>CM043716.1:21586066-21901066 GCA_023969325.1 Oryzias curvinotus
CACAGTTTAGCTCCACAGCTCCACAGATGCGAGGCAGCTGTCACGCCTTCATTAGAGCAACAGTCAGGAGGGTTATGGTTGCAGCGCCTCATCTCTCCTGGGCTGTAAAGACAAACACCCCGACAGATTCACTAGTTTTCTCTTATAGGAGGGTCTTGCCTCCATACTGTTATTGTTGATGTATAGCGAGGTTGTGTCCCAATTCCTTCCCTACTCACTACTTAGTGCACTATATAGTGGGTTCACCATTTCTAGTGCTGTCCAAATCTACAATTCCAAAATCCAGTGGCCTAGAAATGTCCCAGAAGTCTCTGCAAAAAAACTGTGCTCACTAGATCAGCGAGTGTAGACCACAATGCAATTGGGTTGGACTATTTCTTTCTTTTTTTTTTTTTTAACCAAAAAATACGTATTGAAATATATCTTTTTAAATAAATCATCGTTATTATCTTCAGAAGACAGTGGATTCATAAATAATCATTGCAAAACACTCATACTAATCAAATTTTAACTTCGTGAAATCAATGCAGTCACATCCTCTGTTTAAAAAAAGAAAAGAAGTGAGCATGGCGTCCAAATTGCTTTTAAAATTCAGGGCACTACAAAGTAGCACTATAGAGTGTTTTAGTATCTAGGGGTTAGGGCGGGAATTCGGACACTTCCCTGCTCACTATATAGTGTACTATGTAGCGTATTCACCATTTTCTAGTGCTGTTCGTATCTGCTGTTCCAAAATCTAGAGCCCCAGAAATTTCCCTGAGGTCTCTGCGAAAAACCAGTGTGCATCAATCCTCACTAGATCAGCAAATATAGACCACAATGCATTGTGTACCCCCCCCAAAAAGTACTGTAATATATCTTTTTAATAAACAATCAACACTTTTTATCTTCAGAAGACTGTGGGTTTATAAATAAGCGCCGCAAAAAGCTCATATTTATTAGATTTGAACTTCGGGAATTCGATGACGTCATATCCGGCGTTGAGAAAAAAAAAAAAAGTAGTGAGCATGGTGTCCGAAGTGCTTTTAAAATTCAGGGCACTACATAGTGCCGCACTGTCTAGTTTTTTAGTAGTTAGGGGTTAGGGCGGGAATTCGGCTACAGCCATGTCTGTGTAAAGTTACTCCCAGCCCACCATCTGTCGCTACCTCTCGCTGATGCTTTGCAAACCTCCCCCTCGGTGCTGATCCTGAGTGGCTTGACCTTAATATGAAGCTCTGGTTTAGTATTGTTGCTTCTAGTAAATTAGGTTAAATTCAACCTATTGTTTGAGGTTTGGGGGTTGTTGTTTGGAGTGTGGAGCTTAATTGGAGTTAATGAAGAATGAAAGTCTTGAGTTTTGTTCAGGTAATCCGGTTGTAACAAATATGATCCGGACCCGGAAACCAGCGCTGTGAGCGTGTGGTTAAGCTCTTTCGCACTGATCCAAACACAGGGGCTTCTTGAAGGACACGGCCTTTGGCACCCGGGGCTTAGTAAAGACTGTTGAATCGGTGGTTCTGCCAGCCACCGAGTTTTTACTTTGCCCGTTCCAGTTTGTGAGTTGTTGCTCTATATGGGTATTTTAAATCCTGCTCACATGATTCTTGGCTTTTGTCTGGCAGTCTGTCTACAGGACATAAGCCCCTTGGTGCAGAGGGCTGCTATAATTCCTCAGACCTTCTTTCTCCACCGTTGTTGCAGTGAACTCAAGGCACCCCAGCTCTGTGATTAAGGACAGTCTGTGCATTTCTGAACTCTGCTCTTGCAGGTTACAGTGGCTCGTTTGTTTGCTTTGGACCATTGTTCTAGCTTGTAGGCTTTATCTGCGTCCCCCCACTTGTCCAGTCAATAGGCTGCTGTGTTGGTCCACTTGGTGGTAGCTTTAAATCTTTAAAAGAACAATGATTCAATCAACCGATGTCTGCATTTTCACGGTTTCATCTCAGACGTGTGAAGACGGCGTGTGTTTGACCACGAACAGAACTCTGCCACCTTTAAAGTCCCACTCCCATCGTCTTTCGATCTATGTTTGAAAGCGTTCCAGTGTTTGTTTGTTTTTTGATATGATGATGCCGTTTTTAGCCAAAATCAAAACAACTGTGTCGTTTCCTAGGACATACTTTCTGCAGAGCAACAGGAGTTCATTGCAAATTCCCCTCAGAGTTGTGGGCGGGACTGTTGCAGCGGGGCAACCCCGCCACCCTTTCCTTCACCCATTTCTTTACACACACTCTCCCGCTATCTTAAAGCGCTTCACACCCCCAACCTGATATTAGTGCTGCAACAAAAATGGCGAGCAATATTGGAACTATCCAGTGGTACAGTTCAGATGCAGATTCCAGCTCAGACGAGGAAAACAAAGACGTTCATGGACCTGTTTGTCTGACTGTGGATGATCAGAGTGAAGCGGAGCGGGGAGACTGTGGCCCGCCGGTTGTAGTTTGTACGCAACAACTACAAGCTCCTTAAAGTGGCATTTTTTATGTCTGCAGTTTGAATAAATAAATGGCATAAAATGCATTTTTAATCTGAAGTTTCTTAACTCTCGTATCAATGTCCTCCATCTTTAGAAAAATTCCACAAGAGCATGTTAATAACACACAAAAAAACCATTTTCATTGGAGTGGGTCTTTGTGAGTCAAACTTGTTTAGTCTGTGTGTAACTCCGGGTAGCTATTATTTTAACAAAAATCTTACACTGGGCAACTAAAAAAGAAAAAAAACAACCTTTTGCAATATTTCAATGACTTCTTCCATTAAAATACTTGTATTAGTTGAGTGAACGCCTCGTGCTCAATGTGTTTGGTAGCTCCTGAACCCTTTCTGAGAAAGCAAGTCCTTGCATTACATTTGAGATTCTGTCTGTCTGAGAGGAAAAATAAATATTGATAGAAAAGGCTGTTTATTTAGTGCATTGAAGTCAATAGTTGACATCATTTCTGACCACATAGAGCTGACTCAGCAGAGGTAACCACAGATTAGACCTGCACCTAAAGCTTTAGGCATGAATGAAGCATCACTTTATCTCATGTCCCCATCACTGTGTAGCAGGGTCAGTCCAGACTTATCAGATCAGTCTTTTTTCCTTAGTTCTCACTAAGCCTTTGCTACTTTCTATCCTTACTGATGCACTGTTTTTAAATAATAAAGCTGTTTATTCTCATTGTTGTGTTGTCCTCACAATGCAAGGTTGGGATATGTTCTTCCTATAAGTGTGAAAACGTTTTTTGTGAGGTATAAAGGATCTCCAGTCAGTCATTTTTTTTTCTTCAACTTCAATTCTTCCTCAAATGTATCATCTTCGCAACACCTTTTAAAAATACCTGGACGTCTATTTTTGTGCACATATTTACTGGTATTTATTGTACTTGCATATGTTTTCAGTTATTTCTGGATAACAGCAGGAACGCCCACTCTAGTGAATGTACAAGCTTGTAAAATATATTGCCAGCCTGTCTACAGCGTTTGTCAGTTGTGGCTGAGTAGCTTCATGTGCGTCTGTCACACTGTGGTTGCAGATGATGTGTGAAGTGATGCCAACCATCAGCGAGGCCGAGGGGCCTGGCGGAGGCAACGGCCGGCGAGGTTCTGGCTCCCCCCTGCAGTCGGACTCTGAGGGTCACTTTGAGTCATTGATGGTGTCCATGCTGGAGGAGAGGGATCGCCTTCTGGAGACTCTGAGAGAGACTCAGGAGAACCTGGGCCTGACCCAGGGTAAACTTCATGAAGTCAGCCATGAAAGGGACTCGCTGCAGAGGCAGCTGAACACCGCTTTACCACAGGTACGTCCGAGGGGTCTGGATGGGCTGCTGGGGCCGATGATACTTTTGTTTTTGGCAAAATCCGCTTCTGTCTTCTGTCTTTTGTTGTTTGCTTTGCTTAAAACATGTCAGTAGCTTGGGAGAAGGTTGGTTGACCAGCTCAGGCCAGATGAGTCAGAGGGAGGAAATGCCAGAATCCGTTTTCACAATAAACTGACTAAATACAGTTTTCATCCATTCAATTAAAGAAAATATATCCATAAAAATAGGCCCTGCTCTTTATGGATTTTCCTCTAAATTAGCACGGGATGAGAACATTTACTCATAAAACTGAAGTGGGATGTTTAGACTGTGGAAAGGCCTCACAGTTGCACCTACTAGCAAAAAGGCCAACAAGAAAAATGTTTAAAATCGTTACCCTAGGCATAAAAACGCTGCTTTTTAAGAGCTAATTCACATTCTATTTATAAAAGCAAGCTACAGCTATAGGAAAGTGTCCCTCTTGGCCTGGAGTTTCCCTCCTATAATGCGAATTGAATAAGAAGGCTGTGGGGATGCACGCTGTTGGGGCTTCGCAGATATGATGGACAATTTTTGAAGAGAAAACTTCAAGATTCTCCTGTTTTTGTGTTAACAATACATGTCCAGTATTACATAATTGTTTGCATGTCTTCACACATACCTTCTGCCTTATAATTGTCAGCAATTAGCGGTTGCAGAGGCCTCAGAAGCTATGTGATATGTTAGTTTGTTGCAGACCCGCTGATGCCATTTCTTCAAAGCTTGATTTAAAAACTGCAAAAAAGCTCAACTAGATTCACTTTTTTGCAGCCTTTTTTTTTTTTTAAAACATAAAGCTAAATGATCACTAAAAGAATGATTTAATAAAAGTCAGAAAACCAAATAGTTATCAGTTGCACCCAGAAGTAAACGACTACATGACATTTTAAGAGTGTTTGTTGCAGGTTTTTTCTGGCATTTATCACATGAACTTGAATTACTGTAGTTTTGCTGACTGTGTTCAACTTTGAGTAAAGGATA
This sequence comes from Oryzias curvinotus, assembly GCA_023969325.1. Lineage (NCBI taxonomy): Eukaryota > Metazoa > Chordata > Actinopteri > Beloniformes > Adrianichthyidae > Oryzias > Oryzias curvinotus. The sequence continues at coordinate 21,590,851 of CM043716.1, forward strand.
ACAGAGACAACATGTTTGCACCTGAATGAGTTTCTCATGTCTATAGATGTTCTGGAGGTCTTGTTATTTGGAACAAAGCCAGCTTACATTGTTCTTTAAAGGATAAGCTCACAATTTTTCAGAAAAATCTTCAGTTGCATCTTTAAATTAAGGGTCTTGTAAAGGTCTCGCTCGCGTACTCACTGATTGTTTCGACACATAATGTAACGAAGGAAAAAAATGAGAATATACATGAAATATTAAAGCAGTCATTGCTACCGTTCTCCAGCCGGTTCAATTATTTATGGGAATGTGCCGACAGCATTGGAGGCTGGTTGCATGCTGCTAGTCTGGTGACCTTTCCAGCATGCGTGGTGTACACCTATAGCATTAGGTTTTTGAAGATGCTCATTGAAGCTGTGCTGTCCAGTTAGACCCAGACATTTAGCTGAACTTTGGAGATAGTTTGTAACCTACAGACACAGAAAGGATTTGCTCAGGCTAAAAAGATAAAGATATTAAGGCTGTAATCCTGTCGTCAGAGGTCTATCTCACAATCAGCATGTGTAGGTTTTGTTAGATTTGCGTTCTTTTCATGGAATTGGTTTTAACCATTGGGGGGAGAAAGTGCAGACATTTAGAGATGAATCATGTCCTTGAAATGCATCCATCACAGCTGTCAAAGGGCTTTTTATTGAACCGCCATTGTGTGTTGACGACATGCTGGTGGTCACGATGCAGCGCTGTCAGTCTCTGTCCGTCAGGCTTTCTGCTACTCCTATTAAGGAAAACGAGAATATTTGATTAAAAAACATTGGTGAAGTCTCCATGGGCTGTTGCTCAGAGGTGGAGCAGTTGTCTCCTAGCCGAGTCTCCTAGCCTAGCAGCATGTCCTTTTCCTCCATCTTGGTGTGGATGTGAAAAAGTGTACCAGTAAGTAGAAAATATCTAGAAAAGTCATGTACCCTTGTCACTGTACCATCATGTTTCATTTACATCTGTTGCATTCTTCCAAAAGACTGTAAACAAAGACAGAAGGTGGGTCATGTGACTTCAACCATCTGCATGGAGTATTATCTTGACATATTGAGCAAATGTTGACTGTTTGCCATTTGCTGTGTCATTATTTGATCTGTTTTTAGAAAGTTTAAGCGTGTTGGTTCTTCAACTGTGAATATTTCTGTGCTAGCTACATGCGTTATCTTTAGCTTCGTAGGTTTGATATTCAGCGCAGTGCAATCAGGTACAAGTTTTATGTTAATAAAACTGCTTTAAAAACAATTATTTGAACTGATCAAAGGTGGAACTTGCAAACATAAAAAGATATATTTTTACTTTAAAATAGATATGAGTTGCTTTATTAATTTTTTGTTGAATCCAGTCCTAATCATGTTTGAGCCTTTTTCTGGATCAGCAGCATTTCCAAGGCTTCATGCCTTTACACTAGTGTAACATCCACAAGTGTCAGTCCATCTGTGGAGTCACACATTTAGAAAAGTAAAAGAAACTTGTGTACTGTACAAAAAGATGTTTTTTAACAAACACAACTTAGTTCTTCTTTATTAATAAAATGAATAGAAGCAAACTTTAAAAACATTATGAGCTATTGTTCAAAACTTGCTTTAGATGATAAAAAGAAGTGGTTTTTAAATGAAACCAGATATTCTGTCTTTTCTATGTTGTTCTGTCAGTTTATAAGGTCTAGCAAAAGTCTTTGGCTTCATCTAAACTGAGCCAAGGCTTCATGGTTTTCTGCCATGCAGACCCTTTCTGCCCCGTCTACTTCAGGTGATGCCTGCTGGTATTTTGGATGTTGTGGTTTGGATGAGTTGTTGCTGCGCTCATGGTGGAATTTCACTCCTGGGAGGGCTCAACGCTGTTCCATGTTTTCTCCTTTTTTGGATAATGGCTGTCAGTGCGCTTCTGGAAAGTCCTCAAGCTGTGAAAATGGCTTTACTTTTTTCCAGACTGATGACTCTCAGTAAATGCATCTGTCATTTGTTCCTGATTGCCTTTGGATTGCAGCAGGATGTTTAGCTGCATCAGGGCTCACCTGAATCATTCAGGGACTTTCCATTTTAGATGTCTTGATCGAGGGCAGGTGTGGCAGAAATCAGGACGGGGTCTGGCCTGAGAGAGGGGCTCCTCTTTTAGACCATGTGGTGTGGGTATTTCAACTGAATTACTGTAATATTTTTATTTAATTGAAGAGTGGAAACATTTAAGTGCTAAATATAAAAAAAAAACATGGAGGCAAAACATTTTCCACTGAGATGTATAAAGAGACAGCATCATGTTGTTTTAAATCACACTTAAAGTTTTATTGCTGCTTCATGGGTTTTTGAATTTGGACTTCACCTTGACAGTAAAGCACAAACCTATTTAAGATTTGATTCAGACTGTACTCCAGACCCCGTCCGCTCGGTTTGGTCCGGATCGAGCTCTGACCCTTGTGTTTGGTCTGTACTCAGACTGCTGTCAAGCAACCAGATTTGAACCAAAGCTTGAGTGAATAAAGATCTCTCCACTCATTGGTCAGGAATTAGGAGGGCGGGGCAAAGCATCCAGAGACAGAAATGATGGAAGTCCTGCTCTTTTAGTTCCTTCAGGCTTTAGATTCCCTGCCAAATGTTCAAGTCTGCATCAGCTTCAGGCTCCAGCCTTTTTCCTGCTGCTTTGGTCCGGTGGAGTCAGGCTGCAGGACGGTTACTGACAAGAAGACGTCTAAGAAAGGACACTAATGTGTGTTTCTGACGTAGACACAGTCAGGAAAACAGGGAGAAGTGATGTGGATCAGCTTCAAATAGTTGGAATGAGCCTGATTCCATCCAACCACATTTCAATCAGTTCCTGCGTCTCTCCGTTGTGGAGTGATGGCGTTGATTTAACGAGTTCTGTTCAGGAACTACAAGGTAGCTTTGAGGATGACGTCACAGCGGCGTCTGTCGGCGCGTGACCACACAGAGAAGCGTGTCAGAAGCGTTTTCAGGGGTTGAAATAAACGTTGGAACAAATAAACAGCTGGAATCTTTTTCCTCTCTGATCACACGACAACCGTTGCTGTCCGTTGGTCCGTGGCTCATCTGTTCCTTCATTCCTGCTCTGTTTACGTCGGCTACGGTGGCCCGGTGGGTCCAGATGTTCCGCTCCCAGGACGGATTGTATTCAGACTGAGGAATCTCAGAGCGAACCCAAGCTCAGTCTGATTGGAAACGAACCCAGACCACCTCCAAAGGTGGTCTTCAAGACAACATCGGATACATAAATGAGAATCTTTATTAAACTTATTAGTCATGTTTCCTGATCTCCTTGAAGAAGAAATGCTGCTTATGCCAAGTCCTGAAGCTGAAATGCCCTTAAAATCATTCAGATTGAACTTCTGTCAGTATGTAAAGGCTCTTGTTTTCCCAGTTTCTGTACTGAAGCACAGATTTCAGATGTTTATTCTTGCCTAGATGTCATACTATTTTTTTTAATCGTCCACTAAGTGTTTTTCAACCAGTGTGCCGCAGGAAATTGCCCTCATTAACTGATTTAACAACATTTTCCATCTCCAGGATATCAGCTCTTTGTTCATCCAAACAGGCCCTGATAAAACTAAATATTCCTCAAAATATTAGGAATATGAAAGATCGTAAAATACTTTTTTATTTGTGTTTATTTGATTCTATTAAAGACATTTTGATAAGAATGATGGTACAGCGATTTAGCTGCAGCTTCAACTGTTTTCTGAAAAGTCCCGCCCCTTTAACTGTCTCCACCAATCATTCTTGGAGGCTTAATCATACGTCATCAGTCTGACCAATCAGAAGTGGTTAAAGTCTTCACTTCCTTGTTCTGATTCTGCTCATAAAGTCTCTCAGTTCCAACAGAAATACCAGCTAAAGCTCGTCTTTAGTGGTGTAGCTTTCCACAGAATCCGGTGTCAGACCGTGGAACAAGAGAACAAAACAATGAAGCTCAGAGACGCTGGTCTTTCTGCGTTCGGCGGATTGTTTAACTACATCTCCCATGATGCATTGGGTTAAAAGTGACAGCGTGAGCATCTCGGCGGACAACAAGTCTCTCCTCTTAACGTCTTGAAACCACAACGAACACAAATCAAACAGTTTTTAAATCTTCTAACTTAACTTTTATTACATTTTTTAGAAAAAAACAGTTGCAGCTTCCAGCTTTTTCTGCCACAATTATCACAAAAATGCAGGTGAGATCATGGAGGGACTGTAGATCAATACAGACTGAGTTTCTCCTTTTTTTAAAAAATTTTTGAATACATGTGTGCCGCAGGATTTTTGTCGAGGTTTAGAGTGTGCCGTGGCTCAAAAAAGGTTGAAAAACACTGCACTAAGTGGTAAGGCATTTGCATCATATGTGTACAAAAGACTCAGATGATTAGGTTGAAAATACGTTCCCAGATCCTCCTTTACAATATGAATGGCTTAGTAGGTAGAAATTCTTTCGAAGGGAAAATGTTCCTTCCAAACATGACAGCCTGAGGAAAATAAATTAAGACACTATAGGAAAGGGCAAAAACAGCAGTTTTTTGTTCCCTCCTAGAAAAGGTCTTTGTGTGTTGCATTAAGCATCACAGTGCAAAACGGTAGAACCCTTAAAAGAAAATTTAGGATGTAAAAAAAAAAGAAAACACACTTTATTTTGGCGTACTATGTAGGCTCAGTAACTCAGTTTAGGCTTTCAAGCACACTGTTTCAGCTGCATGACTTTCTCTAACGTATTAAATATTTGTCTTCTTAAAAAAAAAAAAGGGTAGCAGCGTTTTTTATTTGTTTTCATTTTGATGTTCACTCAACCAGGAAGTTTATTTTTCTTTTTGTTATAATTAAACAGTCGGATTCCCCTGGTCCACAACAGTTCTAAGTCAGCTGCTACGTGCACCCAAGTGCCAAAATGAAGCATTTTCCGTAGCATCCATGCAAATGTTGGTGTTCACACGCTTAGCTGCTTTTCGAAATTAAACCTTTATTTATTCATGCATTCATTTCAGTTGTACTGTTTATTAATTTAAAGAACTTTGGTTGAACTTTACCGCACTGAAGTCCTGACAACACGATAACCAAATCAATCATTCATGTAGTAATTTATCAACCATTAAAGTGGGAGGGCACCATTTAGTAGCTTTGCAAACACGTCCTTGGTACCATGTAGGTGTTTGGGCTCAGGAGACTGGTGGTGGTGGTGGTGGTGGTGGGGGGGGTTCTGGCTTGCTGCCGCCCTCCCCAGTGAGCAGCCTCTAACTGGAATGCACAAACATTCCAGCCTGCTTGCTTCTTCCAGCTCCAGGATCTTTCATATGGCTTCTAATCTGAGAACATGAGGCACATCTGGCCTTTAAAGAAAGTTTGGAAGTCATCAAAGTTAGACAAATGTCTGCTCGTGTTTTGGCTTTTCTTTGTGAACATTAGTTGTAATGTTTGACCACTTTAAAGAAGGTAGTAAAAAGCAGAGAGGTATAGCTTAATTACATGCTTGAGTTGTCTTTCAATGTAATGGTCCTCAGCATGTCGAGACAAAAAAAAGAATACGCCCCCAACATAAAAAAACAAAAAGAAAAACATGCTTTCGACTTTAGAACAAAACAATGTTCAACATTTGTTTCTTTTCTATACATGCAATAAAGAGCCCAGTTTGACTCTGTAATCTGGTCTGAGGGACCAGAATGAACAGGGAGAAGACGGTGAGGAGAGGCATAGACTGACATGTTCTGTGTGGCAGGGATGTCTTTCCTCGTATGTGAGTGAGATAAAGTGTTTGTTAGGATGTAAACAAACATGGGAGTGTGGATTTTAGTTTGAAACATGGCTTTGCGCCTAGATTGAAACACTTAGGATGTCATTTATCTGAGTTTACTGCCCACTGTATTGGTCAATTACAACACTTAGCCTGTTCTCTTTGCTATCTGAAGATGGATTTTTCAATAACTAGGTAAAAATGATTCTCCAAGAGTTAGTCCCAGTTGAATCAAAGCTATAGACTAGGTTTAGGACATGTTTAAGCCTTTTTTTGCTCAATATTAGATTTGCACACAGAGTGCTTTTAATCTGTAGACATGAGGTATGCTGTTTTTAACACTGGGTAGTTTTGTTCTAAATTGGCTTTGCTAACAGTGTCTTGCAGTGGTTTTTGTAGCACAAAACATTTAAACGTGTTTAATTGTTTAAAAATTTATGTTTCTTTCAGCTGGAGCCCTTTCAAGTTTAATGTTCTCTTTCTTTGATGTTCAAACTAGCCTTAAAATGTTGCTCTGGTTGATTTTTTATTTTTAATTTTTCTCTTCTTTTTTCATTTTTTTTCCATTAATTTTTTTTAAACCTATGTATTCTGATGCATCTAATGAGACTTAAAAGCATTGTGTGGTTTACTTAAGCTCTGCTTGTCATGGTATTTTTGATAATCATGCATTTGCTGAAACGTTGACTGTTTATCAGTGAACGTTTTGATTTGAGATGTAGCTGGTTATGGATGAGGCGGTGCACCGTTTATAAATCCATCGCAATGTGCCAATTCATTATTGGTTGCGAAACGATGAGAATTAAATGTGGAAAAACAGCTTCATAGAGTGGCAGGAACACTGGAGCTCCGCACACCACACAAAAACCTTTGGGGATGGAACGATGGACACAGCAAGAACAACAGCGACGGCTAGTTTCTCAAGTTTCATTACGAGGCGTGAGATTTATCCGTCAGGATCAAAGGCAAGCGAGGCAGTTAAGGAAGATTATTAAGACTCACCCACAACCTCACAGAAGCAAGATACATTTTTATCTGTCATTACAACTTTGATCACAAAAGATTTACGGCTTTAAGATTTACGTCTTTTTGCTGTCATCAAAAATCAAGACTAGGCCTGCACAATAAATCGCAAATTTATCGTTATCGTGATATCAAGCTGTGCAATACGCATATCGCAAAAGATGGCGAAAATGACAATAAACGGTTACCCTAAATGTGCTAAAACAATCTTACGGCAGCTGGAAGTATTTCACAAATCAAATAAATCCATTTATGCATTTGACCAATCAATGTTAGATGTTGGCCTCCTATGTAGACGAGGGTCGTTTGGAGTATAATTTCAGTTATGTTAACTCTTATTGAATTTAATCTGTTGCAGTGAAATGGAAAGGATGTTTTTGGTTGTTTTGCTATTTGTTCATGTATCGCATTATATATCGTCATGGCAATATTGATCACTAATATCGCACATGGCGAGTTTTCCTCATATCGTGCAGCCCTAATCAAGGGGCATGGCCACCGCACAGCAAAGCACACTTAATACACAACCTGTTGATCCGCTTCTGTCCCCACACAAAACCTTGATGTCTGATGACAGCAGTTATGGTCGTGAAGACAACAATTGTGAAAGGAGGAACAGACTAATTAAAAGCTATTCAATGTTTCTTGTGAGTTATGCAACATGTGTACTAGATAATGGGATTTCTTACTAATATAAGTTTGTCTTAAAATGTAAATTTAGCTAGCTCTCCACATAGTGATATAAGCGTCTGATGCTTTTTGTCTAGCAAAACGTATAAGAAATTACATTATCTAGTAAGAAAACACGTTATCTAGTACAAATATCGCATACCTCTCAAGAAGCGCGGAATAGCTTAAAACTGAATTAACTTAATTTGACAGTAAATAATCCATTCCTCATTTCTGCTGTATTCCACTTCTGTTGTTCTTCGGCTCATGCCGCTGCGTTGTTTCTTTTGCATGTAGTGTGAGCTGTGTCGGCCACCGTACAGATTGGGTAGATCTGTGAAAATCAGGAAACTGTCCTTTCACTTAGCAAACTGTTCAGAAGAGCTGGCTCTGTCATCGGATGTAAAATGGACACATTTGAAGCTGTGATGGAGAGGAGGACTTTAAAAAAGCTGGTATCCATCATGGATTATCCTGAGCATCCTCTCCATCCTGTTCTTGATGGTCAGTGGAGCTCCTTCTCCAATAGGCTAAGGCAGCTTTGCTGTCACACCAACCGTTATAGGAGATCTTTCATGCCTCACTCCATTGGACTCTATAACTTGTCATCCATTTGCAATAGATAAACTCATTTAATGTCTGTTTTTTGTTTTTTCTCCTGAGCTGTCAAGCAAAACAACTGTTCTCACTAATGTTTCTATCTGATTGATTGTTCGTTTCTCCGTTGCCACCCATCGTTGTATGTATGTTTGTATCTTGAGCCTAACGCTGACGCTGTGACAACCGAATTTCCCAAGCTGGGATCAGTAAAGTATCTTCATCTTATCTTATGTTTGGAGGAGGACCCTTAGAAAGGCATTAAGGAAGTTGGCAACATTTCACTGCCAATCCATCACTTCCAGGCAGACCACATTTTACGTCTACACAACGATGAGTTGTGTCATGCATGAGGTGCATATTTGGCTGAAGCCCAGTGTTGTCAGTTTGAAAGTTTTGTTTTGATACAGGAATTTAAAGTAAGTCTAAGGTTTTCATCTGCTACTTAGAAAGTAAGGTTGCTACTACTTTTTATTTTGACTAATCATGAGACTAGCGGCACAAAAAAGACACGGTGATCATTATAACACTCCTAGGTCCTGAAGATGGACTTTTCAAGACAATTGGTGAACAGTTGGACAGCAGGATAAGCAGCTCAGAATCAGAGACATTGTGGTGTCTAATTAGTTTTTGATGGCCGGTCCCTCTGCAGGAAGAGCAGATGCTACCCTGACTGTGTCAGATTTCAGCACACCCTTTAAGCCTGTAAGAACAGTTAAAGTTCTTATGTTGGGGTGAGGAGGCCTGTTGGTACCGACCTTGGTACCGACCTTGGTACCAGTTGTAGGGCAGCCTGTTGATGCCACAGCTATTTGTTTAAACTCTTTTTGTCTGAGGAATGTCTCATGCAGAGAACAGAATGATTGATTGAACAGAGAATGCAGAGAAGTCCAAAAATGAACGTATAACTATAGCCGTTAATTAGCATCCACGTTGATAGTTTATCATGTCTCATTTGCCATCCGCTTATCTTGACAAACACCACTAACATTTTATTTTTTACTTCTAAAACAACAAAACAGGCAAGAATTTCCGGTTAGATTTAGCACACGGCTGACATGTTAGAAGTAAACAAAATGACATAAAAGTCCTGCAGAACGAGTTTGTGATACTGTTTTTAAGTATTTTATTTTTAGTGTATATACATGTATATATATACTGTATTTAATTTCACACAGTGAAGTCTTATAAACCGTCTGTTGCATTACATAAAATGGTTCAGTCTTGGTGCCATGGCTGTTGCAGGTTGGTTTTTATCTGAAAAGCTTTTATGTGTTGCCTTTTTGTTCTTTGTGCTGTTCCCATAACACTGGCACACATTTTTTGCCCCCTCAACCCACTCCTCAGTTGGAAAACTTACAGAGAAGCTTGGATCAGTTAGCCTGCATGCCACTACGCTATACACCGGTTTAAGAGATAAAAACTGGAAGATGTAGCTGGATTTGCTGATAAAATCCCACAACTCTGTGAATGTAGCTTGATTTTGATTGGAAAACATTTCTACACCAGCACAATATAGTTGTGGCATATAGTTGCATAAAAACAATCACTGTCATTGTCAAACCTCCGCCATTACGTCTTTCTGTTATTTACTGTATGGTTCTGCTGTGACTACAGCCACTAGGACTATACAAAATGTGCACCTGCAGAGGACTTGGACATGTCAGCTGTGTTTGGTCCATAAGGCTCCGGCGAAGCCGTTCTCTTCTGCCTCTGAGGGGTCTTTTTAAGCCCTCTATGTTCTTTGAACAACCTGTTATGCAACAATATTTTGTTCGACATCTGATGTGCCTCTAGAAGTAGTCGCAGAGGCGGGACGTGTGCACTGGGGTGTTTCATGAAAGGTAAAATGGAACAGAAAAACGTCTGAGTGATGCCGCAGAGACGGATGATCCTGCAACCATGTTCTGTAGTAAAATGTTTAAATAGTCCTGACAATTGTTGACCTGATTTTCTGGTGTAGCTCCTTTTCAGGCTGTGTGTACAGCTGCAGGAGAGCTTTTTATGAAGGAAAACACGGAAAATAGCCATTATTTACCATTTTTATGGATTTCAAAGTTTAAGTTGTAGGCACCTTAATGAGGCTGGAACATAGAATTGTATATCCATGCACATGTCCTGCTGTGCTGTTTAGTAATCACATTGACAAAAATGATGGAAGTTGTCCTGTGGTGTAGCACACACATATATAAAGTCCTTTTAAAGTGGTTTCAGTCTCCTTTTTTGGTATATATTTATATAGGAAAACAGCCTAAAACAGGGGTCGGCAACCTTTTTTACTCAAAGAGCCATTTGGGACCGCCCCTAATGAAAAAAAAAAGCACTCGGAGCCACAACCCGTTTTGACATCATTATATATATTATGCATGTATATATTATATCAGGGGTGCTCATTACGTCGATCGCGATCGATCTTCAAGGACATGAGTGTAGATCGCGGGCCAGAAAAGATTAAAAAAATAAAAAAGTACTTCTTTCTTTCCATCGTCATGTTTATTAGTTACATGTTTATTTGTACATTGTTGTTTATATACTGATGATTAAAAACTACACAGTAAGATTACACAAAGATACTTTTGTATTAACAGATGAAGCGTTTTATTACAGAGACAGAAAGCAGCAACTATCGTATTCATGCTCTGCTGTAAACGCTGGAATGCGGGGGGCGTGGCATATTATGAGGCATTTGGCGCTGCTGGCTCCGTATGAAGCCTGTGCCTCGCAGCTTCCTTGATGAGCCCGTATTTATCGGGCGAGAACTGCAGAGCTGATAGCAGGAGGAGACACGCGGGGCGGCCCCAACAAACTCCGGTTGTTAGGAGTGGTCCTCTGCCAAGGACATGATGTACAGCGGGGCAGAGAGCAACTTTCTGACGACAGAGTCTGCGCTCAGTGAATTTAAACCCGCGTCTGCAGTGACGTATGTGTCAGAGGATGTCCGATTGGCCATTCTGCATGTCAATCAAGTCCCGTACTTTTCGGTGAGGATTTTGATTGGCTGGTGGATTTTCAAGAAGCACTCGTCTTCCCCTTCAATCTCCCCTGTCCTGCGACCCACCCCCACGACCCCGAAGATGACCGGTCGATCGCGACCGACGCAACGAGCTCCCCTGCTCTGAAACACACATCACCGCACACGCGAGTCCAAAACACCGGCGCAAACTCTCCGTCACCAGAAAGCCGCTCGCCGCTCCACGCCACGCCAAGCCCCTGGCAGAAAATCACTCCGGACCCGGAGTGTTTATTGAAGCCGCCCCGCGTGTCCTCCTGCTATCAGCTCCGCAGCCCTCGCCCGACAAACACCAGCCACCAAGGAAACTGTTTTTTACGTGGCACACGCCTCGCACGGAGCCAGCAGCGCCTTTGAAATGCCATGAAAAATGAACAAACTAAAATAAATTTGAATTTTTATAAAATACTCATCATTTTCCAAAGTCACAGGGAGCCACAACAGAAGGATGAAAGAGCCACATGTGGCTCCAGAGCAACGATCCGCTGATACGTTGTTTACACCAGGGGTCTCAAACTCAATTTACCTCAAACTCAATTTACTCAATTTTCCACGACACTGGAAAAGTGTCATTAATGAAAAAACTGGCGGGACGCACTAACATTAAACTTTTATATTAAGCCGGGGGGCAGCAAAATATCATCTTGGGGCCGCAAATGGCCTACGGGCCGCAAGTTTGAGACCCCTGGTTTACACAATCAGCTGCTGACGCCTGGTACCGACTAAATGCGTCTGGAGATCGCTGTATTATTCTTTGTTTTATTCCATTTTCCTAAAGAGTTATAGTAGCAAGATAAGTTCCCCGTTATGGGACCAATAACATTTTAAAAAAGTTCGATTTTTATTTTTGTTCGATAAATATACACATAAATACACGTGCACCAATTTGAACAATTGATGTTTCTGGACTGGATGTATCAGCATCTAACATTTTGTATTCAAGACAACAAAAATCCTATTAAAAACAAAGAGAAATCGTATTCAAAACAGGTAAAAATAAATGTATTCATATTTGTTCTACAAAGTTGTGCACAAAATATTAATTTGTGCACAACTTTGTCTTTATAAAGACGTTTCTTTTTGACAGATTCCTTAGCCCTTAGTCAAAGTCCTCTACACACTTCATCCACGTTTCTCAGACAGACATGAACTTTGTAAAAAAGGTCCAGTTTATACAGAATGAAAGCAGAAGATCTGATCACGATCAAGGATTTATGTAGCTCTGGAAAGCGAAACGCATTCTTCACAGGGGGACACGGCACAGAGGAGATTGATTGATAATGCACTGGGGGGAGGGGGGCACATGAAAATTGCAAAATAAGAAATCTGCAAAACAGCAAGACTGCCAAAGGTGACCCGCGTTATATAGAGGAAACGCTGCATTGTCTGTGCGCTCACTCAGCCTGAGCTCTTGAAATAATCTAGATTGAACGCAGTCATTCATAGCTGCAATCTGCCACAACCAGAAAGATCAACAACCGCGTGTTTGCAGTTTTTAGTGATGGTTTTTGTTCAAATCACCTTCTATTCTGATGAAGTTATCTTCTTAACATACAGTGGTTTGACCTCTTTTGTTGTTTGTAGTACTGAACTTTGACTGATGTTGAATTGTTGTAAGTGGGGATACATTAAACTTGATATTGGCACTTAGTTTATTGTAAATCCTGAGGTTTCAATGTTTTTTTGGCTTAGTGCTGTTTATTTGTCAAATCAGTAAAAATCTCAAATCTTTCATTATTGATTGTAAAGTTCTTGAAGTTTTGTCTTTAAATGACTCGAATGTATTGTGTGTAGGTTAGCAGGAAATTTAAACTGCATTAAAAAAAGAGAAATTAGTTTCTGGATGAAAATAATGAAGTCAATAGGGCTGAATGTCTTCACACTGGAATCCGTTTTTACTGCCTAGTGTCATCTGTTGTATCTGTTTGCCTTTTATATTCATGGCATTTCAAAAGAACTGTTTTCTTTATATTATATTATCTTCCACATGTGACTTCGTGTTTGGTGGTAATATGTATAAACTTCCAAAAAAGTGTATATTCATGTGTGCATCATATCCACTTTTCAATAGTCTTAATGTACAGGGCTTTTGCTTCTTGTCCAAATGCCTACAATGTTGCTCAAGAATTACCGTCCCTGTTCCTTTAATTAAATCTGACAAATGATCTGAGAGCGGTTGGAAACGGTGCAGATGCAGAACAACAGGAATGCCGCTTCACAGCTGCACATCACCGTCTGCTCTGGAATGAAGACGGTTGGTTACTCTGTAATTACATCTTGACGTTCCGTAAAGAGTCTCGGTGACCAGCGGTGAAGGGAACTCCTCCACTGCCTCTTTGAAGTCCCTCCACTGCTGCTGCTGCTGCTGCTGCTGCTTTTCTGAATGCGGGAAGATCTCAGAGGCCAGAAAGGCGAAGAGGGAGAAGAATGAACGGGTCCAGTGCTGCAGGGCAGAAAAAGTCAGGAAGGCACACTCTTTAGAGGATCAACCATGCATGTAATCCCTCAAAACAGAGCCTGAATCTCTCTGTGTGTAAATGCATCGAATCGATATCACCCTGAGAAAAACATGTCATGGCTGCCAATGTAGTCTCAGCATGGAACCGATGGAGTTGATTTAAATGTGGTAAAACATCTTTAAAGCATTTCTTGGTAATTGTGGTTAGTGTTCAGAATGTTTGTGTTACTTCTGGCTCCTTGTTTCAAGTGTCAACGTTGGCATTCAGACTGGAATGTGTTCTCATTTCCTTTGTCTTGATGCCTAATAGTTAGGGCTACACAGATGAGTCATCCTATCTACACAATGTTTACAGTGTTGATGCTTTGTGTTGCATAGTTACGGAAACGCTGTATAAAATGCTCAAGATGAGTTGACAGCAAAGGATAACTCATTTATGATCATCATCCTGGAGGCAAGGACTCTCGCTCGCTGTCTTTTGACTCGCAAACACGCTGGCAGATGCTAAACGGCGTATACTTGTGTAGCGAATGTGACCAAAAACACAAAGCAGCACCTTAACCCTGCATAAACGTAAATGGAAATGTCTAATTACATTTTCAATGGCCATCCAACCAAAAGTATTATTGTAACTCTTAGATTTATTTTTGAAAGTGTTGGACAAACGTCCTCAAAACAATATAGTATTTTAACTGGTTGCAATCGTTGCTATTGTTGCTGTTGTTGGTAATGCAGAAGTGATGGGCTTTTGCTGGTAGGGGTGGGAAATTTGTCAGATAAAAGGGAATAAGCATGCACTCACTTACACTCTGAAAACTTTTTCAAATTGAAATAAAAATGTTTTAAAGTTTCTTCATGTCTAAATAAAACACAACCGAGTTGTTCATTGTAGCCGTAGTGATAAATAAATCTCAAGCACACAATGGACTGTTGCTGAGTTAGTGACACCTTCTCTGTACTTCTGGGTTTCCTGTGATGCCAGAGTTCTGCTGGGATTGAAATGTCTTTCTGTGTTTAAATGAGAGCTGCCTTCCTGTCGGAGGTTTTCTCACAGAGCGCAGCGCGTCAGTAACGGCTGCATGCCCCCTGTTCTCTTTGTGCTTCATGTTTCTTTAGGAGTTTGCTGCACTAACAAAGGAGGTGAACGTGTGCCGGGAGCAGCTTCTGGAGAAAGAGGAGGAGATCGCCGAGTTGAAGGCGGAGAGGAACAACACCCGGGTGAGTGAGACGCACACGCTTTTCCTCCGATTGAGCAAAGGTTGTCAAAACAAAAACTCTTTACTGTTCAACATTGACAGCAAATCTTATGGAGACGAGAAATAGTTCATGGTTTCCAAAATGTGTAGCTTGAGAGCAGGAGCGAGGCTTCATTCACACTGGTCCTCCCTGTCTGTGGTGTGTGCAGCTCCTGCTGGAACACCTGGAGTGCCTGGTGTCGCGTCACGAGCGCAGTCTGAGGATGACCGTGGTGAAGAGGCAGGCTCAGTCTCCTGCTGGTGTCTCCAGCGAGGTGGAGGTCCTCAAGGCTCTCAAGTCACTTTTTGAACACCACAAAGCCCTTGATGAGAAGGTGGGTTTTTTAGTGAATGTCCAAACAGCTCCTGGATGAATGAAGTTCAAAAGGTTTATGTTCCACCTTTGAAGGTCAGAGAGCGTCTTCGTGTTGCTCTGGAGCGATGCAGCGCTTTGGAGGAACAACTCGCCATTTCACACAAAGAAGTGAGTAAACGCTACAAACTCTGTTTGGGGCTTAGGATGTAAACGGGGTCTTTCGGCTCCAAGTTAGAAAAAGTGCAGCTACACCGGACTTTGTTTAGTATTTATTGAAGTCTCAGGAAGCTCAGAGGCTGCTTGTTCATGCATGAATGTACCTGGTGTCCTTCATCCGAGTGCTGTGGTACATATAGCAGGTTCAGGTGCTATCTAAGATCGCTTCAAAATCAGACTTTGCAGAAATCATGTCACACCAGGTCAGTAAAATGCTGTAAGACCATATGAGCTTTATACAAATGGGTTGTGTTGATAAAGTTCTTATGGTTTTCAGTCCATTCCATGTTTTTGACTGTACTTTAGCTTTAGCAGTCGCTGAAATCAATCTCATAAAGAACCTTGTGGGATTTTTCTTTGTCCCTCACACGGGTGGCTGATGCAGGCATCAAAAAGCCACCCGTGTGAGGGACCAAAGGCTGATTTATGTGAGGTGTAATGCCTTTCGTGAGGCAGAGAGAAAAAAAGAAGGCAAGCACAGGAACCGTGAGAAGTGCCCCCTACCCCCATAACTTCTGCTAGTTGCCTCCGCTTTTAGTTTAACCTGATGAAGCAGCAGAACATGTGAGGGTTTGTACCAGGCTCCAGAAAGACCTGGAGGAGAAACCATGCTGGACTTACAGCAGCAACGGAACGTTTAGGGAAAAGAGTTGATATGGAGACAGCGATGTGGTGACACGGATGCTACCATGCTATCATGCTATCATGCTATCATGCAACAATGCTATCGTGCTACCATGCTATCATGCTAAAACACTTAGATGCTATGATGCTTCGATGCTATCATGCTACAATTCTATCGTGTTACCATGCTGTCATGCCACAATGCTATCATGCTACATGCTACGATGCTACAATGCTATCATGCTACAATTCTATCATGCTACGATGCTATAGTGCTACAGTGCTATCATGCAAAAATACTACGATGCTATTATGCTGCAATGTTATCATGCTGCAATACTATCATGCTATATGCTAAAATGTTATGATGCTATCATGCTTTTTTATTTACCAGCCAACCTGGCTGTTAGATAAAAGAACCTTCCATGAACCCGCAGCACCTGTATGTGTGCATGTGGCTAAGGCATAAAGTGTAAGCTGATGTGTCATAGAGGTTGGAGTGGGCGATGGGACCCAAAATGCTGTATGTCACAATATTTGTAAGAAATTGTATTTTATATGACTGGAAGGCAGAAAAATGTAGGCTATGCAGAATAAAACGAAATCACTGTGGTGCCTTAATAAGGAGAGCGGATCATGTGTGTGCGTGCGTGTGTGTGTGTGTGTGTGTGTGTGCGTGAGTGCGCGTGCACCTCATGCACCGTCGGTTTGTTGAATGGGATTAAAATTGCCTAAAGGCCTAAGGGATGTCTGATAGATTTGACCCACATTTGTTCTTTGAGTCCCTCTGCAGCGTTTTGTGCTTTAGTCATCCTCTCTTCTTAGATTCAGAACACACACGCACGTTCACACCCACACACACACACACACACACACACAGGTGGGTAGCTGATTCACAGTCTAAACTAACCCCTCAGAAGGAAACTGAAAGGTTAAAGATCTTTTGATTGCGTTTGACCACAGCCTGTTTTAAGGTCGGTGCTTCACAGATGTTGGATGCTTCTGTAGACAAATGCCCTCAAACTGCATGTTATCCAAGCAAACTTAATTATTCACGCTTTGATCCTGGACAGTACTATTGGTGTATCTAGAAGAATGAGTCTGCCACGCGCTGATGCCGTTTCTGGTTTTTGTCCAGTTGTCTTATCTTAGAGAGCAAAGCAGTCAGAAAAGAGGGCTGGCTGACGGAACGATTGAGGTCAACCACAACTTTGAGAACGCCCCCAGCACCAATGGAAAGGTGAGTTCCCCACTGTGGGTCTGCTGTGCCCCACGACCACTGCTGCTGTCTTTGGTGGCAGCCATAACCATTTATCACAATGTTTTAAAGTACATAGTGGCTCTGAAGGGCTGTTTCTCAACCGTCTCACAAATGCTGTGGTGCAGTGTGCTTCTGCTTACCCCGTGACTCTAGACTGGGTTCTGCCAGGGCTGTGGTGCTAATGAATGTAGTGTTGAAACTCAGCAGCATAATTGTTCGGTGACTCCATCACTGCTTAATTTCAAATGATGATCCTCCTTACAGGCAGCTACAGTCAGGCTATCGCAGATGCATACATTTCTTACATTGCACAGTTATGTCGTAGTTAGTGCTGCTGATCTCAAGTTCCAAAACAAACAAAAAAAAAAAGTAGCAAACAGGCAGAGGAACAGTGTCCGTGCGTGTACGCTTTAGCAGTTTGTCTTCATTGACAGCTGGAAGCAGTCCATCCAGCAGAGCTAACTCTGCCTCCATCTTCTCCACGGTGTTTGTAATGAGACTCAGCACACTGGAAGACGGTGTTGCAGAGTACAACCGCACAACAAAGACTTTTTTTCTTCCTTTAAAAGACACATTTATAGATTTTGTGCAGCAGATCGATGGTTGTGCTAAAGCTTACAGTGTGAAGGGAATCTTTTGTACCGTGTTTGCCTATGGGTCAGAGATTCTACATAGATGATCAACAGCAGCAACACCTTCTGGAGCCTTTTTGGGGAAAATAATGTTGTCAGTCTTCTATTCTGCAAAAGTACACAGTCTGATAGTTGAATTAAATATCCCATTACTAATTACTTGTTCTTGCTTAAAAAAAAACAATTTCTTACCATCTGATTAGATTTATCTTCCAGAAAATGTCCTCTGAGCAAAGCTCTGGTAAAATATGGTATCATAAGTGGAGCAGCACCGGCATTTAAGTAAGAGTGTCTCAGGAAGTAAAAGCCTACATTTTCTATCAAACCCAGAATGTGTTTGTAGTTTTGTGTTCTTTGTTCAAGGTTCATCAAAAGTGGTTGAACCTTTGCTTTTCTTTGTGTCCACCACCCAAAGAACGATGAACATTGAAGGAAATGTATCTGTGTATTTGAAAGCCCATTAGCTTCCACAGAGCAGCCGCTGGTCTTCCTGGGGGGGTCCATAAACATAAAATACATTATTTAATACATTATTAAGTACGTAAGGGTTAATGGCCGACGAAGTGTGCGGTTATTACTTTTTAACGCACGACGTGGAAGCCTGAACCTCCGCGAAGTGCGTAACATATAGTCACGTAACATATAGTCCGCGTCGCGCAGCACCACCGCTGCAGTCAAGATTCGGCGATATATATATGCTGATCGTCCCGATAGGTTGAATAAAGCATCAATTCAGAGGGAAAGTTAATCGCTTACCGCTTGTTTTTGTCCAAATTATGAAGCAAAAGATGTTTTAAAGAAGCCGGCGCAGTGATACAAAACATTTAAGCTAGCTGACCGGAACTTCTTCTTTCACCGTGCGGTTATTAAGTTTTAACGCATACCCAGCAGCCAATCAGAATCGAGTATTCAAGCGGACCATGGTATAAATTATTATTAAATACATTTACTCATTTCACAAAAAACAAAAATTATATGATATTTACCTTAAAAGCTTCACATGTTAAAATAAGTTAAAAACAAATTCATTTTTGTAGCTTCATTCCAAAAACACAGACCAGCATATCAACAACACAAGGATTCCAGAACAGCAAATCATACAAACCGTTTCTTATTGCAAGGTGTCCGTGTCTCTTAGTTTTAAAATCTCTTTGAAATGATCTTTGCTCTTAATAAGCCTCGTCCTCCCAGAAAGTTGATTCCATGCAAGAAGATCTCAACAGCTCTGTTCTTCTCATACAGTTGGATCTTGAAAAAGGAACAATCAGATCACCAGAAGTTGACCTGACGAGTTTGATGTTGATGACAATTCCCACTGTATAATACTTTACTTAGGCAAAATTGTGGGCATTTTTTTTAAATGGAGTTATGCATTAAGCATGGAAGACTGAGTTGTAATTTGTCTTTTACTCTGCATCTCTCTGCATCTCATTCACATTGAAATTGTGTGGCAACAGTCTGGCATCAAACAGTGACTATAATACATTCTGTTTATCACTATCCAGTCAGAATGATTTCAGGGGTCCCCAAATCCAGGCCTGGAGGGCCGGCGTCCAGCTGGTTTTCCAGAAACCTGCCTTATTTGCTGCTGATTACCTGGATCAGGTGTGTTTGGCCACACAGGAGCTTCGATGGCAGGTTGATTGGAAAACATGCAGGACACCGGCCCTCCAGGCCTGGATTTGGGGACCCATGATCTAAACTGTTGTCTGGTTCATGATGCCTGTCTGAGATGCAGCAGCTTTCATGCACAGAGTCAGCTCCTTACAGAGACATAGAGGCTAAGGCAACAACAAACACAAAGCAATAAAAAAAGTGTGACCAGCTGGAAGACAGAATTGTAACGAGGCAGCAGGTCAAACAGTAGAACATCTTCGTTCAATTAATCAGATCTGCACTTTTTCAGCGATCCTCCGATGGCTCGCTGAGCCAAGAAGAGGAGTCGGGCTCTGCCTTTGGGAAGGCAGGAGAGCTCCAAGAGGTGGTGGACCGCCAGATGGCTGATTTGGGCCAGATGAAGGAGCGCATGGCTGCCATGGTTTCCAGAATCAGTGAGCTGGAGGAGGACCTGGACACGGCCAGAAAAGACCTCATCAAGTCAGAAGACATGAGCACCCGCCTACAGAGAGACCTCAGAGAGGTCCGTATGCGGCTCCCAAGCCAGGAAAACCTTATCAATGTGTTGTAGCTTGAATGTGTTCTGAGGACGGTAGCAGAGTGGCAGGAATGCACGCTCTTGGCGGTGCTGCTGCTGCTGCTGATGCGAGTTCACACATGTGAATGTTTCTGTGAGCAGTCAATGGCACAGAAGGATGACATGGAGGAGAGGATCACCACGCTGGAGAAGCGCTACCTGGCAGCTCAGCGGGAGGCCACATCTGTCCACGACCTCAACGACAAGCTGGAAAATGAAGTGGCCAACAAGGAATCTCTGTTCAGACAAGTATGTCCTGAACCCCCCCAGAACTCCTCAAACAGGAACCTGTAGTCCGTTCAAGTAGCATACCTAGTCTAGATACTCTGGAGCTAGCAGAGCTAGCTCAGAGCTCCTTCTGCCTCACAGGCGGTTGGGGGTGTTGATGTTTGGGTCTACAGATCTCCGCTGCAGGTCTTAGGGTGATGCTAGTGAATACTTGCTGCATTCAGACTCTTTTCGGCACAGCGGCCTCTGAATGGAAGGCCTTGAAGACACTGGCCTGTTCTGCCGTCTGCAGAGGCCTTCCTTCAGTTCTTTTTATCATTCTTCTTAAATGGCCTTTTTTCTCTCTTCCTGCCCACTCCACCCTCCCCCTGTTCTTCACCCCATCTTCCTCATCCTTTTGTCCCCCCACCCGCTATTCTTTTTTTTTTCTCTCCCCTAGGCCGAGGAAAGAAACCGGCAGCTCCAGGAGAAGCTGGAACTGGCTGAACAGAAGCTGCAACAGACCATTCGCAAGGCGGAGACTCTGCCTGAGGTGGAGGCGGAGTTGGCGCAGAGGGTCGCCGCCCTCACAAAGGTACCAGCACCTGTCCATCAGAAAGAGACAGGGGTTCTGACAGTGTGAATATTATACCCATCCATTCCTAAAACGTCAGAGTCAGATGTACACAAAGCATCTTCCTCCTCCTAAGGTACCAGTGCTCTGTAGAGGCTTTAGTTGATCACTTTGTTCAATAGAATCAGTTTTCTCTGGTTTTCTATTGAGGACGAGTCTTTTCTCCAGTGTGTCTGCTGAGCAGATGGCCTGATGATCTCTGATGCTGCATCCACACCAGACTCAGAAACGTCCGTTCCAGCGACTAGTTCCAATGAAAAGCCTATGTAAACACACGTTAATGCATGTTTTGGGCCTCTGCGGTCAAAACTGGCATTCACACACGGCTCTGCGTAAACAACATGCTACAACTGAACACGCTGTGTTTGAAAACTCAGGAATCTGGCTTTGGTAGTGACGTATGGATAGCATCAAAACACAGAAGTGCCAACTGGTTGTAAATTGAGCACTGAGGACAAATGAATGATTGCGGTTGGTGCCCGGCTGGACTTCTATGGCGACTTTCCAAAAAACAAAAGAAAAAAGCTGTGAAACGAACGGCCTGGAGCCTTAACACCGCTTTGACATTTCACACCAAGCCTCTTCCCACTGTGAGTACATGCCATAGTATTGCATAGTGTGAACACCATGTGCACCTTCAAGAACACACCACACACGCCCCCCCTCAATGAATAAAAAGATGACATCACAGCGGGAGAACCGCCAAAATCTCTTAAAAGGCTCAAAAATTACTTCAAAATCCACTAAGGAAAGCAAAACACACACGCCAGGCATATCCAAATGAAAGTTTGAAATTATTATGGGATGGCCACAGGACCAACGGCTGCACTACCGTTTTGGGCCAAAGTGTGAAATGTGTCCATTTTTACACAATATGGGAAAAGAAAACCTTTGTTTAGGAGACATTCACACAATTTCACACACGGCGCCAGGTTAAGTTCACAACAACAAAAGTTTGACCTTTGACCTCTGGAAATGGTTGTCATTACTGCCTTCTACAAATTCCTCCTATGGATTTCTGTCCATTCCCTCCTGACTCCTCGAGCATCGTTGGGAAGCTACCTGAGGGGAAAAAAAGAAAATAAAAGCTGGTTTTAAAGTCTGTAGATTTTCAAAAGTGGCATTTATTTCCACATTACTTATTATTACATATTAATAAAAACACAAGTCGTTGGCTCAAAACTAAACTATATGGCAAATGATATTAACGTGTCAGAAATGTGGGTGTGGTCAGCAGAAAATCTGTGTCAAGGGAATCCAAAAATGTTCTTTTGCCCATTTTTCTAAAAATGACATAGACCCCCCCACCCCCACGCGACCAAAGCTTGAAACGGTTGCTATGGAGATCAAGCTGACAGAAAACCTGCCATATATGTTTATGTACATTCGTGGTTTGCTTCATGACTCCATGGCTGAAAGCATCAAAGTTAAGGAGGACGTCATTGATGAAGTCCGTGGAGGCGTTCCCTTCCACGGTAGTGAACACAGGTGTGTTTGCTCCTTTGATGCCTCCTGCTGGCACTCCCTCCCTCTTTTTACAGCCACAGGAGACTCTTCCTTTCAGGGTCTGACATAAACAGGAAGAGGCTTGTGGAGAGCCGGCCCCAAAGGGCCCACTACTCAGCTTCATTAAGAATAAAACGCCATCCTGTGCAAAGGCAACAAAACACATATATCCTGAAATAACTATTTCATAGCAGCCTTCTGAAAGAAACTCATTCTGCCTGGTTTTCACGTTAGCATAGCTTAGTTCTGAGGAGGATTGGATTATTTTACTGTTCATCATTTCTTTCTCTTGTTTTTAAAAACACGTTAGTTTTAGTCATTTGATTATTAATGAGCTGAGTAATAATAGCTCTGTGGGGTGAGAAGCTTCAGCTCCTCTCTTATCCAAAGGCTGCAGAGTCTTTGCAGTAAACTCTCAGCTGAAGTTTACATTCTCACACAGACGGCCGTCCTTTTGTAAGCCAGGTCTGTGACGATTTCATGCCCCGACCCTGAATCCCTGAATCCTGAATCATCTGTGTGCAGGCAGAGGAGCGCCATGGTAACGTGGAGGAGAGACTCCGGCAACTGGAGGCCCAACTGGAGGAGAAGAACCAGGAGCTGCTGCGGGTGAGATCGTTGGAGGAGGTCCTGTGGCCGCTTGTTTTGTGTGTGTGGACGGTAGAAAGGACGTACTCTGCTTTTACAGGCGCGTCAGCGAGAGAAGATGAACGAGGAGCACAACCGGCGGCTGTCAGAGACGGTGGATAAGCTGCTGTCAGAATCCAACGAGAGGCTGCAGCTGCACCTGAAGGAGAGGATGTCAGCTCTGGAGGACAAGGTGATGAGCCGACGGCATGCTCTGAAGACACGTTCACACCAATGCTTCCCCCATTGACTGGATTTGAGACCTGGACAAAACAACCCCTCCCCCTGGCGTTCCAAACAGGAAGTATCCGCTGGCTCCAAGAAGCCAAAATCCAAAATAACCATTCCTGCTCTGATGGCTTTATGTTGACATCTTCTTGCTAATCCTAATGTTTTTTTCATATTATTTTTTCTTTATTCTCGTTATAAAAACTGAGGCCTCAGTGGTTCCCCCTGAGCCACTTTCAGTGGAAGGGGGAACTTCAAACAAGGCGACAGTTGTTGCTTTAGAAACCTGGACTGACCAATCACTGCCGTCTGGCTCCAACATGGCCACGCTCGCGTTAAGGCCTTTTGTGTGGATGACGTCACACGCGCTCCGTCCAGGCCTCTGATACAGTCAATGGTGTCCTCTCTGCCAAAGCAATGACCTCAGCATTTGACCCTCTACCTGTCTCCCTCAGAACACTCTGATTAGAGAACTCGATCACATGAAGAAGCTGATTGAAGAGTCTCATCACGAAAAGGTATGACAACATGACTGTTTTGGAGCCGTCAGGTTAAATGTGCTTGTTACTCTGATCATAGATCATAAACGTAACACCACTGTTTTACCGACATCATTGAAAAGCTCAATGTTTCAGCAGCTCAGCCAGTACGTTCATTTAACAGCTCGTGGTAATACTTGAGCAGATTTACTGAGGAAAAAAACGCAAAGCCT
Source organism: Oryzias curvinotus (assembly GCA_023969325.1). Taxonomy (NCBI): domain Eukaryota; kingdom Metazoa; phylum Chordata; class Actinopteri; order Beloniformes; family Adrianichthyidae; genus Oryzias; species Oryzias curvinotus. The sequence continues at coordinate 21,614,727 of CM043716.1, forward strand.
CCCTTTGAGGAAGACAGAAAGCGCTGCTGGGAATCGCTCTGATTTTTGGCTTCTTTTTAACCAAAAGGGTTGATCTATAACGCCTCCAAAGAGGCCTAAGCAGAGTGTGAAACAACGCCAGTGAAGCATGGCGATCACCAACTCAGTGTGCTGAAAGAGATTCAAAGGTTTTCCTCCATTCACGTGAAGGAAAAAGTTCAAACTCACTCGAGTGGAGAAGCGTATGGTACAGACTGACAAACCAAAAGCTCTACATGAAAGACAAAGCAGAAAGTCATCGTCACTGTGGAAAGTCTCACCCTGGGTCTGAACCAGTCCAGTCCAGCTCCGGTGCTGCCGCCAGAGTCTTCACGTGACTAGAAACGAGTGAGAGGGACCAGCTGTGGTTACGTGGAGAAAAGGAACGTCTGATCAGGATCAAAGGCGTCATGTCATCACGCCGTTGGGAACACTCTGCTCCAATCAGACCCACTCGGATCAAAAGTAGTTTGATGGGAGTAGATGGTTATGCAGATTGTTGATCTGATCAGAAACAGTTTAGTCCAATCCAGCGTAGACGGTGTGGATCCAGAGGAGGCTTTGGACCGCAGTCCGTCCACCGCTCTGAGTGAGCCAGCTGCTGGACTCTGGGGAACCGGGTCTCTGGGTTAGAACCGGGTCTCCGAGCAGAGGAGCGGCTCTGGGACGGTGTGTGAGCTAACTTTGAATGCAGAAATGCTGCTCAGTCCTGAGAAACCGTGGAAACAATCCCATGGATTCATGTTTCCAGTCGTGTCCAGACAGAATGAAGGCTGATGTTCTTCCCACAAATCCTTGTGCAGGGAGCCCAAGGTGTGTAAAGGAAAAACACAAGGCAGCGATGAAAGTAAAATGCAATCAATGGTATTAACAAAACATTTAAACAGTACAAAACGGGGAACGAAGGTGCATGTCTGAGTCCTATTGAGTTGAAACCAAAAGTCTGTTGGTGGGGATGTGGTTGATGATGCAGGTTTGCCTGTACATGACGTTCATCAGTTGGGTTTTGCCATATAAGGACGTTGTTTGTGATATGTGTGTGTCTCTTAGGAGCAGCTCCTCATTCCAAATTGAGACGATGAGAGCAGAGAATGAGATCGGCAGGAGCAACTCCTCCCTCCACGGGTCAGCCGGTCGACGGAAAGCATTCACTCCACCATGAAGCCTGCGGCGCCTTTTTAATGTTCTGGCTTGGTGTGCTCGTAGGCGCTCTCAGCTGGGCAGCACCCCCGATTTCAGGTATCCAGTGTCGGCGTCCTCCATGATGGATGGCAACTCCGACAGCTTTGGCAGCGCTCTTGTCCTGAGACGACCTCAGAAAGGGAGGATGGTGGCGCTCCGAGACGAGCCGTCCAAGGTGAGCGTTGACACGCTCCTGCCACGTACTGTGTGTGCGTTTGTCCTGAGCTGATGACATGAAGAAAGTGACTGGTGGAGAAAAGCTGCTCTTCTGCAGGGGGTGTCTTTGCCACAGCCTCTGTGTTGTCTCTCCTGTCCCCCCCATGTTTGAGCTCTCTGATGGTTTTCTTCTTCTTCTCTGCTTCTTTCTGTTTGCTTCCGCTGTGGACACCAGCGACATGTAAGTCCATGTGCTTGTGGCCTGTGTGCTTGAATATTTACTGCCCCGTTTATCTCAAACTCTCGTCCGTCCTCTTCTTCATTCTCGCCTCCTCTCTGCTTCACTCCACTCACCACTCCACTTCTCGGGGTTCTGCTCTAAGGTGCAGACGCTGAACGAGCAGGAGTGGGAGCGCATGCAGCAGGCAAACGTGCTGGCTAACGTGGCGCAGGCCTTCGAGAGCGACATGGACGTGTCCGACCTGGAGGAGGACCGGGAGATGATATTCAACTCTGTGGACCTGCTGTCCCCTGCTGGTCAGGCCGATGCACAGACGCTGGCCTTGATGCTGCAGGAGCAGCTGGACGCCATCAACAATGAAATCAGGTACCAGCAGCCGCCTGCGGCGCTGGCCACGCCCTGAACGCAGACCTGCACTGAGCTCCTCCCTCTGCTGCTGGCAGGATGATCCAGGAGGAGAAGGAGAGCACCGCCATCCGAGCAGAGGAGATCGAGTGCAGGGTGGGCAGCGGCGACAGCATCGGAGGACGCTTCCGCTCGCTGAGCTCCATCCCGCCCTCTCTGTGTGCCGGCTCCTCGTTGGGCGGCTCGCCGCCCAGCTCGGGTCACTCCACCCCCAGGCGCATTCCTCGCAGCCCCAACAGAGAACTGGACCGGATGGGCGTCATGACCTTGGTACTGTCCTTCCCCTCCTGGTTTAGCTGCTCCGTAAATGTAGTAGAGATGCTGATGCTGACTGTTAACCCCCCCATCATTGGAGCTGTTAGCATGTACGTGCATTTGTAACCATCTGTGTATTCTGCCCCCCGCTGCCCCACAGCATTATTGCTATGACCCTTACATCATGCAGAGTTGGCTCTCCCAGCAGACACTAACTTACTTGCCATATGGCGCTTCTGGCTTCAGCCCCCCGCCTAACACCTGTGGCTTTGCCCCACACTTCCAGGTACCTGCAGACCCCCCCCACAGTCCCCCGGGGTGGGTGCAGCCCCGTCTCTTCCTGTCTCTTCTGCTCCTTTTTACAAGATTGAGTGTGTGTTTTCTCCTCCATCCTCCTCCGTCACATCAGACAAATGAGCAGTGAGCCTTCAAAGAGGCTTCAGTGTAGCTTTAAGAGCCAAACGGCCACAAACGTTTAAAGGAAACTTCAAAGGAACTGAACTTTTCCCTCACAGACAGTCCTGCTAGTATCTTCCCTTATGTCTCAGAGTTCCCTCTCTGTAACGCCGTCCACCTTTCATGGCCTCACTGGGAAATTGAAGGTTTTATTCTTACGGCGCTTTGTGTTCTGCGTCCTGATTGGCTGTAGATCAATCAGTCGTGTCTCCTGCACAGAATGCGTTCAGTTGACCACATTTACATAAATCTTAGACTGTTTCAGTCTATAATCCTAGACTAATTTTTATCTATGAAGGTTTGAACTTTGAGAATTTAAGCAAGAGAGAAAAGAGGGAAAATGTGTAGTCTGGACTTTTATAGCCTTAAAACATCTGAAATGACTGAGAAAAACAATAGATGACTAAGATAAGGGGAACACTGTATATAAAAAAGAGACTGGCTGGCCTGACAGTAAGTCTGTTGTGGTTCTTCCTTTAATATTGAGGCTTCAGTGATCTACATGTGGTGTTTATGGGTGTGAAGGCAGCAGCCAGAGTCTGCTTCAGGTCTCAGAGGGTCTGTAGTGTCAGTTTAAATTCTCAAACCTCTTATTTTTTCCACAAAGCAGCAGTTATGTATGGCGTTCCATGGCTGCCATTAATTGATCGAGCACAAAGATAACTCAGCGAGTGTTTTCAGGAACTGAGTGAGAAACCTTACAGCCACATGACCACAATGCTAACCGAGCGACCCGCATTTTACGACTGCACGGCTGCAATCCTGACTGAGCCGCGCTCGCTGGGTTTGTGAGCAGTGACCAAGAACAGCCCTGCTGCACTTCCTGACCTTGTTCATTTTCATCCTCATTATATCCACCGTTTGTTTTCTATCAAAGCCTCTAAAACATGGAAGCCCCGCCCCGCTGCCTCGCTTGTTTGGACATGCAAATTTCAGCCAATCAGATCAACCAGAGAGGTTACTGCCCCCAAGTGACAAACACGCCCCCTGAACACTGCTCACTGGAGCGCTGCGCAGTCAGGATTGCAGCCGTGCAGTCGTAAAATGTGGGGTCGCTGGGTTAGCATTGTGCTTATGTGGCTGTAAGGTTCCTCACTCAGTTCCTGAAAACACTCACTCAGGTGTCTTTGTGCTCGTTCAACTGATGGCAGCCATGGAACGCCATAGTTATGCACCTTTGAATCATCGCCGTTCTCATTCTTAAGCTGACACCAGGTTCGTGTCACAACATTAACGACTCTAGAGCCGTGACGCTCTTTTGTGAGTCAGGACGGAGATCGACACCTATTTGGAGGATTCCTTCCCTCATCCTCTGAAGGCAGAATAGCAGAAGCTCACGGGGATCTTCATTTGCAGCTCTCAGATTTATATCTAAAGCTTCCTCTCATTGAGGTGAGGTGCACTTGGAGCATTTATTTCTGAGCGGATCCATGTGTGAACAGGGATCGACAGTGACTGCTCCTTCTGTCAGGGTTTCGAACACAGAAACTGACCAGGTCTTTTCTGGCTCCAACGTGATTACAGGCAGAAGTTAGAGTTGTGTTGAGGAAAGCAGGGAGCGTGATCAGCATGCACACGGCCTGCATGCTTCGTCCGGACGGCTGCAGCTGCATGTCTCTGTGAGCAGACGGCTGCAGCTGCATGTCTTTGTGAACAGACAGCTGCAGCTGCATGTCTCTGCGAACAGACGGCTGCAGCTGCATGTCTCTGTGAGCAGACGGCTGCAGCTGCATGTCTGAGCAAACGGCTGTAGCTGCATGTCTCTGTGACTGGAAACAATCCAGCGTGCGAGCTGCACCTCTGCCTAGCAAAGAGACATCCTCCTTCTACACGCCTCTGTGAAAAAGGTGTAACACGGAACACAGGAGTCTGTTTTTCTGTGGTGTTGTTTGTGCCGACAGACTTATGGTGTGCATGAACGGGCTGCTGCGGCGCCGCCCTGCAGGCATACTTTGTGTCTGGAGCGCAGCTCTGCTCTGGGGGCTAAGTGTTTTTGGAAAAGTGCACCGATTGCCCGCGTGATCCGTTTCAGTTTGAAGCTGCTCTGTCTGTTCTGCTTCGTGACGGTCAGGAGTTCAGCAGCCTGAGTGTCTGCAGCAGAAAGACCTGAGTTTTGAGTAGGAAAAAAAAAGAAGTGAGGTTTACAGATTTTGGTCTTTAATAAAGACTCTTTTGTACGTCTCTGCTGATTGGAGTAAAATAAGTGAACCCCCTCCGTGATTCCTGTAGAGAAAAAGTGGGAGATGCAACACAAGTTCATTCCTAAAGGGAATGTTTGCTCCCTGCTGGGTTTTTGCTTCCTGTTTCCTTTTATAGCCGTGTAATCTCTTCCCCGGCCCGGCCTCTCCGTCTGTGGAGGGAAGGAAACCAGTGATTGGGTGTTTCCCCCCCCCGAGGCAAAGAAAGTCATGGAAATGTGGTGGTTTTTGTGCTCTAATGCCAGGTTTGTGAGGAATGCGGTGGAAAGACCCCCCCCCCCCCCCTCCCTCTGCGCACAGACCGAACCTTCAGGTGTTTTACTGGAGCAGGCTCTTCCAGGCCTTCAGGCCAGCTCCGTCTTTTGAACCCGGCTGCACCCATCCCTCCTCCTCCTCCAGAGTGGCGTGCTGCAGCTCTTTGGGAACAAACTCTTTTGTGTGTCTCTCGGTGTGTGTGTGTCTGGGTTTGTGTGCTTTGTTCCTCTGCTGACGTCTCACTAACTGCTTTGTCTCCTTTCTCCATTTTCCGCCTCTCGTCAGCCTAGTGACTTGCGCAAGCACCGCAGGAAGGTAAACCAACAACAGCCTGCTTGGCAGGCCCGAGTGAAATGTTTTTACCCCCACAGTCTGTTCACCTCATCCTGTGACGCCCCCATCTCCTCTTCAACTTTATGTTAACCTTAACGTTGTGTCCCAACTCCTTCCCTGATCACCATAGAGTGTATTTGCCATTTCCTAGTGCTGTTCGAATCTACAATTCCATAATCCAGAGCCCTGGAAATTTCCCAGAAGTCTCTGCGAAAAACCAGTGTGCATCGATGCTCACTGGATCGGTGAATATAGAGCATTGTGTCGGATCAAAAAAGTATTGTTGATAAACAATCAACGTTTTTATCTTCAGAAGACATCATAAATCATGGTTACAAGACGCTCCTATCAGTAAGAATTTCTCTTTGTGAAATCAATTACGTCATATCCGCCGTTTAAAAAAAACAAACAAACAAACAAAAAAACTAGTGAGCACGGCATCCGAATTGCTTTTAAAATTCAGGGCACGACATAATTCCACACTTTATAGTTGTTTTTGATAGTTAGGGGTTAGGGCGGGAATTCGGACACAGCCATAGATTCAGACAGCACTACAAAATGGCGCCATGTAGTTCCACCATATAGTGAGTAGGAAAGGAATTCAGACACAACCTTTGGTTGTGTCTGAATTCCTTTCCTACTCACTATATGGTAGACTACATAGTAAGGAAGGAATTACCTTGATTGGGTTCATATAAATGTCTTAAATGTCCTTTAATGGCACCTTTGAGCAATAAAACGACCTCCGCCACATACTCGCCAAAATGTACACACACCTAGTACATTTTGAAAGGCGTTAGCGTGGTGAGCAAAGGTTTGTCCCCGTTCCTCGTACATTATCAGCCTGGATGAAGTGCAAACTGAATGCATCAATCTTTAGGGTCCAGGCAGGGGGAGTGGCACCATCGTATGGTCGTTTGTACGGTTAGCTGAGAAACGCCTCACCCGTTACCTCTTAAGAGGAGCGCCCCACACTTTGATGTCCCTGAATAACACGCTCTATGACCTTCCTGTAACCCTTCAAATATAAACGTGGTCAACGTGAATCCTCTGATTCTGCCACAGTACGAGTTACGGTAGTGGAAGGAAACTAAATGCTGCAGCCGAAGCAGCCGGAGTTCATCAGAAACTTGCCCCTGAGTTGTGGGCGGGACTTCTGATGCGGACGCACGTAAGCCGACGCGGACGTCCCATCATTCCTTGGTTTACGCTCTCCTGCTAGCTTACAGCCCTTAGACCCTAACATTAGTGGGGCATAAAGAAAGGCTAGCAGTATTGGAGCCATCCAGCTGTAGACTTTGGAGCCAACTGGCTCAAAGGGGATGATGGGATATCGGGAGAGGCTGACCTCTGCCAGCTCGGATGACGTGCACGGATCTGTTTGTCTGATGCATCGGACTCCAGCGGAGCAGGGAGGCTCTGGCCCCGCCTGTTCCAGCTTTTTACTCAATACTCAGAAATGCAGTTTTAATCATAAATTCTTTTACTTCTATCCTCCAGCATGAGGAAAGAAAACGCTACGAATCATTTCCATTGGAGTGGGTCTTCAAAGGGGTCACATAAATGAAACTTCTGTCCTTATAGGGGAAAATAAAATCCCATCTTTAAGAAATTCTTAAAGATGTCAAACAGTAGGTGATGTTTTTGGTTCTGCTTTGTCTTCATAGTTCTGTTCTGGTGCTCTCTGTGTTGATGTCACGTCTTCTTCAGCGCTGATGGAGACACTTTGTCTCCTCCGTTCACACCTGTTCCTGCCTGAACCTGTTTCTTGTCTTTTCTGCCACCGCTCAGTCCTCTCAGGACGACAAAGCCACCATTCGATGTGAAACCTCGCCCCCCACCACTCCTCGCTCCATGCGCCTGAACAGAGAGTCCGGCCACGCCGCCAGCCATGAAGACATCAGAGACATCCGAGGGTGAGGCCTGCGCGTGCACTCGCTGCTCCTTGGTTTGTCTGGAAAGCCCGTCTCCAGTTGATCACCCTCTGGGTCTCGCTCCTGCAGTCTGAGCAGCCTGCAGGACGGTCAGGGCAGCAACCCCAGCAGCAGCAACAGCAGCCAGGACTCCCTCAACAAGGCCGCCAAGAAGAAGAGCATCAAGTCTTCCATTGGACGCCTGTTTGGGAAGAAGGAAAAGGGTCGGCCCAGCCTTCCCGGCAAGGACGTGCCAGGCCAAGGTTAGACCTGAGGCATCATTCTGTCACAGTGCTTCGTTTCTACAGGATCAGCAGAAAGCCTGGCTGTGTTTTTGATTAGTTTTGGTTTGAATGAGTTGCTGAATGTTCCCAGCTGGCACCCCTGAGGCGGAAGGATCTCCAAAGGAAGGCGTCGGGATGGGCTCGCTCGGAGGCCCTGCAGAGAAGAACCGGAAGCTGCAGAAGAAGTGAGTGCAGACTGCTGCTGTTATCGGAACCTACAACATAAACGGACTCCAAGTGGTGCCGCTTTGAATAACATGGCCTCAAATAGAAGCCATGGTAGGAAAAGGGATCCAGAGCATCTCCAAGGCTTCCCCATGGCCTCACGCCACCGTGACGGCGACCCGCTCCACTCAATGGAAGAGCTGCACCTGAGCTGCACACATCTGCTGTAGAAATGCAAGAGTAAAGAAGGAATAGTGGAAGAACTGAACCCATATGATGCTGCAAACTGTGACGGTTCATGTTAGAACACATCATGTGTAAACAGGCTTGATCGAGTCACACAGTCCCTGCAGGTTGTTGTGACCAACTTTCTTCTTGTTTGGGGGTTTTTTCTCAGTCACTTTTTCAGGTTAGTTTCATGCCGTTCTGGTTTCTAGAAAGGTCCCGCTGCTCTGAGTGTTTCAGAGACGTAGATCTGAAGATGCCCCCTCCACCTGCTTCATCTGCTCCTCCCCAGTGTTCAAACACCACATTCAGCTTCGTTGCATTATGTAGCAGAGGGCTGTCGTCCACGACGTGGCCCTGGATGGTTCTGCGTCCGCCGTAGACCAGGCCCGCCTCACGCTCCCCCCCCCCCACCACCACCACCACCACATCCACTGCCGTCTCCTCACCTCATCCCTCTGCTAGGCGTTTCCATCCCAAATCATTGACTGTTGGCCATGGTTTTGAGTTCTCCACCGCAGCTGTACTTTTGCTTCTGTTCATTCTTTGTTTCTTTGTCAACATCCTTACAATTGTTTTTGTTTTTCACCACCTTCTTCTCATTCCATGTGTAGCCCAAAGACGGGGTAAGTTGGCTCCCATTGTTTTGCCTTCTCCTCTTCTACTTCTTTCCCTGGGCTTCATGTTTAGCCGTCAAGGACCCCAAACATGTGTCCCCCTGATTGTCTGACGGCGTCTCCATGCCGCCCGCTCTTCACCCTGCTTTAACTAACAGCAGTGGGCTTGCGCTGAGTTTTAGTGGGTGAAACCTTTCCCTTTTGGAGCATGTTGTTGGCGTGCACTGCAACTCCGGCGGAGACCGGTCCCTTCCTCACAAAGATCTAGGAACGTTTCTAGGCACAGTCTCAATTATTGAAGCTTCCGAGGGTCGGGCTTCATCTTAGCGGCTGACTTAGTGCCTCATTTACTGGTGATGCGCGTTTCTGACGGTTGGTTCTGCCCATGACCAGCTGAAGAATGTGCATGAAGTGAATATGTCAGGGTTAATGGTCGACAAAGTGTGCGTTATCAGAATGAACGCGCTTTAAGCGCGTTCATTCTGATAACGCACACTTTGGCGGCGATTAATCTGCTTATACCATGGTCACTTACAAAAGAATCATTGTCGCTTTGTAACCCTTGTGCTATCTTAGGCTCTTTAACATTGGGAGTGGGGTCATCTGGACCCACTAGACAGAGCTCTGAACCTTTGTTCTTCAATGATTTGTGATCCTCACTGGTGTCCATGGATTACATGAAATCCTCTCCACCTTTGTCATGGTAGGGAGAACACGTCAATGGAAGGGTGGGGTCATCTGGACCCCATAGGATAGCACAAGGGCTAATGCACACACCCAGCAGCCAATCAGAATCAAGTATCCACCCGGACCATGGTATACGCTGTGTTCTTCCAGCGTTCTCTGTCCCGTCCTCCTCCTCTGGTGCATGCTGTGGATTAGAGGGAATGCCTTCCGTCTGAACTGGACTCTAAAAGCATTGGTTCTGAGAGAAAGCCCCCGCTGTAGCGCCCAGGCGTTTCGTCTCGTGCTGTGTTTGTAGACTAGGGCATTTTCTAAGACATGTGAATGTCATACTGCTGAAACGTCCCCGTGGGTTGGAGTCTTCTTGGGTTTCCTTTCATTTTCTCCATCTTGAGATTGCATGTCGGGCCATGCCTTTGCACCGGGACGGTACCGGGTTGTAGTTTTGGCTGCCTCAGTGTTCATGTTGTGGGACGAGTGAACGCTCCCCGGGCTCTAACATTCTTCTGCCTCACAGGCATGAGTTACTGGAAGAGGCTCGCCGGCAGGGCCTGCCCTTCGCCCAGTGGGACGGACCCACCGTCGTGGCTTGGCTGGAGGTAGGAAACCTCTCATTCTGAAAACGTCTGCGGTGTTTGTCCTGAACCCGTCTTTCCTGAACCCGCAGCTGTGGGTGGGCATGCCGGCCTGGTACGTGGCCGCCTGCCGTGCAAACGTCAAGAGCGGAGCCATCATGTCGGCTCTGTCGGACACAGAGATCCAAAGAGAGATCGGCATCAGCAACCCGCTGCACCGCCTCAAACTGCGTCTGGCCATCCAGGAGATCATGTCCCTCACCAGCCCCTCGGCCCCACCCACCTCCAGAACGGTATGACTTTTCTGTGCGCTCATCCTCCATTCAGCATGACATTCACACCAAATTAACATTTTACTGTTGCCGCTGTTTATGGAAGAGCGGTTTCTTTATGCTAACACCTAACGGACCGTTTCTTCCTGACACTGTCTCCATCCTGCCCTCTTTCTGCCTGTCATCCCTGCTGTCTTTGGGCACTCTTGTGGTTGGGGGTGTTAACCGCTCAGAACACAGGAAACGTCTGGGTCACACACGAAGAAATGGAGAGTTTGGCGGCCACGCCCCCTACGGTCAGTTAACCCGCAGTAGTTAGCTGGACGTTGGTAGTTAGCGGTGACCGCTGCGTCTGGTTCCATGTTGTCTGCATGTTTCAGTGCAGCGGCGCTCCTGCTGTGATCTAAGGCCTCCATCTGCAATCTGTGTGTGTTCAAAGGAAAATGTCAATGATTAGACCTTCAGGGGCTGTCTTAAACTCTTTGGATAATCACGTTGCACCAAAATATGCTTCTTGGTAATAATTTAAGGTTTAGTTAGAAAAATGGACACATCTGAGGTATGTATCTGCATGCTAGCTGTTATTGTTTTGTCGTCACTTTCTTTGGCCTGTTTGTGTGTTTTTTGTTTTTTTTTCTCCTTTTCCTGGTGTGTCTGTTTCTCTAACCCGGCTCTGCTGCCTCACTAACCCCACACCTTTCTGTTCTTCTCACCATGCTCACTCTAACTGCGCTAACACCAGGAGGATGACGAGGGTAGCTGGGCTCAGGTTTGCACCCAAAAACCTCACCTCTAACATCTGAAAGAGTTTTGCTGGAGTGCTTCTTCTGGAAGCTGTTGCCTTAACACTTTAACAAACAAATGCCTTCAGAACAAGCATTTCCACAGTGGGCCGGTACTTCCGCAGCAAACCCACCCAAGGGTTTGGAAGCTTCTAGATGAGGTCAGGGAGGGAGCACGGTGTGAGTCTCATGACAGGATCGCCTTTAGCTAAAATGACCACAGTGTGATTAAAAAACAACAGAATATTTCAAAAATGGAATTGTTTTCCAAATGTCACAGAGAACATCTGGAACGCTAGAACACGTATGTGAATGTCACATAACATACAGACAGAGACGACTTTCTACTTTTGTGCAGAATGAAAACTCATCTCTAGCTGCGTCTCCAGTGGCTCTACAATTGGATTAGGGAGACTAAATTAATCGAATGGAAACAACAAACAGTTTCTGCTCTTGGAGGAGGTGGTTTTTGAGGCTTATTTAAATGGACATATTTCACAAAACTGCAATGGAAACACTTTTTTTTTTTTAAATTAAATGAGTCACATGACCAACAACCAGATGGCAATGCACTTTTTGGTAGGAATGGCAACCTTGGGCGCTGCACAGCGGCGCCACCAGGCGTCCCACGGCTCATCAAAGGTTGGGCGTGTCACATGAAATGGTGGTTGGTAAAGTCAGCAACCACCATTTCCCAAAACGGCTTCATACGTAGCCCCTCCCTCATGTAAGGAGCTCGCCGCTCCACGGCCTGAAGAAGACGCAAATGTCTCCTTTGAAAGATGATGATGAGCGCTAGTGGCGTGGCAGAAATGTGAACGTATCTGCCGTCAAAGTGTTCTTCACATCCGTCGCCGTGTTTTTGAACAACTGACCGCGGGACTTAGTTTAAGTTTATTCACACAGTTAGGTTTTAACGGAAACTGTGCGAAAGCAAAACTGTGTTTTTTCAACATTTCTGGAATTTGGATAAAGTTTTGTCTCCCTTTGTGTCATGGAAACGCAGCTTCCACAGCAGCTTCTGGCATCATTTCTGCAAACCAAAGTCTGCAGAAATACCAGGCGAACAACAACAAACACCGTTCTCTGTTCTCAGGCCAGAAAGCCAACAGAAGTAGCAAAAAAAAGGAAAGAGATGGACTTAAAAGGTTAAAAATCAACGTGGAATCAGCTGTTCAGTCTGATACGTCCAGATTCTGTCCAATAGCAATAAAATCAGAATTCCAGATGAGTGAAGCAGCGTTCTGAGTCCGTCCGTGAGGTCATTCAGCTGAAGTCATTTCTACACTGACAATACTTAACACCTCCTAAAAATAAAGATTTTTGGAAAACAACTTCAACTATAGATGAGGAAAATGCAGATTGAAAACACCTTTTAAAATATTTAATTCAATTCAGAAATGTTTTATTTCAAATCAAAACAACAATTCCATAAAGCAAAAAAAGTCAATACAAGGCTTTGAAAATTAGATTTGAAAGGGATTGGAAGAAGCTTAAGCTTGTAGAAATCCAACCCCCCACTCAACACCACTCCATAGACAACAACAACATTTCCTAGAATCATTTATTGTAAAGGAAGTGTCAATTCTTTATTTCACTATATGTAGAACTGCTTTTATTTAAAACAGAAAAGTCTTTTAAAGGGCTGTTACCATGCTGTTCTGAAGCCTCTCATAGGAAACAATATCCATGTGTAGAATTTATTACCTTTGGTACACAAAAGAACACGTTTTCTTGTTAAAGAGTTTATACCATGAAAAATCAACTTTTTGAGTGTATTATAATGTTCAATCCTCATGAAATGAAACCTCAAAGCGCTATTTTGATTCTGAGCAGCAGCCCCTCCCCACCCATGAAAACGAGCGGGTTCTCACATTGTGACATCACAAAGTGAAGCACCGCCCCTTCCAGGAGGAGTCTGCTCTGCCAGCTCCGCCCCCAGACTAACAGACACGCCCACTCTCTCTGTGGAGCTAGCGGTGATTGGCTACATGAACATCCATCTTTGTAAAAGTCTGGATGTTTTTTGTTGAGGGAGAAACTCAGAAACGCTGCTGTGGCTGGCTCTAGGATGATGGCATGAAATGGGCGGGACCCTCAAGGAGCGAAAGGCGGAGCCTTCAAGGTTGAGGCGTCTTACTTCTGGGTTGGAAAAGAACTCTGAAAATAACTAACATTTAATAAGAAATGTGTTCCAAAGAGTGCCAAAGGTCATACATGATATGGAAATTGTTTACTGTAAATGGCTCAAGAATACCATAAGCCCTTTAAATATGAGTTATTATTCTACAGGTGGGTTTTTTGGGATTCTTTTTTAACTGTAAACACAATGGTTTCAATTAGTTCCGTAGAGTTTAAGGTGTCTGTACTGATAACTGACTCCGTAGGTTCGTCTGGTATCAGACACAGTTGTGTTTCTTCACATACCTGACATGCGACATCCTCTGATGGCGCTCCCTCCTCTCTGACCGCAGACTTTGGCGTACGGAGACATGAACCACGAGTGGATTGGCAACGAGTGGCTGCCCAGCCTGGGTTTGCCGCAGTACCGCTCATACTTCATGGAGTCCCTGGTGGACGCCCGCATGCTGGACCACCTCACCAAGAAGGACCTCCGAGGACAGCTGAAGATGGTGGACAGCTTCCACAGGTGAACCCGGGGCTTTGGTCGGCCTGGTGCCACAACGTCTACCATTTCACATAAACCAATTAAAAAAATGTGTACCATGGTCCGGGTGAATACTCGATTCTGATTGGCTGCTGGGTGTGCATTAAAAAGTGATGACTGCACGCCTAAAAAAGTAGTTCCGGTCACATAGCTTAAATGTATCACTGCGCTGGTTCTTTAAAAAAAACCTTTGGACAAAAACAAGCGGTCAGAGGAGAACTTTCTCTCTGAACTGATGCTTTATTTAACACATCGTGATCATCAGCATAGATATGGCTTTCCTTTACCGCTGTTGTTGAGATCAGCGCTGGCTGAGGAGTGCATTGTCACGCTAACGTGACAAATGGTCCACTTTATATGAAAAAAACGATCCAAACCAAAAAAATGAACAAGAACAAAGGACTAAAAACTGGTTGAATATTTTTTCTCCTGAAAGTGACCGTGGTATAGTGACCTTCAAAGTGTACCTTATCAGAAATTAGCACACATCATGTCGGATGGCTCAGGCTTCCACGTCGAGCATTACTGTCTGATGATGCTCAATTCATGGGCCTTACACGATCCTTTAGGAGTTTAGCAGTGGGACAAACGTCTGCAAGATAAAAGTGCTCAAGAATGTTGACTGGCTGATAAAATGACTTGACTATTAAATGAAGTTATTTAAGCCAGAATGATTGTCAAAAGCTTAATTCATCTCAAAGGTGGCTGAACTTTTTGGTTCCTAACATTAAACCCTGGAGAACCCCAAGGAGTCAAATTTGGCCCTCGTTTTTTTTATTTCATATAATTTTTTTTCTACCATTTAGTTTTATTTTTTGGCTGCGGTTAATTGCTGCTTCCAAAGACGAACAAAGCCAAACGTGTTTAACACTACCAGCCTGTTGTTTGGCTCTCCAGATTAAAGGATTGAAAGTTTTTCCAAAACTACCAGTAGTTTCTACCAGAATGTTTGGAGCAGAAAAACACACAGAAGATTTAGAAGAGAACAACCATTAATCATTTTAATGTCAGTCATGTCATGTTACTGGTGTTGTTCAAAGTCACAGAGTGCAGCTCTCCAAAGTAGAGTCACTGTTGGTCACCAGCGTGACGCTTTAGCTCCCCCTGGTGGCAGAGAAGACGCAATCGTTAGGGCTGGACCTGGACTGGACCAGGTCCAACGGTTTGTGAACAGGACCCAGTTTTAGGTGACCTTAATGAGAAAAATGCAACAGAATGTTCCTTTACTGCCCTCGCGAATCAGAAGCTGTGAATCGTAAGCCAACTTCAGCGTCGTCTGACCGCACCGATTTAAAAACATATGATCGAGCAGAGCAGGCCGTAAAATATTATCATAACTGTAATAAAAGCACATTATGAAGATAGTCTCCTGCAGCTTCGCGCTGAGTGAGTGTTTTTGGTCCACCAGCAAACGTTTAGCATGGAGAAATCTGCTATCTGTTGATGGAGCTCCAGCTGTCATCGAACAGCAAATTCTGCAGATAAGCTGCAAATAAATGTGTAAATATGTGGGAATTACATCAGTCGTTATTTTTGTTCTGGACACCACTTTTAAACACAAATTCATATGATGGTTTCTCAGATCGTAGCAGCATTTCCGCCTTCAGCGATCATCAGAGCTTCGCGCTCCGCTATGTGAAGGCAGCTGGCGGTCCGCAGAACAAAGCTTGTCCGCGGTGCGTCAGGAGGAGGACCGCAGAAGGCGGACATGCAGCTATGTAGTCCTGAGAAGCTGTGGAAACTCATCAGAAGTTCACAACCATCACAAAACCCTCGTCTCTGCCGCTAACACAGTCTGCTCCTGGTGTGTGTGTGTGCGTCAGTCAGCAGCTGGACACACACGACGAAAGCAGTGACGTCATCGCCCCGCCTCCCCTCTGCTAATGCTTTTTCGAATTGAATATTGTGACAACATGCCCGGGGTGGATGTTAAAATGCAAATGCAATCCCCTCTTTGCATTTTGGTTTTAATTATGACACAGAATAAGCGGTTTTAAGTATAAAATGAAAAAGCATTTTGAAGTATTGCTTTTTCATTTTAATTTTGAGTCATTTGATGCAGCTACATTTTGAAAATTAAAAAGCATTTCTGTTAATCCATTTTAATTGTCAGATTAGACATTTCTAAATGAATTTTGCTACACATTTACCAGGGACCTTTTTGAAAATTAAATGTCAAATTCCATTTTATTTATCATTTTAATTAAGTGACAGAAAAAGCTGTATTGAGGAAGGAAATGAAAAAGCATTCTGAAATATTGCTTTTTCTTTTTAATTTTGAGTCAAAAAATGCAGCTTCATTTTGAAAATGAAAAAGCATTTCTGGTTTTGACTTTGCTTTTTATTTATGCTACAGAAATGCTTCCATAACATCTGGGGAGTAAATGGTAAATGGCGTATACTTATATGGCACTTTCTACCCTCTTACTAAGGCCCAAAGCGTCTTACAGTCACAGGCCCATTCACCCACGCACACACACATTCACACACACACATGCACACACTGATGGCGGCTCCGCCATGTTTCTGCACACAAAAACTCTCCAAGTTATAAATGAAAATGTGAAATATTTGCCCTTTAATTGTTTTTTTTTTTGCTTTCAAAAACTTTTTTTTACGTTTGCCAAACACATGTTTTCCTGTCTTTGATTTTGCTGAGTTAAGTTTCAGTTTGAGGTGACCATCAAACAACCTGCTGATTGGTCCAGACTCTGACCAATCAAATGGCCGTATTTATCTGACACGGTGTCTGAGGCTCAGAAACGGAAGCAGCTCTGTTTACTCTCACTCTCTTGTCTCTTTGGATGAAGACGTTTTCATTGTTTTTTCATCGTTTTAACAATAATTCATACTTTCTTTCTTCTTTAGCATTGATTCATTTTTATTTGGTCAGATTTGTGAATTTATGGCCGAGGATCTCCTGAAACTGTAAAGTTTATCTACTGACACTAAATCAAACAGCCTGTGTGTGAAGCATGTGAAGCAAAATATTAGTAAAAAGTTTGATTTTCTTTAAGATCTGTTTGTTAAAACCAAACAATAAAAGATTTAAAGCACATATACTATTTTTTGCTGCGCAAGTGTTTGGGAGTAGATGAAGGGCAATAATAAGCAAAAGAATGACGCCCCCCCCACAGGAGACTCAAGGTATTTAACTCAAGAAGCATTTTTATTAAAAAAAAATGCTATTTTCTCCTAATATTTCAGTATTTATTGATTCAAATAAAGCAGTAGTTCAGATATAAATCTTAAAAAGTGTAACTTCCCGCTGGACGGAGTCGGAGCTCCGATGTTTTTTTTCTGCTGCAGACATTTTAAACACGCTGGTCGCTACACAAACATGAAGAAATGCAAAACCCTGTTTGATTTGACTTAAGCTGCTTTGCTAGAATGGTTGAAAACGGCAGAATCCCGTTAGAACAGAACCGACACAAAGTCCAAAGTCCATGTCTGCCTCCAAGCACCGTCAAGATGAGACGGAGACACCTGATTGGTTAGAATCTGGACCAATCAGCAGCTGTTTGATGGCAGCTTGGTCACAAGAAACTGAATCTCAGCAAAACCAAAGATAGGAAAGAAGACAGCTTTGACACAACGCACACAAAAACGTGTTTGGCAAACGCAAAAAAATGTGAAACCAAAACAAATTGTAAAACCAGCGCCAAGCTGCAGGAGCGATCACAGCAACATGCTAACGGCGAAGCGGCGGCGTGTTTCCACAGGAACAGTTTCCAGTGTGGCGTCATGTGTCTGAGGAGGCTCAACTACGACAAGAAGGAGCTGGAGAGGAGAAGAGAGGACTCTCAGCTGGAGCTGAAAGGTAACGGGCGGTGGCGTCGGTCGGTCTACCACGGCACATTGCCGAGCGTTGCTGTAAAAGCCGTCCGGTCCGTCCAGATGTTCTGGTGTGGAGTAACGAGCGCGTGATCGGCTGGATCCAGAGCATCGGCCTCAAGGAGTACAGCGGCAACCTGTACGAGAGCGGCGTCCACGGGGCGCTGCTCGCCCTGGACGAGACCTTCGACCACAACACGCTGGCCCTGCTGCAGATCCCACGAACACCAAGTACACACCGCGGAACGCAACACACAGCACACACCAGGTACACAACACACACAGGTAGAACACGACACAACGCAACACACGGTAACAACAAACGGGAATGCACATACACACAGGTACCAACACACGAACAACACACATGGAATCACACCACAGGTACACAACACACACGGTACACAAACACGCACACAACAACACGGGTCACAACACAACGCAACACACACGGGAATCAACACAACTGCAACACACACGGGACACAACACACACGGTCGCAACCAACAACACACACAGGTACGCAACCACCACAACACACACGGAACACCAGAGGACACAACACACACGGAATGCAAGCAAATGCAACACACACACGGTACACAACACACACAGGTACACAACACACACGGAAAGCAACACACACTGGAAATGCAACACACAAGTACACACACACACAGGTACACAACACACACGGGAGCAACACACACGGGATGAAACACACAACACAACACACACAGGTACACAACACACACAGGTACACAACACACACGGGAACGCAACACACACGGGAACGCAGCACACACGGGAACGCAACACACACGGGAACGCAACACACACGGGAACGCAACACACACGGGTACGCAACACACAGAGGTACACAACACACACAGGTACGCAACACACACGGGAACGCAACACACACGGGTACGCAACACACAGAGGTACACAACACACACAGGTACGCAACACACACGGGTACACAACACACACGGGAATGCAACACACACAGGTACACAACACACACGAGAACACAACACACACAGGTACACAACACACACAGGTACACAACACACACGGGAACGCAACACACACGGGAACACAACACACACGGGAACGCAACACACACAGGTACACAACACACACGGGAACGCAACACACACGGGAACGCAACACACACGGGAACGCAACACACACAGGTACACAACACACACGGGAACGCAACACACACGGGAACGCAACACACACGGGAACGCAACACACACAGGTACACAACACACACTGGAACGCAACACACACGGGAACGCAACACACACAGGTACACAACACACACGGGAACGCAACACACATGGGAACGCAACACACACGGGAACACAACACACACAGGTACACAACACACACGGGAACGCAACACACATGGGAACGCAACACACACGGGAATGCAACACACACGGGTACACAACACACACGGGAACGCAACACACACAGGTACACAACACACACAGGTACGCAACACACACAGGTACGCAACACACACAGGTACGCAACACACACAGGTACACAACACACACAGGTACACAACACACAGGTACACAACACACACGAGAACACAACACACACGGGAACAAAACACACACGAGAACAAAACACACACGAGAACGCAACACACACGGGAACGCAACACACACGAGAACGCAACACACACGGGTACACAACACACACGGGAACACAACACACACAGGTACACAACACACACAGGTACACAATACACACAGGTACGCAATACACACAGGTACGCAACACACACAGGTACACAACACACACAGGTACACAACACACACGAGAACACAACACACACAGGTACACAACACACACGGGTACACAACACACACGGGAACGCAACACACACGGGAACACAACACACACAGGTACGCAACACACACAGGTACGCAACACACACAGGTACACAACACACACAGGTACGCAACACACACAGGTACACAACACACACGAGAACACAACACACACAGGTACACAACACACACGAGAACACAACACACACGGGAACACAACACACACGAGAACAAAACACACACGAGAACAAAACACACACGAGAACGCAACACACACGGGATCGCAACACACACGGGTACGCAACACACAGAGGTACACAACACACACGGGGAGACAACACACACACAGGTACACAACACACACGAGAACACAACACACACAGGTACACAACACACACGAGAACACAACACACACGGGAACACAACACACACGAGAACAAAACACACACGAGAACAAAACACACATGAGAACGCAACACACACGGGTACACAACACACACGGGAACACAACACACACAGGTACACAACACACACAGGTACACAATACACACGAGAACACAACACACACGGGAACAAAACACACACGAGAACAAAACACACACGAGAACGCAACACACACAGGTACACAACACACACGGGTACACAACACACACGGGAACGCAACACACACGGGAACACAACACACACAGGTACACAACACACACGAGAACACAACACACACGGGAACACAACACACACGAGAACAAAACACACACGAGAACAAAACACACACGAGAACGCAACACACACGAGAACAAAACACACACGAGAACAAAACACACACGAGAACAAAACACACACGAGAACACAACACACACGAGAACAAAACACACACGAGAACAAAACACACACGAGAACGCAACACACACAGGTACACAACACACACGGGTACACAACACACACGGGAACGCAACACACACGGGAACACAACACACACAGGTACACAACACACACGAGAACACAACACACACGGGAACACAACACACACGAGAACAAAACACACACGAGAACAAAACACACACGAGAACGCAACACACACGAGAACGCAACACACACGGGAACGCAACACACACGGGTACGCAACACACACAGGTACACAACACACACGGGAACGCAACACACACGGGTACGCAACACACAGAGGTACACAACACACACGGGGAGACAACACACACACAGGTACACAACACACACACAGGTACACAAAACACACTGGAACACAACTCACACGGGTACGCAACACACACGGGAACGCAACACACACGGGAACGCAACACACACGGGTACGCAACACACACAGGTACACAACACACACGGGAACGCAACACACACGGGAACGCAACACACACGGGTACGCAACACACACGGGAACGCAACACACACGGGTACGCAACACACACGGGTACGCAACACACATGGGAACGCAACACACACGGGAACACAACACACACGGGAACGCAACACACACGGGAACGCAACACACACGGGAACGCAACACACACGGGTACGCAACACACACGGGAACGCAACACACACGGGTACGCAACACACACGGGTACGCAACACACACAGGTACACAACACACACGGGTACACAACACACACGGGTACACAACACACGCACCACAGAGAAGCTGTTTGTCTCTTGTTCTCCGTGTCTGTGGCGTGTTTGACTTCACAGGTCAGACGTGCTCACAGAACGGCGTTTCCGTGTTGGCGGTTTAGTGCAGGAGCGTTCAGCCTCAGGGGAAAGGCTGGATGAAGGACATTGACTGTTTCCTCTTGCTGAAAGCTCTGCAGCAGTTGTTGCAGAACAGGATCCAGTTGTGGACGCTAGCACACATGCGGGCTATGTGTTTGTGGGTGGGGTTCAGACCGGCGGGCCTGGAGTCTGCCGGGGGAAAAAACGCTCACCCTTCTCTCTTCTTCTAGGCCAGAGCGGCTCTGGAGCACGAGTACAGCGGCCTGCTGGCCGTTGGCACAGACAGGAGAATGGACGAGGTAAGACTCTGGACTGGATGTCATGTATTTCTGAAGCGATAGGCCGTCTGAGGCAGCGTCAGAGCTCACATCTGGATGCTTCCATGTCAATCAATCAGGAAGTTTGAATAAACTTTGACGTAGACCTTCTGACAGAAGTGAAAAGGGTAGGAGATCAGATCTCTAAAGGTGGACTAGTTTCCACGGCTGTCATTTTGGAACCAGCCCCCTGGTGGTGACTGGATGAGGTACATTGGCTCCACCTGGAGGTGAAACAGGAGAAGTGCTGCCGCTTCCTTTTGGTTAGACCTGCAACGCCAAACCAGGGGAGGGGATGCTGGTTCCAACGTCTCCCTGCCTCCCCCAAACAGGACGACGACAAGAACTTCCGCCGCGCCCCCTCATGGAGGAAGAAGTTCCGGCCCAAAGACGTTCGGGGGGGAGCGTTAGGCGCCTCCGACACTCTTCCCGCCAACTTCCGAGTGACGAACAGCAGCGCAGCGTCTCCCTCCACGCCGCCAAAGAGGAGTCCGGTGGACGGTAAGAACGCCTGCGGCCGTCTGCGTGTGTGGTCTGCTCCTCCTCTAACAGGAGGTGCAGCAGGGACTCCTCCTCTGCTCCTAATTCTTCTTGAACCCTTGTGCCGTCAGGTGGGTCCAGATGACCCCACTCCCGACGGGAGTGGGGTCATCTGGACCCACCTGACGGCACGCGTGTGAATGGCTTAGCTGCTCTGCCTGTGATGATGCTGTGACTAACGGCATGTCTCTGCATGTGGTTTCTCCGGCGGGAACACAGGGACTCAGTCTATACAGAGGCTGGACACGGCCACAGTCCGGACCTACTCTTGTTAACACACAACGGTAAGACGCTGCCCCACAGCTGCCACAAACCGCGCGGCCGGCCTGCAGTAATAACGCACGTTCTACGCCTCTCCCCCCTCCCCATGTCCACCTCCACCTTCCGCCCCGCCGTTGAACTCCCTCCCATCTCAGTTTGTCCTCATTATTTCTATAGGTGGCCGCTGGTCCGACGACGAAGGGCAATTCCCAGCGTTCAAGACCCGGATGATGAACTGAACGCCCAGGAAGGACGCGGGGGTGGAGCTAGACTTTTGTATTTACGTGGGACATTTATCATTGATTCTAGAACTGCTATGTAACCCGTTTTCTTTGTATTCCTTTGATCCACCCACTTTTTTAAAAAGATCCACTGTTTGAATCTGCGAAGTGTTTCATGGAGTCTGTACATTTCTAGTGACTGACAGTTTATCTCATCTTTTTTTTTATAATCCTGGATGTACGTTTTTCCTCTGATCTGAGCTCTAATCGTGGATTTTATGCTGAAGTGACTTTTATAAGTTATATAACTTAATTCATGTCTTTCTGACACTTTTTAACTGTTATGTTTGTCGCCTATTTCCTGTGACTGATATCAATGCAGCTCTCGGCTCGACGGCGGTGTGTTTGTCAGACAAACTGTCATTTTCACACGCCGTTTGACGCCGGACGCCTTCGCCCGAGCCGTGGCGTGCAGCCGACGCCCGTGACCCACTGCGGAGCCGAGGGTTTTCCTTTTCATACCTGATACCAAAATGAAAGTCTGAAGCCATAGAACTGTAGCAGGAAGCAGCAGCAGAGGGCTGGCATGGGGGGTTTTCACATATCCCCCCCCTCACCCACCCAGCCGCGCCTTCCTCCCCTCTGGGGGGGGGGGCGGCGGATGTTCGCTCCGTTAAAGGACCAACCGTTCTGAACTCTGTCCATCGCTAGATGACCTCCAAGGCGGCGTGATCCTTTTTTAGATTCCATATGGAGCCTTACCGTCTCTCTAACCGCCTCCTTCTCTTTATTTATTATCCTCGCCCGTGTGGGGTCAGTCAGAGCTGAAGCTCCGCCCTCTTTGGATGTGGCGCCGCCTCATGCTTTCCTGTGTGAAGCTCAAACCCACAAAGGCTTTCTCTCCTCGTGATTTATGCACAAAACAAATCCTGTTGCTGTTTTTATCTCGCTCTTCCTAAAGAGTTTTCTGATCTTGTAACAATGATGTACAGCCCGAGTACTAAAACTATTTTTATCACAGTATTATTTATTGCTTACTTTCAATAAAATACTGAGACTTATTTTCCACTGCAGCGCAAAGTCGTCTTTTTTTTTTCCTGTTGTGGTATTTTCTACTGTTTCCTGAACACTCTGTCAATCATTTCATTGCCCTTTTTCTAACAAACTACCACTAGAAGAGTCGAAATGCATAAAAAAGCCAAACCTGTCATAGTCTGTGTGGAAGTCTTTGAATTTCATTCTTTCGTGAAAAAATGGGAGTGGCTTCATGGGACAATAGTCTCTTTCACTATGAGAGGAGAAACGTTCTTCCTGAATCCCACTATCCTGGACTCCCCTAAACGTCTATATTACTGATGGAAGTACACGATGCTTAGGAATTCCGTTTTATTTGTATCCTAAGAGTTCTGGTGGTTTTTCTTCCGGTTCTTTGTTGGAGTTTCTCCCTCACAGAGACCAGCTGATGTGTTTTAAGTACGAGGGGTGTTGGAAAAAATGGTTGTGGCGATAGTGAAGCAGCTTGTTCTGTTGTTCTGAGACATGAACTACGTAGTTTTACTTAGAATGAAACCAGAACCAAAACTCTGATCCGTGTTGCTGCCAGTAACATATGAAAACACGGATTGTGCTTCTTTGTAGCTCAGATCAGAACCAGGGAAGCTCTGCAGCTGCACAGCGGCTAATGCACGGAGCCAAAATGCTGTCGGCAAAGCGGGTCAAAGTTCTGCAGAACCTCCAAGCAATAGATTCTGGTTTAGTGTTCTGAGAGCAGACTGTCATGGAATAAAGCATCTTAGCCACATTAAAGCGTCTCCTTCATCCTGTCATGCTGCCTCATCATCATCATCACTGTATTGTTTTTGGAAAGAATTTGTGTTTTTTTCTCCTTCATTTTTGAAGCAACATTCAGACTCCCTAAAAGTTCTGGAGAAACTACTTTAATGTTGGAAATAAACAGAACTTTATTTCCTCAATCAGACGTTTAGAACATTATTGGTTAAGAAACATTCTATTTTTTTTTATAGTAAATTACATTTTGTTGTGGAAATCAGACCATGTTGACTGCTCCCTTTCTATATTTGAAGTTACCAAAATAAAAGCACTGAATTTGTTTGGGAAAAGCAGCTTATATATGAGAAGCAGCTGCAGTTTTTAATATTGTCATCATTAAATAAACAGAATTTTACCATTTTATTACAACAAAAGACGTCTTGATATTCAGGGGAAGTTTTTTTCTAAGTCCTACTTAAAAAAAGGATAAAGAGAAAGTGTTCTGGTACAATATCAGGATACGTGTCGTGTCTCCAGACTCTCACCAACACACACCCCTAGTATTTAGTGATCAAACCTCTGCAAAAACCCCAAACTGCTCTCATTTCTTGACATTTTTTTTTGGTAGTTTTTTCTATGGTAAACTTCATTATGGCTAATCTCAAGCACAATACAAACTTTAAGAAACGGAAATTGATTTGGCAAACAGCTTCTACCCCAACAGTCAAATGTCTTTTCTTGAGTCGTCAACAGTTTTGGACAGCACTTCATTTTCCAGACGTGTTTAAAGTGTTTTACTGCTCTGCTGTAGACGTTTCCAGATTTACTTCATTTGTATCAGCAGATCTTTTGTCCTCAAAGTTAGTATTTCACTAAGTAGCTTGCTTCCTGTTCTTCTCCATAGAGAAGAACAGGAAATACAGGAGTGAAGGACTGAAGTCTGAATGTAGAGACTTTGACAGAGACCAGTGGACATGATGGAGAGAAGAAGATGGATCTCCTGTGTGTTCAGGAGACCAGATGGAAAAAGATCCAGACTGGAAGCAGCTTCAACATGTTTGACCGTGAGGGGACGGAAAGAGGAGCGGAGGAGGAGATACGAATGTTCTGGAGATGAAGAGTCAGAGAGGATGATGAGTCTGGAGCTGGAAGCTGAAGGTGTGATGGTGAATGCTGTCAGGGGAAAGATGAGATGTGAGCTGGAGGCAGATGGATGAGGAGATCCAATTGGTGGAAGTCGCAAAATGAAGAAAGCAAGGTGGTTTTAAGGAGGGGGGGAACAGGAGGTTCTTCCAGATAATATTTTTTTGCCTTTGAGTGCTTTTCCAGACGCTCAGACTTCTTCCAGTGTGTCCATCATCCATTCATACTTGGTGATGGTTGCTACTGATGTACCACAGCTGCCCTGGGGCAGAATGACAGGCGTGGCTGCCAGTTGGCGCCTAGGGCCCTCTGACCATCACCCTGACATTCATACACATTGATACGCACACCAGTGGGGGCGCACTGGAGGCAGGAAGGGTGAAGTGTCTTGCCCAAGGAGACGACAGCTGAGTGGGGGGAGCGGGGATCGAGCCGCCGACTCTTCGATGACCTGCTCAACCGCCTGAGCCTCTGCCGCCCCAAGATAACTGAAGAGCTACGGCTGAAGTGACCAGAAAGACATCCGGAGTGGAGGTAGCCTAGCAGGAAGTAGTAAAGATCAGAAAGGATGACATGAGGAAGAAGAGTATGAAGAGTGGAAAGACGGATGGTCCTGACAACATAAAAGTATGGAAGAGTTTAGGAGAGGAAACTGTAGAGTTTCTGACTGTTTAACAAGAACTTGAAAAGTGAGAGGACGATGAGGAATGAAGAGGAAGAGGTGTGGTTCCATTTTGAAGAAGAAGGGAGACGTTCAGTGGAAGCTAGACTGAGGCCAGACAGACGTGAACATTTGTGATTTTGGTTTCATGCAGAGAAAGAGAACCACAGACGTTTGTTTTGAGGATGTTTCTGGAAAGAACAGAAAAGGTCAGAGGGATCTGCAGAGAAAGTCTAGCATCCAGAGAGAGGAGCTGTGGTTTGGATAAGCAGGCCTGAGTGACAGAAAAGAACGCTGGAGTTCTTCTGGTTATGGATGAGAGCTGGAAAACGGTGGTGAGATGTGCTGTAGATGTGACGGAGGAGATGAAGGTGGAGGTGGGACTGCACGAAGGATTTGAGCCTGGAGCTCCTTGTTTCTGTGGTGATGGACAGACTGACAGATGAGGTCACACAGGTATCTCTGTGGCCCATGATGTTTGCAGATGACACTGTGATCTGTTGTGAGAGCAGAAAGCAGGTGGAGGAGCATCTAGAGAGGTGGAGGTTTGCTCTGGACAAGAGAGGAATGAAGGTCACCAGCAGCAAGACAGAGAATCTGTGCGTAAATGAGAGGAACTCCAGGAGAATTGTCAGGTTACAGAAAGCAGAACTGAAGAAGGTAGAGGACTTGAAGTTCTTAGGGTTCACAGTCCAGAGAGTGATGGAAAGAGGTGAAGAGCTGCGTGGAGTCAGGGTGGAACAGGCGGAGGAAGGCTTCAAATGTGATTACAGGTGTCATCAAGAATGAAAGGAAAGGCGTAGCAGACCCTGGCCAGAGCAGCCATGTTATTGGTTAGAGACGAGAGGCAGAGCTGGAGGTAGCGGAGATGAAGATGCTGAGGTTCTCTTGGGATTGACCAAGATGGAGGAACAGATCACCACGCTGTCACTCACAGGCTGTCACTCACAGGTGACAGCCTGTGAGTGACAGCCTGTGAGTGACAGCGTGGTCATCGCTACTCCAACCCCCACCCAGCAAAAGGACGGCCAAAAGAAGTGGGGGTTCCAGAAGTTGTAAACATGCCCCAACCAGGCTCGCCCACTGTTGGAATTTGGAGACCCCCAGCACTTGAAGGCAAAGACCAGAACCCACACCACAGGGACACAAACACCCCCAGGCTCATGTGATGTGATCCCCGGCTCTTGGTCTTGGCCAAAAACTCAAGGATCCCTCTCCCTGCATGGAGGGAGGACCACCGGGCTCAGGAAGCCAGCACCAAGGGACGTGGCCCGGCAATGGCGGCCGTGTCCCTTGGGTGCCATTGCCATTGCCGAGGGCCCGGTTTCCCCCACCAGGGAAGGGGTAGGGGACATAAGATCAGAGGCCTCTTGTGTGGTGTTTGTGTGCTTGTTTGTTTGTGTATGCGTGCATGCAAGTGTGTGCATGTTGGAGAGTATACTGTTAAGGGGTCAAGGGTGAGTGTACTAAAGGGTGCAGTTGAATGTGGCGGGTACCGCACTGAGAGGACACCTCCTGATTGGTTACAGTGACGTCCAAACACCCTCTAACCAAGGGACCTAAATGCTAAGGTGCAATTAAAACCAAGAGGGAGGGGGCCCAAATCCATGCAGATACTCCACGACCCGGTCCCAGATGAGCGGAAGAAGATGGATGGATGAAGGGATGGAAGGATGGTGAACGGAATGTGGCTAGAAACATTGACCTATAGGGCCTCTTGGTGGGGGGTCCTTGGACATCACTGCCAGCAAGCAGGAGGTGTCCTACCCGCCAGTATTAACTGACACCTTTTATTACACACATCCCATTCCCATCACACTACACACTCAAACACACACACGTTACACCAGGAGGGTGGGGCCTCCCATCTTCTGTCCTGACCCCATCCCTGGTGAGGGGAACGAGACCCTTAGCCTGGTGGCTGTGGCCCTTGGGTGCCTCCGACTGTTGGACCTCTTTAAAAACCCATCAGTGGGGGCGCCTGGTCGGCACTTACTTACCATGCCCGTCACTGGGACCCCCAACTTCTCTTGGGCATCCTCCTCTTAGGTGGGGGTGGGGTGCCTTGCTCTCCTGGTCAGGTGGGTGGCTGAATGGAGCAGATCTCCCTTGGAGGTCCCCGGTTTGTGCTTGGGGTTGGGGTGGGGGGATCCTAAGAACTCCTGGGGGGTAGTGAGCTGGGGGCTCTCTAGTGGGTGTGGTCTGGCTTGGCAGGGGGGCTGTTCTCTGGCTGGACTGGAGCTTGCTGTCTGGGTGCTCCTGTACCCCCCATGCTCTCTGGCGTTGGGGGGCCTTGTGGCCATCCTTCCAGCCCTGGTCTGGTTGGTTGATGCTGGGTTGGCTGACAGGCGTGGTCTCTTGATCTGCTATCCCACACAGGTGTCTGGGGGGCCCTGGCTGCCACTGTTGCCTCAGCTGGGGGCTGGGTGTGGGGGTGACCCAGAACTCCCCCTCTTTTTATGCTCCATAAACAGTTTTAAAATAAATTCCAGATTTTAAAACTAAACTCAGTAATAAATAAAATGAAATAAATTAATTTATTTAAAATGTTTTTCGCTAAAAAAAAAAACAATTACATAGATGTGTTGCTTCTTGCTGGCAACTATAAATTTGCTTTTTATTGCAGAACACAGATTGTTTTAGAATCCAATCAACATTATATGTAGTTTTTGTTAGCAAATTGTGCTCTTTTGATTTTTGTCACCATTTATGACCTTATTTTCAACCAGCTTATTTCACTTGAAGCAAAAGACTTAAAGATGTCTCATTACTGCCTATACATTTCTTTTAGTAGTAATTCCTCCTGCATGGACATTGAGTTGCTCCATCTTGACTTGATTGTCAGGTTTTGTGTGAAACTTTCGTGTCTGTAATATTTATGCTTGTGGGTTTTCAATATTTAAGTTTTGTATTTTTAAATAAAGTTTTAAAGCTTTGTGTTTTTATGTGTTCATTAACCTGGAAAAAAGACGCCCCGCCTCGCTGTGACGTCATAATTGGCTGGAACGCTGGGAGAGCCGGAAGTGCCGCGCGCAGACAGAGGGAGGACGGGAAGATCCCAAGCCAGGTTTCTCTGTTGGAGCGGCGCAGCGACCGGACACCGTCCACCGGGGATATCCCGCACCACAGCCGACTGAAACTTCCTTCGTGACAGAGGGTGAGAGCGCGGCTCCTCACCGCAGGACGCAGACATTCCCGCCTGGCCCACGCGCGCGGGCGAGCGGGCACGCGCTGCCAGCTAATCATTCCAGAAGACATGTTAGCTTTAGCCTGCTAGCTGAGCGGAAATGGGAGCAGGAAACCAGCGGCGCTCGGACCTTTTCCGACTGCGGCGGTATCCCGGCTGTCCGCTGTACACTCGCAGATTAAATCTGGATGATGTGACCTTTATGACTAACGATGTTTTTGTGAGAAAAACATGAGCAAAATCACCCAAAGATGAGTTTTTTTGTCTCCTATTTACGGGCTGATAATTCGGGTAAACGTGACCTGACCCCCCCTCTAAAGAAACGGTGACGTCACCCCAGGTGAGGTCAGTGCTGAGGTGCAGACCTCTGTGGGCTTTGGTCTCTGTGTCGGTGGGAACGGGCGTGGGTTTGACGGGACCCGCAGGTGTGCGTGGTGGTGGTTGGAGAGCTGTCGTCGGAACCTGGCCCGGTTCCAGCTTCCTGGTCTTGAGACGCGGGCGGAGGGCTCCTCTGAGCCACGCCCCCTCTGCGGGTTTGGCCCTGAAACTTAGAGCGAGTCAACTATCCTGGTTTAAGGTTCATGTGTTCAAGAAATGAACGTCTGCAGGTTTATTGTCCAACAGGACTGAACAAAAATCTAAATGACAGAAGAGCCTAAAGTCTCAGTGGCATTGTGGTAGAGTGTCCGGCCTGTGACTGGAAGGTCGTGAGTTCAAATCCAAATACTCTACAAATGGGACCCAATTCCTCCCTGCTAGACACTCAGCATTAAGCGGTTGGATTGGGGGGGGTGAAACCACCAAATGGCTGTGTCAGCGGCTCACTGCCCCCCCGGGGGATGGGAGAACAAACGTCACACACCTAGGTGTGACAGATTAAGAGCTAATGGCTCATTTAGCTCACTCTCTGGTGCTCTTTTAGTATAGTTTAGTATTTGGGGCTGATAATTTGCAGCCTATTAATAGCCTCAATAAAAGGTTTTAACATTTTTTTCCTCCTGTTTTTAAATAAATCACTGGTTATCAAACCGTGGCCAATATACCAAAGTTGGTTTGAACGTTTATTAGAAAAAAAGTTCAATCCTAAAATATTTAGACCTTGAATTGTGAATGCTCAAAAGCACTTGGGCGGACTGCAGAGAGTTGTAGCGTGAAGCTGCTCTGTGCCGCTTCAACACCAGACTTTACCGTTCGAGTCCTCTGCTTAAGCCGCAGACGGACCCAGGCGGCAGCGGTACGTTTCCGGGATTCCCGCCGGATCTCAGGAGCTGTGGAACAGTCGTCAGTTTGGGGACGTTTGTCCGTGTGGGACACAAGAAAACTAGTGCTGTAAAAATACAGCTACGTATAGAAAAACTCATCTAAATAATGAAGCTCATGATTTTGTGTTTACTCGAGTGTGAAGCCCATTGAAATGACAAATGGCAATAAAATTCAATAGACGTATTGGTTGAAAACACAGATATGAAGCAGGTTGTGCTATAGAATCCATCAGGAAGTGAATAATCCGTTTCTGTCAGTTTGTCTTTCCTCTCTGTACAAGTGATGCAAACAAAAAGACGTCCGATCACAAGCTAGCTTCTAGTTTAGTTCAGTAAAGATGAAGACGTCCGTCGAAACATGTCAGGTATGTGGAAGACAACAGGACCGTGACTGATAATAGAAGAACCTAGGAAGTCACCCAGAAACAGGTCTGAATGTCTGAAGTCCGGCAGACATTTTGGTTTTGTTGACTAAAATAAAACAAAAATAGTTTCTATGTTCCAAAGCATTTTCATTTAAAGTTTTAAAGGCCAGATGAACATTAACTATCTATAAGAATTGGACGGTATGGTGTAGACACAAAGTTACCGCTGGTTGAATCTTTGTGCATCAGTTGGTGGAGCATGTATGGAGATGTTTCCAATCGTTTACAACCCTAGTCATGACGCACCGCACAGTTCTTGGTCAACGATGACCACCTCAGGGGAGGTGAACCAGAACTGGTTGGTTCTGGTTCCGATGTCCCGTTCCTTGATGGGCGGATCCTGTTGAGACGGGGGTCATGACTCGCTCACGTCTTTCAGTTTTCTCGGATCCCTGAAGATGTGGAGGGCCGCTGTGGGACAGAATGTCAAGGTGAACGTAGATGACGGAGGGGACGACTGGGAGACGGACCCCGACTTTGAGGTATCGTCTGCCCATTTTCTCCTTCATCCTCCCTTCATCTCTGCCGTGACAGCGTTTTAGTCTCGACTCCACCTGCGCGTCCGTTCTTCCTTCCAGAACGACGTCTCTGAGAAGGAGCAGCGATGGGGGGCCAAGACGGTGGCCGGCTCGGGACATCAGGAGCACATAGAGTGAGGAAGCAGGTCTCTCTGGGCATGGGCCCGGTTCGGCATGACCCCCCCCCAGGTCTGACTGTGACCTTCTGCTGCAGCATCCACCACCTGCGTGAGGCCGTGTCCACAGAGCACACCAGCCTGAAGCAGAAGGAGCTGGAGACCATGCCCAAGGCCTCGCACGGCTACGGAGGGAAGTTTGGCGTGCAGCAGGACCGCATGGACAAGGTGAGGAGGACACGCCTGCTCACGGTTGGAAATGGAAAACAGAGACGACAAATGTGTTTCAGAAGAGACGCTGAGCCTTTCATGGTGGCATTCAGCTTCATGGATGGACCAGAAGGTGTTTCGTGCTGGAGGGCTCCTGCTTCTCTGCTGTGTCTGTCACGTCTCGCCATGAGACACAAACCTTTGTCCTGTTGATGCTTTGAAACAAGCATTTAATACCAGTGTTCACTTTGAAATGAGCTTGTTACAGCGTTCAGTCCCCCTCAGAGAAAACATTATCCAACAGTCATTTCACAGAAAAGCTGCGTGGAGGAGGCGCCACTGATGGTGTCAGATAACCTGCTGTCCAGTATGGTTTGGTTCCTCTGCAGAGTTGCAGCAGACAATTGACTGTATAGGAGAGCAGGACTGAGTGACCCCTCCTCCCCTGGCGTTCCAAACAGGAAGTGGCTGCTGGCTCCAAGAAGCCAAAATCCCGTAGACGTCTATGGAGAAACAAACAGCTGTTCCTCAGTCATTGTTTTGGTCAGGATCAACATTGTTGCTCTGATGTTGGAACATGTTCTTGATAATCAGAAACCTGGATAATTGGCCAGTTGTGTGTAACCACCTCCACCTCACGGTGTTCCACGTGTTTGAGTGAGCAGAGACGTTCATCCAGTGTTTGTGTCTGAACAGTCTGCGGTCGGCCACGACTACCAGAGCCAGCTGTCCAAGCACTGCTCCCAGACGGACACGTCCAAAGGCTTCGGAGGGAAGTTTGGAGTCCAGGCCGACCGCGTCGACCAGGTATGTCCTCCTGCCGCTCTGTGGGGGGGGCACAGACACAATCGAGACATCCAGGAGCGGATAAAGACCGTGGCTTGACAGAGTCCCAGCTTGTCCGGCCGGGATTTCCTACAGCTGCCCCTTTTGCAGGAGAAAGGGGTTGTCTAAAACGTCACGTGTGGATCTCAGAATAGCTGCTTTTAACGTGCCGCTCAGGGCTCCAGACTGCGACCAAACGGTCGCATTTTGCAACCAAAATGTGAGAGTGTGCGACTGAATTATACATCCAGTCGCACATGTGCTACCAGTAAATTTGCCTCCCCACCCTCTGTATTTTTTATACATTAAACGTGGAAGGGGCACGTCAATGATCAATGAAATGAGCAATGAGACGCGAGCGCACACGCACGCAGGCAGACACAGTCGCACAGCGACGGTGCTGTCAGTTTACCTTCTTGTTGCATCTTCAAAAGTGCAGAGTAAAATGTGACACTGAATGTGAAACAGCACATTTTTCTGCATCTATTATTAAAGTATTTATTAGTAACACAGTGGAAACTAGTAGATTTGGTTAGCATGTTGATTTACGGTATGCGCCCCTAAATTTTCTGGTTGTGCCCCTAAAAATTTCAGTTGGGGGCCACAGTGCTCCTGGTGAAAAATGTTAGTCTGGAGCCCTGCCGCTCATGAAAAATGTGTAAAGTAGACAGAGGAAAGTTGACACTGAAAGTCAGAATTTTGACCTGTAAGTCAGTGGTTATCAACCTTTTCAGGCAGCTTTAACGTGGACTGGTCCGTTCCAGCCTGAAGGGTCGGATTCCTTTATTTTTTGTTTGTTTTAGCTTCCAGTCTCCCTTAACTTCTGAGGGTAAAGTTTAATTCCTTCCTCTGTAAATGATCTGCAGCTGCTTGAAACTTTGTCTATACTCTAGATTTGGTCTGTAGGAACCATTGAAATGGGATGTAACCGCCAACGTCAGACTTGTTTGTAGTGGAAGCTGCTGCTTCTGTTTCTTCACTGGATCTTCTCTGCCAGAAGAAACTTTCCAAATCCATTTGTTTTTGTTAACTTTGCTAGCTTTGTCGAGGTCGGCGCAGCCGCTTTCAGGACGTAACGGATGGATTTTCCACACGACGACTTGACGTGTGTCAAGAATGAGTCTGATGTGGTGGAGACAACCCGTCCTTTTCCAAAATACAATTTTCTTTAGCATCCGATTATTATTCAAAATGGTAGGTTGAGGGTTTTGTTTTCTTTTCTACCAACCGCTACAGCAGCCTTTCTGTCATTTGAGTCTGAACAAACCCAGAGAGAAAGGTAGACACACGGATAACTCGGCCTGCAAAATATACCACAAATTTATCGTTATCGCAATATCCAGCTCTGCAATTTCCATATGGCTAAAGTCAGCAAAAATCACAATAAGTCGTAAACCTTAGATGTGTTGAAACAATCTTATGGCAGCTTGAGGCATTTAACGAATCAAATAAATCCCTTCATGCGTTTGACCAACCGGATGGAGCCTTTATGGTAGATGTTCATCTTCTATGTCCACGAGGATCATTTGAGCATCATTTTTAAACTGTTGCAATTAAATGGTAATGATGCTTTTGGTTATTTTGCTATTTGTTTATATACAGCAAATTCGTTATCGCAACATTAATCTCTAATAACACATATCGCGAGTTTTCCTCATGTCGTGCTGCCCTACGAATAACCATATCAGTGAGAATAGAAATGATCTGTTTGGTTTGACCGTCCTGGTGTCACATCCAACATCTGCACAGCTGCTGGAGCCGAGTCCACTTCAGTGTTTCTATTGTTGTTTCTATTAATCATCTTTTGATCCATTTCCAAATCGTTCCCAGTGTTTTTTTTAAAATTATGATTCTTTCGTTAAAAACAAAATAAAAACCCGGACATAGTTTCTGCAGAGCGGCAACAGTGCGTTAGAAATTCACCTCAGAGTCGTTGGCGGGACTGTTGGTGTGGAGAAAGTCTGCACTCATTTCCCATCATCCATCTGTTTGCACTCAGCCCTGCTGGCTTACAGCCCCTCACACCCCCAGGCTAACATTAGCGGTGCCACAGAAATGGGGATCAGTGTCAGATCCGTCCGTCCAGTTCTGATCCAGATTCCAGGAAAACACAGACCTTCATGGATCTGTTGGTCTGACGGTGGATCATCGGAATGGAGCAGAACCTGCCGATTGTAGTTTCTATGGAACAACTCCAAGGTTTTTGTCTGCTCCTGATTCCCAACGGTTTGAATAAAGAAATACTCAGAAATGCAGTTTTCATTGGAGTGCGACTTTAAAGAAGATGCTGAAGTGGACATGAACAGATCTCCTCCTTCACCTCCGGACCTTTATATTCCAGAGAGGATCAGCCTTAGAACAGTTTGGTTGGTGTGGGTCGAAACCCGCGTTCTCACTGATGTTCTCCAAAGTGAAAAAAGAATGCACAGCATTCTTTTTTCACTTTGGAGAACATCAGTGAGAATGTGGGTTGAAACCATAAGAAGAAAAGCTGGATGTTCTCCTCTTCCGCCGGAATAACCGGCGCCTGTCCTTCTCGTTCCAGTCCGCCATGGGCTTCGAGTACGCTGGAAAGACGGAGAAGCACGCCTCGCAGAAAGGTGATGTTTAAACTTGTTCTTCTGCGTTCTGACACAGATTCCTTCCAGCAGAGGAAATGGCTTCTCAGCCCAACATTCCTGTGCGGTTTCCACTCTGGGTAGGGTGGGGTGGGGGTCAAAGACTTTCCGCTCGGTCCTCAGTGTCGCACGGTTCCAGCCCAAAACGCAGACGACCCTGAAACGGACGCGGCTGCTCCAGAACCTCACATGAACATCTGGAACAGCCGTGGTGGCAGAGTTCAGGGTTTTTGTGGCCACTTGGATTCTGCACGTAAACATTTGAATCACTGCTTGTTACTGTTATGCCCCATTTGATGTCTAGGGGGGAAACCTGGAGGAGCACAACACAAAAGTGACGTTTTTGCCCTGACTTAATAACTAAACACCAAACTATTGTCTTCATACAGGTATAACACATTTATTTATTTACGAATACATAAATACCAACAGTGGCCTAAAAGGTGAAGTGAAAGGGCTTCAAGGTGAACCAAGGCCAAAATAACAAACAAAACCCACCTAACTGAAATCTGAAGTCTTACCTGGAAATGAAAGAAAAGGGAAAATGACAAATCACTAACCTCCCCAGAGCAGTGTTTTTCAACCTTTTCTGAGCCACGGCACACTTTAACCTTGAAAAAAATCCTGCGGCACACCAGCATCCAAAAATAAAAACGGAAAAGCTCATAGCCTGTATTGATCTACAGTCCCTCCATGATCTCACCTGCATTTTAGTGATAATTGTGGCAGAAAAAGCTGGAAGCTGCAGCTGTTTTTTCTAAAAGACGTAATAAAAGTTCAGTTAGAAGATTCAAAAACTGTTTGGTGTGTGTTCGTTGTTGTTTTAAGACGTTAAGAGGAGAGACTCATTGTGCTGTCACTTTAAACCAATGCATCATGGGAGATGTAGTGATGCAGACAGACTCTCTTCTCTGAGCTTCATGGTTTTGTTCTCTTGTTCCACGGTCTGACACCGGATTCTGTGGAAAGCTACACCACTAAAGACGAGCTTTAGCTGGTATTTATGGTGGAACTGAGAGACTTTATGAGCAGAATCAGAACAAGGAAGTGAAGACTTTAACCACTTCTGATTGGTCAGACTGATGACATGTGATTAAGCCTCCAAGAATGATTGGTGGAGACAGTTAAAGGGGCGGGACTTTTCCTAAAGCTACAGCTAAATTACAGTACCGTCATCCTTATCAAAATGTCTTTAATAGAATCAAATAAACACAAAGAAAAAAGTATTTAATGATCTTTCATATTCCTAACTACTCAGTGTTTTATCAGGGTTTGTTTGGATGAACACAGAGCTGAAATCCTGGAGATGAGAAATGTTATTAGATCAGTTAATGAGGGCAATTTCCCGCGGCACACCGGTTGAAAAACACTAATACAAAGTGCATGAAACTACAAATCAGGTGGAGAGGAGCACCAAGCTGCAGCAGAGCTCCCTTCTCATTGGCTGGAGGTCCACACGCTGCTTTTAAAGGCTGCCTCCATCAGCATGGGTCCAATGGAAGCCACACCTTTATGACCCACACCTAAAAGTAATCAGACACAAAGATCCACAAACACAACAAAGTCCCCCTGATACAGAAAAAAACACAGAACAACTTAACTAAACACGGCTACAGCCGTGACACCCCCCCCCCCCCCCCCCAAGATTAAATGTCTTTAACAAAGCAGCATTTATCCCTAGAAGGAGCAGCTATACAGGGAGTGCAGAATTATTAGGCAAGTTGTATTTTTGAGGATTCATTTTATTATTGAACAACAACCATGTTCTCAATGAATCCAAAAACCACCTTTCTTTGCAAGGACACTCCAAAGCCTGCCATCCATGGATTCTGTCAGTGTTTGGTCTGTTCACCATCAACATTGGCTGCAGCAGCAGCAGCAACCACAGCCTCCCAGACACTGTTCAGAGAGGTGGACTGTTTCCCTCCTTGTAAATCTCACATTTCATGATGGACCACAGGTTCTCTATGGGGTTCAGATCAGGTGAACAAGGAGGCCAAGTCATTAGTTTTTCTTCTTTCAGACCCTTTCTTGCCAGCCACGCTGTGGAGTACTTGGACGCGTGTGATGCAGCGTTGTCCTGTATGACAATCATGTTTTTCTTGAAGGATGCAGACTTCTTCCTGTACCACTGCTTGAAAAAGGTGTCTTCCAGAAACTGGCAGTAGGACTGGGAGTTGAGCTTGACTCCATCCTCAAACCGAAAAGGCCCCACAAGCTCATCTTTGATGATCCCAGCCCAAACCAGGACTCCACCTCCACCTTGCTGGCGTCTGAGTGGGACTGGAGCTCTCTGCCCTTTACCCATCCAGCTACTGGCCCGTCCATCTGCCCTTTACCCATCCAGCAACGGGCCCGTCCATCTGCCCTTTACCCATCCAGCTACTGGCCCGTCCATCTGCCCTTTACCCATCCAGCTACTGGCCCGTCCATCTGCCCTTTACCCATCCAGCCACGGGCCCATCCATCTGCCCTTTACCCATCCAGTCAGGGGCCCATCCATCTGCCCTTTACCCATCCAGCAACGGGCCCGTCCATCTGCCCTTTACCCATCCAGCCACTGGCCCATCCATCTGCCCTTTACCCATCCAGCCACGGGCCCATCCATCTGCCCTTTACCCATCCAGCCATGGGCCCATCCATCTGCCCTTTACCCATCCAGCCATGGGCCCATCCATCTGCCCTTTACCCATCCAGTCAGGGGCCCATCCATCTGCCCTTTACCCATCCAGCAACGGGCCCGTCCATCTGCCCTTTACCCATCCAGCCACTGGCCCATCCATCTGCCCTTTACCCATCCAGCCACGGGCCCATCCATCTGCCCTTTACCCATCCAGCCATGGGCCCATCCATCTGCCCTTTACCCATCCAGTCAGGGGCCCATCCATCTGCCCTTTACCCATCCAGCAACGGGCCAGTCCATCTGCCCTTTACCCATCCAGCCACTGGCCCATCCATCTGCCCTTTACCCATCCAGTCAGGGGCCCATCCATCTGCCCTTTACCCATCCAGCAACGGGCCCGTCCATCTGCCCTTTACCCATCCAGCCACTGGCCCATCCATCTGCCCTTTACCCATCCAGCCACGGGCCCATCCATCTGCCCTTTACCCATCCAGCCACGGGCCCATCCATCTGCCCTTTACCCATCCAGCCATGGGCCCATCCATCTGGCCTTTACCTATCCAGCCACGGGCCCATCCATCTGCCCTTTACCCATCCAGCCATGGGCCCATCCATGTGGCCTTTACCTATCCAGCCACGGGCCCGTCCATCTGCCCTTTACCCATCCAGCCACTGGCCCATCCATCTGGCCTTTACCCATCCAGCCACGGGCCCGTCCATCTGCCCTTTACCCATCCATCCATCTGGCCCATCCAGACTCACTCTCATTTCATCAGTCCATAAAACCTCAGAAAAATCAGTCTGGAGATATTCCTGTGGCCAGTCCTGACGTTTCAGCTTGTGTGTCTTGTTCAGTGGTGGTGGTTTTTCAGTCTTTCTTACCTTGGCCATGTCTCTGAGTGTTGCACACCTTGTGCTTTTGGGCTCTCCAGTGATGTTGCAGCTCTGAAATATGGCAGAACTGGTGGCAAGTGGCATCTTGGCAGCTGTACGCTTGACTCTTCTCAGTCTCAGTTATTTTGCGCCTTGGTTTTTCCACACGCTTCTTGTGACGCTGTTGACTATTTTGAATGAAACGCTTGATTGTTGGATGATCACGCTTCAGAAGCTTGGCTATTATAAGAATGCTGCATCCCACTGCAAGATATCTCACTATTTTGGACTTTTCTGAGGCTGTCTAGTC
The DNA here is from genome assembly GCA_023969325.1 of Oryzias curvinotus. Lineage (NCBI taxonomy): Eukaryota > Metazoa > Chordata > Actinopteri > Beloniformes > Adrianichthyidae > Oryzias > Oryzias curvinotus. The sequence goes on from CM043716.1 coordinate 21,653,718, forward strand.
CTTCTTTTGACCCATTTTGCCAAAGAAAAGGAAGTTGTCTAATAATTACGCACACCTGATATGGGTGTTGATGTCATTAAACCACACCCCTTCTCATTACTGAGATGCACATCACCTAATATGCTTCATTGGTAGTAGGCTTTGGAGCCTGCACAGCTTGGAGTTAGACAACATGCATGAAGAAGATCAAAATTCTCATTTGCCTAATAATTCTGCACTCCCTGTAGAAAGACGCGCTCTCAACTAAACTGGATGTAGCTTTGGATCAAATGAAATTGTCATGTGACCCCCTGCAACCCCTCCCCTCTGAGCAGACTACTCCACCGGCTTTGGGGGGCGGTACGGCGTGCAGGCGGACCGCGTGGACAGGAGTGCAGTGGGCTTCGAGTACCAGGGTAAAACAGAGAAGCACGAATCTCAGAAAGGTTAGTCTGAGTGATCCAGCTCTGCTGGGATGGCTCACGTGCACGCACACACATGCACACTGCTTGCTGTTGCAGGTCTGCACTGATCATTATTGCATTTCTAGCCCTTAATTCCTGTGGTCTGTGTGTGGTTCCCTCCTGGTGGTTGTGTTGTTCTTGTGTGCTGTTGTGTTGTCTTTCCTCCTGCGGGTTTCAGTCTGACTGGGAGGAAGCAGCTCCAAATGTTGTTCCACATACCTGAGAAAGGAAAGGAAACACAAAGAAGACACGTGGTTTTCTGTCTCCTTGTAGAGGAAAGCAGAGTAATAATAATGTTCAAATGGTATAGAAAGGTTGTGGATCTAAACAGATACACGTTATAAAGCATATAGGTATGCTTGTGGTTTGCATCAAAACATTCAGTTTAACTCTGAATGTTTTGGTGAGGATCTTGTTTCTAAATTAGGGAACCTCGTATGAACAACTTCTAACGAGTAACAAAGTTTAGATCACAAAAGCTAAAAACAGCAAAGAGCTTTTTTCATTGACCTTCATCCTTCCACCTTCTTCTGTGCTGGTTTCTGGACTCTTCCAGATTATGCAAAAGGTTTTGGAGGCAAGTTTGGGGTTGAGAGTGACAAGGTGGACAAGAGCGCAGTGGGCTTCGAGTACCAGGGTAAAACGGAGAAGCACGAATCCCAGAAAGGTCAGTGAAAGCAGCCTGTTTTCTCCAGTTTACCGCCTCCACCCTAAAGCGTCACTTCTCCGTCAAGCCAAGCAGATGCTCAGCTCTTTACATTACCGTCGGGTTTGCCTTCTGCTCAGTGGAATTTCAGCCTGAAGCTTGTTTTACCACGTTTCTGTCTGCACACCCTAACCTGTCTGGACTTGACTGAACGGCTAAACTGGCAGCAGCCTGCTGATCAGCTGTTGTTTGAGTGTTCAGATATCTGGGCGGTTTTCTTTAGGCTCCCGGTTTGAGGGCAGCAGCACGGTAGAGCTGTCTGTGCAGACTTGTCCATTCTCCCCGATGGTTAGCTCCAGCTGGTTTGTTTATCAAGATAACCTCTGGGCTCTTCCTGAAACTCTAAACCGCCTTTAGTCACTGATCTGCTGCCGGCCATTTAAATGCTATTTGAATGTGGTTAGCCTGGCGGGCAGAAAGCAGTTGAGCAGAACGTTTGGTCCTGATTCCACCACGGGAACAGGAAAAGCCCTGTGATGCTGGTCTTCCTGCAGATTACGTCAAAGGCTTTGGAGGCAAGTTCGGCGTGCAGTCGGACCGGCAGGACAAGTCGGCGCTGGGGTGGGACCACCAGGAGAAACTTCAGCTCCACGAGTCCCAGAAAGGTACTGAAGCCCCCCCCCCCTTCTGCTAGTTTGGAGCATTGACTGAGGCTGTCTGAATTCCCGCCCTAACCCCTGAATACTAAAAACTACACAGTGCGGCGCCATGTAGTGCCCTGCATTTTAAAAGCAATTCAGGCGCCATGCTCACTAGTTTTTATTTTTTTTATTTATTTATTTATTTTTAACAGTGGATATGACGTCATCGCATTCACAAGTTAAAATCTAATTATTCTGAGTGTTTTGTGACGATTATTTAAGAGTCCGCCATCTTCTGAAAATAAAAAGGTTGATGGTTTATTACAACAATATATTTCAATACATTTTTTTGGCAAAAATTGTTCAGACGCAATGCATTGTGGTCTATATTCGCCAATCTAATGAGCATCCGTGCGCAGTGTATTTTGTGATTTTTAGATCCAGACAGCACTAGAACATGGAGAATTTAGGACACAACCTGTATGAGGACTGGACTGAGTGACTCCTCCCCCCTGGTATTCCAAACAGGAACCTGCTGGCTCCAAGAAACCAAAATCCCAAAGACTGGAATAAAGAAATAACCATTCCTGGCCTGATGCCTTTTCTAACACTTTCTCACTAATCCTCATTTTTTCACATTTTCTTCTGTAGTTGAAATCATTCAAGTTATAAACTGACCAATCAGATCCCTCAGTAAAAGTAGGAGGAGCCTGTTGGCCTCACGTTTAAAACGTTTGACAGATTTCGTGGTAGGAGTGCAGACCAACAAGCTCACTCCTGATTGGTGGCTGCACTTGATATTGAAACTTTGATTCAGATTGTCTCGGACCAATCACTGCATACGGACATTTCTGTGGGTGACGTCACACTCAGGTCAGTCCAGGTCTCATATACAGTCGATGGTTAGGAGCTTCTGAGATGCCTTTTAGATTAGTTTTGGAGTTTTTAGTTCTGGGCTTTTATTTTGGTGGGATCTTTATAATAATGATCCACTACATAAGCCGTCCTGAAAACATACACCGTCATGTGAGGGATTTTTACAAACACTCAAACCGCGAGAAAAAGTTTAAAGTGGAAAGACGCAGCGCAGAATAATTACTACTGGTGATCCTTGCATCTGTCCCCAAAATCTGCTCGTCTTCAAATGATGAGAAGGAAAGCAGAACTTTAGCTGGATGCAGAACTTCAGCTGGATGCAGAGCTACACTTGACCTGCTCCATCCTCAGGGTTCTGCTGGACTTGTTGGTCCTGATGCTGATGAGACTTCAGCATCTTTTACGCTCAGACGGATCTGCGGACGTTCAGCCGGCTGAGCCGTCTTCCTCCTGGAAGCTCTGACGTGGTCTTCATCAGACCGACAGCTTCCTACGTTCAGAGGAGAGTCTGCAGCTCAGACTCGTGTTTAAATGTCATTGTCTCAGATTCACTCAAAGGAGATTTTGAACAAAGTTGGTTTCCAGATTTTGAGCCTGAGGATTCAAAAAGCTGATTTATTGTCTTTTTGCTTCCACAATTTTATTTTGTCTAATTTTAAATCAAATATACTTTACGAATCCCCGAAAGAACTTTAGCCAAAAAATAACCTGAATGTGAAATGATAGGAAAAAGTAGGAGTTAGTGTTTGTCAGCATAGCTGCTCCTGCTTTATGAAACTCTGCGGTTTCCAGTCGGACCGTGCAACCATTCAGTCACAGGAAGTCCGCGTGGCTCACAGGAAGTCTGCGTGGCTCATAGGAAGTCTGCGTGGCTCACAGGAAGTCTGCGTGGCTCACAGGAAGTCCGCGTGGCTCACAGGAAGTCCGCGTGGCTCACAGGAAGTCCGCGTGGCTCACAGGAAGTCCGAGTGGCTCACAGGAAGTCCGCGGGGCTCACAGGAAGTCCGCGGGGCTCACAGGAAGTCCGCGGGGCTCACAGGAAGTCCGCGGGGCTCACAGGAAGTCCGCGGGGCTCCTTCACGTGGCTGTGATGATGTCAGCGCTCCATCTTAGTGATGCTCCTGACCCCATCACAGGCTGGATCTGCTCCTCCAGCAGCTCCTCCGCTCATGCCGATGGAGGCCGTCCTTCCTCTGACGCTTTTCTCCAGATAGGATGTGGGGAGCCAGCTGTGCTGTTTTCAGGAGGTGTAACGGCTTTTTCTGTCTTTATCAGATTACTCTAAAGGATTTGGAGGGAAGTTTGGTGTCCAGAATGACCGCATGGACAAGGTAAGACGTTTGCTGTTGGTGTGTGCGTGGAGCGAGCTCCGCCTCATCTCTGAGTCTCTCCTGAATCAAAGAGCGCCGGCACCTTTGACGACGTGGAGAAACCCGCCCCCACGTACCAGAAGACCAAGCCCGTGGAAGCTGGTGAGCTCTGACGTGTGTCTGGGGCGGAGCTGGAGGCGGAGCTGGAGGCGGCGTGTGGACTCAGTTCTGCTCTGTCTCCGTTTGTCCCGGCCAGCCGGCAGCAGCACGGGGAGCATCAAGGCGCGCTTCGAGAACATCGCCAAGCAGAAGGAGGAGGAGGACAGGAAGAGGGCCGAGGAGGAGCGCGCACGCCGGCAGGCCAAGGAGAGGCAGGAGCAGGAGGAGGCGCGCCGCAAGTCGGAGACCGCCGAGGCCCCGTCTCCGGTGCCTGCGGCCAGTCCAAGTCCCGCCCCCAGCCCCACCCCTGCAGAGGCAGCGTTCCAGGTGAGAGTGGAGGGCCTCGGGTTGTAGAGTGCTTCACTGAAACCTTTAGGCTCTGAGGTCACGCGTGTTCTCTGCCTCCACGCGTGTTCTCTGCCTCAGAGTCACAGGCTTTCAGAGCTTTTGGACATTTACCCATTTAAGCTGCAGAATTTAGCGGAGCAGCAAGAAGCACCACTTCCTGCTAAAAACTGTCCCCCTCCTGGACTTTCAGGACGTTTCTGCAGAGAACGGAGAGCCGGTGTACGAGGTGACCACCCAGAACCAGAACCAGGACCCAGAGGAGAACCTGTACCTCAACCCAGACGAGCCTGCAGCAGCAGGTCAGCCTGGTTTCTCCTCAAAAACGCTGCATTCTGGAAGAATTCTGTGTCTGAAAAACGAGAGAGGAGAAAGGAAAACTTTGAGAACAGAAACTCAATTCACTGAAAGGTTTTGTCTTCAAATCTTAGTTTTAGTCTGAATTTCTGTGAGGTATTCAGCCGTGGCTGTGGGGTGAAGGTCCTTCACAAACATCACTCTGGCTTCCTCTCAGGTTGATGATGGCTTCAGCTGTCTTCCTCTTTCTTCATCTCTGCCATCATTCAGATGTTTTCTGGATGTGACGTGCTCCTGACACGTTAAAGGAAAACACATGGATTTGTGCTGATCAGGCCTCTAGCCTGTCTTCTGCCTGACAGACACAGCTCAGGGTGCACAGGGATGGGTTTACATTCTAGGCCCTCCAAATATGGAGAATCTGAATATTATGGGCGTGTCAGATGTTTGGAGGGAAGGGCGTCTGATTGGACCTGCTGTCTTTGCTCTTTTATAGATGATCAGCAGTACGAGTACGGTGAGGACCTCGGGGTGACCGCTGTGGCTCTCTACGACTACCAAGCAGGTGAGGAGGAGGAGGAGGAGGAGGAGGAGGCGGCATTCTGCTCTCAGCGGTTCACTTCAGCTGCACCTTCGGGTTCTGAAGACGGCAGCCCGGAGAAAAAGACGAGCTCTGTTCTGTTTGAACTCCTTCAGTGGATGAAATGTTTTTATCTTGGGGCAGAAATGCCTTTAAAGAATCTAACAGTGTATTCAGACCGGACCCGTTTGGTTCCCTAAGTGAACCAGAACTCGTTTCCTCCGATAATCTGGAACAAGTTTGGAGTCTGAATCCACCAAGAGGACTCTGGACCAGGACCAGGAACCGCTCTGTGACCCACCTTTGGAGGTGGTCTGGGTTCGTTTCCAATCAGACTGAGCTTGGGTTCGCTCTGAGATTCCTCAGTCTGAATACAGACCAGAGATCCGGGTCAGAACCAAACGGTTCTCCAGTCTGAATCCAGCCCATAACTCCTTTTTTTAGAAAAACTCCATTTTTGCATAAAATTTTGAATTAGAGGAAACTCTTGTAATTTATTTCCGTTTCTTCATTTCAACCTTCAAAATCCGAGAATAGGATTAAGAATTAATAAAATACCTTTTTGGAGGCGGAGTCTGTTTCCAGTGTCGGCAGATGTTTTTCTAACTTCCATGTTTTCCGTCTCAGCTGGTGACGACGAGATCTCCTTCGACCCCGATGACATCATCACGAACATTGAGATGATCGATGAAGGCTGGTGGCGTGGCGTGTGCCGAGGAGCCTATGGCCTCTTCCCCGCCAATTACGTGGAGGTCCGGCAGTAAGGCGCCGCGGAGGGCCAGGTGCTCCCCCGGAGGCGGAGCTTCTTGCGCGGTCTTCAGCTCATGTTCGTGATTGGACACAGGGAGACGTCGTCGCTCCTTTTCCCGCCTCGGACCGGCTTTCAGGTCAGGCGGCCTCTGATCTGTCATTTAAGTCATTCCACGGGTTAGCCCCCACTGCATCCGCGTGCGTATATTGACCCCCCCCCCCCCGGTGCAATGGAGCGGCTCAGAACTTCACCAAAGAGTTGGAGTTGGTTTAAAGCCCAGCTGCTGAGAGGTCCAGAGCGCCCCTCCTAGCTTCTGTCCGTCTGTGTCGTCTGCGTCGTCTGCGTCGTCTGCGCTCCGTGCTCCAACCCTCCGCAGAATCCCTCGCCTCCGACTGCTTCGGTGTTTTCTGGATGTGAGGCTGCCGCCGGCGTTCAGCAGATCCCGCCTCCATCCCGGCGATGTTGGCGCCACGCGCTCATCCTGAGTCTGTGGCGCCGCAGCTGAAACATCCGCTCATCTTTGGGGAAACGGATTTAAAAAAGTGACCTTTTTCAAACGTTTGATCTGAAACACCTTTCTGCTTCTGTTGCATCATTATCTGCTCTTTTTTTTAAAAGTTTCAATAAATAAACAGAATAATATTTTTTCTGTGCTTCATTTGAACAAAGTGAGATATTAAAATACTCTGAAATGAAGATGAGTCAACTGTGCTTTAGGGGAGGGGCTTATGGCGTCTTTAACTTTATGTATATCCATTTATTTTCTTTTCTTTACTTGCTTCTTCCTTTTCCCTTAAACGCAGTTTCTTTCAAGGCCGTGAGCAGAACACGCTTTACTGTAAACACGGAAAACTCTACGGCTATTTATGTGTAGAATTCTAGGATAGATGTTTGTATGGAAGCTCTGTTTAATGCACTTTCACTGATTGACATATCAAAGGAAAGCAGATATTTTATGTTTTGAAGCTTCAAATGTCCAAACGCAGCTGCTAAATGCAAATGTTCTAAGCGGATCCCTTCTAAGATGCGTTCCTGTTTCAGGAAGCCGCAGCAGTTCTGATCCGTCTTCATGTTAACGTCTGAACACCAAAACATTAAAAGTCCCTTCATTTGGTTAGTTTGGATTCTTTAAAGACCCACTCTGGTGGAAAATTATGTTTGTCAAATGTTCTTGTCTCATTCTTTTCTCATGGTTGACACATCTATACATAAAAGGATTGAAAGTGCATTCATTTTTGTTTTTCTGCTAATTGTTACTCAGAAGAAGACGGGAATCCATTCTGATCATCAGACCAGCAGATCCGTGAACGTCTTTGTTTTCCTGGTCTGAGCCGGAATCTGGATCAGAACCGGACGGCTGCATGGCTCTGATGTTGCTGCCATTTTCTGTTGCACCGCTAACATGAAGGCCGTGTCTCACAGTCACTACGTACAGTTTTCACATATTACACGGAGGAAGACTGGTCATACATGAAAACAGTCTGAAACATGCTGGTTCTGTGTGATATTTTCACAGATTTATCACGTTAAAACCACAGAAGCACGAATACAGAACATGCCAAGAACACGGAACCCCGCGCTGCGTTGAATTTCTTTACTCTGAGCAGAAATGACGTCAGCACCATGGTCAGCGCCCGCCGCCGGCCCCTCGCCACACTTTGTTTTACTCAGTGGGATTCTCCCGATCCAAACCAGTTTGGAGTCAGCTGCTGGCCGAGCCGGACGGGGGAACAGAAGACCCGACACGGTACAGACTGCCGGAGGGGTAAAAAATAGACACCAAATGCACGTGAACCGTGTGTGAGTTGTGCGTCAATTAAGCCTTTTGACATATTTGTGTCATATATGTGATATAAAAGTTATGTATTGGTGGTTAACGTGTGAAAAGTCCGTCAGACATGCGTGGAGCGGTCATGGGAAGACACACATTTGCAAATGCATCTCTCAAGGATCCCACAATCGCACCAGAATCTCTTAATATTTGTGTGTAAAAGAACTAAAAGGCTGCATCATTTAGAACAGCTGAAAACTGAATTCACTGACAGCCGTCACGACATCTGCCTGCGCACACGGACGAACGCAAGACTCTGTGGCTCTGCGGCACGGAAACAGAGAGCTCTCAGCAACGGGGAGAGGAAGAGCGGCGGGGTTGCTCCGCGCCAACGGTCTTACCCAAAAGTCAGAGGTGAATTTCTAATGAACTCCTGCCGCCCTGCAGAAACCATGGAAACCACACCACCATATTTAAGAGAACCCACGATTTGAAAATGGATCAGAAGATGATCGGAGTGGGACTTTAACGGAAAAAGGTTTGAGCAATTCATTTATTTCTAAAATGATGATCTAATCACAGTCTGAGCAAACAGCCGGACGTTTCGCCTGAAAGTGTAAAAGTCATGGAATGATCTGAGAAAATGACATGAACTTTAAAAGTAAAGGGTTTATAAAAAAACCAATCTAAGAAAAAATAAAGGGTTCTGTTTTTTCCCACATGAATCAGAATCCAGTCAGACAGGAAGGACTGCAGCTCTAGTGCAATATCATATTTATTTCTTACAGTGACTTTTGGTTGCCATACATAAAATCTTGGGGTAATCAAGTGGGGCAAAAGGGGAGGAAGAGTGCTGTGACGAGGGAAATTCTCTCTCTTCGTCTCAGTAATTAATCGACTCTATGATGATTTATTAGCACAAAATTACAGCAACATAGAAAACATGAACACAAGTCTCTGCACATCTTACTGAAAACATCTTAGCCCCTATGAAGACCTAAAGAATAAAATCTATTCATGAGGAAAACAAAAGCTTCAAAGAAAGGGTCACCCCGATGCAAGACGACAAATAGAGTGGGCGCCCCCGTCCCGTGAAGGACCAACGTGTGCTTCAGAAGCAGGACGTCTCCCTCTGCACTCTCAGGGGGGGTCACATGTAAGATCTAGCAGGCAGACGGTGTTTGTCAGGAAAAAACCCGACTTCTGTGGTCACTTGATGGGTCAAGAGAGAGAAATCTACTGCAGTAGAGTGGATCTACTTTAGGCAACACTTCATTAAAACACTGACTCATGATATGTCACTTTCAAATGAAAAAGAAAACACAACCCAGGAAATTCATTCAGAATAAATATTGCTTCTTACATAACCCATAAATCTAGTAATAGTAATCCACATTTGTATCTACTTATATATAGTATTTCTGGTTTTTGGCAATTCAAGCATCGGAGTTCAACAGTTTTTGTTCAGATAAGCTCTATAAAATGTCATAGAATTCTGTACAAATCTTTAAAAATACTGTGCTTTTCTAGCCTGCCTGACGCGCCGCTGGGAGTTTGAAAACGGGATCGTAGCAGCGCGGCCCCCGCCGGCCCCCGTGCGGCCCATGTTCACAGAACACAGAAGCTCCTGAGGGTCCGACTCCTCAAAAGCTGCACAAAGCTGGGGGGGGGGGGGGTGGACCAAACCAGCGTGGGCTTGTGGAGCAGACCATAGGGCGGGATGTGCTCATGAAGAAATCACCACAACAGAGGTCAGGGGAGGGGGGGGGCAGGAGGGGTGAACTATTTAAGGCATCCTCTGCAGGATGAATAAGGGGGGGGGGGGCTTTGGTCGTCAGGTCAGCACTGACAGCCATAACTCTCAAAGAATATCTGTTTTTTTCCTTCATAGCTCTATACGTAGATTGAAAGCCGTGGCGTGCGGCGAGGTTGATGGCAGGTGAGGCACCGACTCCCCAAGAACTGAATATCCCAGCATTCATCCAACAGCAGCTAACAGCAGAGAACATATCTGTCCTCCAGAGGAGACTCCTGTTATAGACATGGATAGAACACTCTATGGTCTATACATTATTCATATATAGACAGTAAACAGATGGAATACAGATGTGTTCAGCTCATTCTGACCCTCAGGAACTATTTCAAGTATTTTTCCAACTTATTCTGGAGCTTTACTCAGTTATCAAATGTTGTCTGAGAAAATGATCTTAGAAAGAATTCTTTAAGGCCTAAAATGTAGTTTTCAAATACTTCCATTAGTTGTTTTTAAAGCCATGTCTGTCCTTCCTCACTGAGTCCATGCGTGGATCCTTCTCTACTCTAAGCTCTATGATCAGTTGGAAAGTCTTCCTCATCTTCTTTAGTTCAATGGAGTCTGTCCTGGTTCTACCACAAAGCAGCTGTCAGCTCAAGTCTGCCCCCTGCTGGCGAGGCTCACCAGCAGCCTTTTCTCCGCCCTCACTTCACAGCGGCGCTCTGACGCCACGTCTCTGCCGTCAGACGTGAGGCGAAGCCCGGAGCCTCACTAGCCTCACCTGACCGCACGTCACTGCTTGAACTAGACACCAGCATCCAGTATTTACACACTGCACAGCGCAGAAACCTCCAGAAGGTCCTAGAACGCGTCCTGACCCCGCCTCCACGCTCATCATCTCATCAGTGATCATCACTGTTTCCATCTGCTTTGACTTACTGGGCTAACGTTTCCCCTCTTCCTCCTCTGAAGTCACAGCGGCGCTTCGCCTTCGTCCCAAAGCTTCCGATTTGAGAGGATTTCCTCAACTGAAAATATTTCCCTCTGCATTCTGCAGGACTGAGGCAGCAGCTAGCAAAGAGTGCTGCTCCAAAGTGTCGAAAGTCTGTCTGTCAATACAAAATACTATTTTATCTCCAGTAGAATGTCGCTGAGCATGCCTGAAAAAGTATTTCTATATCATCTGAAATGGCAGAAAAAGATTTTTGATGGGATTCAAACGCAGTAAAGTGCTACCTTCATGCACCTGAGGAGAAAAACCCCACATTTTGGGAAACACGCATAGTTATTTCCTGCTGCACAGGTCTTTGGCTCATCCCATTCTGTGCATTTTCTGTTGCCGCGGTGACAGATGGACGGTTTCTGACATGCTCACAAGGACACGCAAAAGTCCAGAAACACGTTGGGCCAAAAGGCTGGACTGGTTCCAGAGAAATCCTTCACCGTGTTTTCTGTGCAAATGTTTGGTTTATTCTTGAGACGTTAGCAGACATGATCATCATGGAGGTCGCCTCTCTGGAACGGCTGCAGAGCTGATTCTCAGGTTTTTCTCCGGTCACGGACACGATTCCATGATGTGGCAGAAGAACAGGGATGTGAGGATCTGGGAACATGTATGTTCCTCTGGTTGGATGCCTGGTACGCGGCAGCCCGGTCGCTCAGGTCAAAGCCTTTTCACTCTTCATGAAAATAGAAAAGAGGTTTTTCCTCCGTGTTCTGAGACAAACTGGTGTCCAGAACAACACTTTCTATGACAGCTTCTGACGAAGGTGATGAAGATGAGGCAGCTGGGAATCACACATAGGACAGTGCTGTCATCCGTCACTGTGTGAGCGTTCAGCCAATCACAGACAAGTATGCCGTGGATGCTAATGTTAAAGGGCCTATCCTAAATCTACATTTTAGAGCTTTTAGGTGTTTTCTGATGTTAATTCCTGACAAAAAACCCAAAGTGGTATTTTGATCCATTCATCTCTGAGGGTTCCTCTAAAAACCTGCTCTCAGCTCCAGCCCCTCCCCACCCATGAAAACGAGCGGTTCCTCACATTGTGACATCACAAAGTGAGGAACCGCCCCTTCCAGGAAGAGTCTGCACTTCTGGCCTCGCCCCCAAACTAACAGACACGCCCACTGTCTCCGTGGAGCTAGCGGTGATCGGCTCAACGCTTTCCTTTTCTATGAATTTGGATGTTGTTTGTTTTGGGGGAAAATCGGCTCTTTACAGCCGTGTCACACAGCCACTACCTACATTTTCCACGTATGAAATTTCAGTCTTTTATGATCCATGCGTGATCTACAGAGTTCATACGTGTTTCCTGTGTTCATCATATGTCCGTGACGGGTTTCAGTCAACGGGTCTCTATGTAAATTTGGTTTGGCACCAGCGGTCATGAACCACGGATGTATAACTTTCTATCGTGTAACGGCGTGCACGTCACGTTCAAATGATGCCACTGATGCAGGAGTTTTGAGTCTTTTACGCTGATTTCTGTGTTCTTCACGGGGTTTATTCCTACTTCTTCCATGGTTTTAACGTGGTTCATTCCTGATACATGTGTGAACATTTCACATAGTGAACCACAGCTTTTCTCTTTTTTTCCACGTATGACCAGCTGTCATCCGTGTAATATGTGCTAATGTGGCTGTGAGACACGGCCTTCAGGGGGACTCAGACTCCAGCGGGCTGGACATGGCAAAGCGGCGGGACCGCGGGGTTCTGGTTTCTGATTGGCCAGCAGCAGCGTTGTCACATCACTGCACAACAGCAGTTCAGACCCGGCAGGAGTCACTCCATCCTGTGGTTCTGGGTCTCACTGCGTTGGTTCCGGTGCTGCTTTGGGCCGGGGCCGGACTCAGGCGGCCCGTCAACAGAGCCTCCAGGACATCCACGCAGCAGCTGCCTGCAAACTGCACAACCCCTCTGTTGAGTTCTGGTCCTGGAGATCCGGTGAGCAGACCAGCACTTGTGGGGGCTGGTCTGTCCTCCTGCCCCCGGCCAGATGGGGCAGACATGTCTCCATGTCCTCTCTGCATGACAGCAGAGGCTGTCCATGGATGAACTTCCACCTCTGAGAACTCCATGAGCTCCAGACCCGGTTCACTCAGAACCGAGCTTTGTTCAGTTCCTTACAGGCGGTCTGGCTCTCAGCTCTGGACTGGAGGCGGAGCTTTCCAGGCCAAAGAGGGCGTGGACAAAGACCTTTGTGGAGCTCCAATGACTGAATCTCAGAACTGCAGTCGGGACGGATCAGAGCAGCTTGGTGCTGAATTCTCTTTATGTCTGGAGAACAGGCAGGTTCTGCAGAGGAACCAGCTGAGCACCAGAACCAGAACCAGATCCAAACAGAGCCAGCTGTCTCTGCAGTAAACAGGTTTCTGGTGGCACAGACTGTGTGGCGCTTCATGGGAAGTTCTTCCTGCCATTTACCTGAGGGCTCACCGCCTTCCAGAAAAGAGTTCTGCAGTATCATATTATTATTATTATTATTAACATTATTAGTATTATTATTATTATTATTAACATTATTATTTTTATTATTATTATTAACATTATTACTAAATGTTTTGGCAGAAATTGCTCCACAGCTCAGAAAACCGGCAGATGCAGGATGGAAGAACGAGCTGACAAAAGGAGGACTGACCCTTCAGTCCAGATTTGACAGAAACGTTGACAGTGTGACTCCACAGATGCAACCGGTCGTCCTTTGAAGGAACAAACCAAAAACTAGCATCTTCTGAAATGCTGCTGCACCAAAACGTCTGGATGAGTTTTTTTACAAACTGATGAATACACCTCTCTGGCTCACTCAGACAACGTGGTGACATCACGTGCATGCCTGTGCTGCGGTGACATCACGTGCACACACCTGCTCGAGGCTTTGTTTGCTGCAGATGAAGCCATGAGCTGCACTTTCACTTGGTGGAGAACTGGGTCAGATTTGGATGTGAAAGACGTTTCAGAGGTGATGTGAACGCGGCTGACGAGGACCTGCTGCTCCTCAACCGCGGGGAAATCGAGTCATCGTGGAACCGAAACGCCGTTCTTTTGGTCTCATTTAGAATTCCTGCTCTTCTGTTCGGTTAGTTTCTAACAACAACATCGACCGTCAGGAAAGCAAACCGGCGTGTTTCCCAAAAAGTCTCCTCAGAATAAACCTCTGCCGCCCCTCCGCCACTAAACCTGTCGGACCCCCCCGGCACCATGGAGGCCGTTTGTGAGTGCTGACCTGATTCAGGGAGGACTGAAGCGCAGCCGCAGTTGCAGCAGCTGCAGCCGCAGCCGCAGCAGCACCTCCTCTGTTCTGTGGCCTCAAACGCTGAGTCGTGGAAAAAGCTTAACGGGACTCAGTGCACACATAAGAGCACGCACACATGCGCACGTACACACAAGAGCACGCACACACACATACACATGCGCACGCACACACACATGCACTCGAGGGCAGAGATAAAATGGAGGAAAAGCCAGCAGAGGTGGAGCATTTCTGCAGCTGGACAAAGGTTCCAAACGCTCCCGTCTCCGGGTTTGTGTCGCCGCCTCGGCCGTCCCCGCCTCTCCGGGAGGACACCGCGTGGCTGTGGCAGCCATCGCCCCCCCCACGGCCTCTCCCTCCACGGAGACCAGGCGTGTTTGTGTGATCTGCGGCTGTGTGGCACTGTGCATAAACTCAGGTGAGGTTGTGGTTTGGCATGAGTTACAATATGCCGGCTGATGCTCTGATTTGGACACAAACAGGTGAAAACAGCAGAAAACAGTGGAGTCTATCTAAAAGTTTCCTCTACAACCTTTGATGCAGTCAGAAATATAACTCCGGCAGGACTCTAGTGAAGAAATATTCTCTGAACAAACTCTAGCAAAGATAGAAAAAACGGAGCGACCAGCTCAGCTGGCTGTTGGAGCTCCGCCTCTGGAAAAAGTCTGCAGGACTGTGAAGCAGGAAGGAGAACCCAGTCCGCCTGTGTTTTTGAACCCCCATTGTCTCCTGCGCCGCCTCCCCTGATGTGGCATAGCAGCAATTCCATCAGCCCCCCCCCACCGGAATTCCTCCAAGCCTTCCTGATCCCGGGACGCTCAGGAAGGAGGAAGAGGAGAACAGCCGGAGCGGTGCGATGAGGGCGACGAAGGAGGATGAGAGGGCAAAAACAGCAGGGGGCAGCTTCCACTCGGACCCCCCCATCACAGCATCCACAGCTTCAGATCGGTTCTTCCGGGGGCAGGACCCTCCTGTGCAGCCTTCCCCTTTGGGGGGCTTATCTGTCCTGCAGCAGCTTGAGGGCCCTCTCGATGTTCATGCGGTGGCCCACCCGGGTCACGCCCAGGTCTATCAGGTCCTCCTTCTGCAGGGAGGGCAGGTGGGCCCCTTCGATCTCATTGTCCAGGAAGGCGTCCTTGTGCTCCCCCAGGTTGAGGCTCTCCAGCCAGTCCGCCACGTCGTGCTTGCTCCACAGCTCCACAGGTTTGGACGCGAAGGGCTTTCCAGACGCCGCCACCGCCTGCATGAGCGTGAGCGGCGACGGAGAGCGCGAGCTCCCACTGCCGCCACACGAGGAGCTGAGGCTGTAGCCCCCGCCGCTGCCCATAGGCGGGGTGGGCAGGCCAAAGACGTCCGTCAGGGTGGGGGACACCGAGGGAGGCAGTGAGGAGCAGGGCGTGAGGGAAGAGGCGGAGTCTGGCGGGCTGCAGAGGTGGGTCTGCGATGGGAGGCTGCTGGGCGGCGTGGAGGTGAGGCCGCCGGCGTTGTTACGCATTCCTGAGTCGTCTGTTGGGGGCCTGTGGCGGGGGGCAGAGAGGAGAAGCGGGTCAGCTGATGAAAGACACCAAAAAGTTACCAACATTTCATCTGAAGCCCTGAAAATCATCTGACTGACAAAAGCAAACATGTTTCTGAGGGTTTTTAGACCCTGTAGTACTTCAAAAGGACAGAAGGTGGCAGCACAGGCCCAGTGGTACCACAGCGCCGTGGCAGCAGATCCAACTCCTGCCCTGAGCGGGTCCAGCAGAACCACAGAACGCTTTGTTGAGGTCAGATTAAAGCTTCGGCTCCTCTGACGCTCAGGTAACACAGGTAACACCTGCTTCTCTGCACAGGGACGGAGGTCAAAGGTCGACCCCACACTGTCCTCGGAAATGTCTGAGACACAAATGTGTGTGTGTGTGTGTGGTAATGATGCACAGAACAGAGGTCGTCCAGAGGTCAAACAGACAAAATGATGTTTGCCTTTTCAGTCCATAACTGTGGGGAGGGGAGGGGGGTCATGACCTTTTAAGTGTACCCGGGTCAGAATTCTAGTGGATAGCAGCTCTGTGTGTGAAGGAGACATTGGATCTTAATTAAAGTAGAAAAGAACTATATATATATAAATATATGCCAAAGTTCTTGTAATGCTAGATACTCTTCAGTTTCTTCTCAGTAAGTTTTCGATGGCCTTCTTCCAATCAGCTTTTCCTGCATGGAATGTATCATTTACTCAAACATTAGTACAACCTTTAATGTCACCATAGGAGTTTAAATAATTCAAATTTTCTTTTTTCATCAAATTGCAATTCCGTCTCTAGAGATATCGATAAATGGCACCTTTATTACCCTCTTGCTTCATTATGGAAATCATATAGAACTGAATCGTAAAAACGGAATTATTGACTGATTTATTTATTGTTAAAACCAGCCGTGTCTGATTGACAAGTGAAGTGTCTGCACCAGAGCCATAGAGGCTCAGATCTACCACACCAGACAAGACCCAAGGTGTAGATCTACCACACCAGACAAGACCCACGGTGTAGATCTACCACACCAGACAAGACCCAAGGTGTAGATCTACCACACCAGACAAGACCCAAGGTGTAGATCTACCACACCAGACAAGACCCACGGTGTAGATCTACCACACCAGACAAGACCCACGGTGTAGATCTACCACACCAGACAAGACCCAAGGTGTAGATCTACCACACCAGATAAGATCCAAGGTGTAGGCTGTGCAAAGAGGCGCCTGAAACAATCCAGCACATAACTGCAGGATGTAAGATGCTGGCAGGTAAAGCATACATGGAGCGCCACAATCAAGTGGCTGGAATCATATACAGGAACATGTGTGCAGAATATGGACTGGAAACCCCAAGGTCAAAATGGGAAACACCTCCGAAGGTGGTAGAGAATGAGAGGGCAAAGATCCTGTGGGACTTCCAGATCCAGACTGATAGGATGGTAATGGCGAACCAACCAGACATCGTAGTGGTGGATAAAGAACAGAGGAAAGCCGTTGTGGTGGATGTGGCAGTGCCAAGCGATGGGAACATCAGGAAGAAGGAACATGAGAAACTGGACAAATACCAGGGACTCAGAGAAGAACTGGAGAAAGACTGGAAAGTGAAGGTGACAGTGGTGCCTGTGGTAATTGGAGCACTCGGGGCAGTAACCCCCAAGCTGGAGGAGTGGCTACAACAGATACCTGGAAAGACCTCAGACCTCTCAGTCCAGAAAAGAACAGGAACAGCTAAGATACTGCAGGACCCTCAAGCTCCCAGGCCTCTGGTAGAGGACCCCAGCTTGGAGGCAGAAGGGAGAGAGGGGCGTTTTTTTATTTTAATATATACTGTATATGTTAGGTTGTATCTATAATAATATTTCAAAAAGCTTGTAAGGAGGAAACAGTTTTTCCTTCATCATGCTGGCAGACCCACAGGTGGGACAGGTATGCAGCTATCTGCAGAAATCCGTCTCACAGCAAACCATGCACAGTAATCCTGAGGACTCTGTTCCCTTTGAATCCCTCGTCTTGACAACCTGATGGCATTGTTTGTGCTTAAGGACCGAGAACGGTCCACTGAGCCAAAGGAGGAAACCAGGCCAAATGTAGCCCTCGCACTGAAAGTGCTCTTTTCTGTCCACTGCGAGGAGCTCCGTTTAGCCCAGATAGAGCTCCTTCTAGCTGGTGACATATGGAACAGCCTGAGGGAAAGACAACAGGGTCTCTGCCAGAGTGGAAGTGGGCCACAGCACAGCCGAACTACCCAGCAGCCTGTCCTCGTGATAGACGGACGGGGTGGGGACGGAGGGACGGCGTGGCGCGCTCCACGCTCGGCATGCTGGGACACGGACACTCACTCGTAACTCCCCACACACAAACCCGAGGAAGGGTCAGGGCGGGTGAGCGCCAGCAGCCTCACACATGCTGACAGGACGCCGGCTGCTCTTATACATTTCTGCGGCACGACTTGCATGGATGTGAAAAGAATGTAATTGCCTATTAAGATTAATTAGCACAGCTCCAGGTTTAGCTTCCCTGACCTTGTTCCTGCTTCCTGCAGCTACAGAGCCCCATCCACAGGAAGGAGGACACTTTACTACAGTTTGGCTGCAAACACAGTCTGCAGGTGCAGGTTCCTCACAGCAGCACACTGTGACAGTCGCTGTCTGCAAATGTTTGCTGAAAAACCTCAGAGCTGCAGCTCCAGATGGCACTAAATAAGAAATATTTCAGCAAATGTCTGGACTAAAGTCAGAGTGAGCTTTCATGTGTCTGTCAGCCAGGCTGAGCATGCTCAGTGCCTCTGTCAGCCAGACTGAGCATGCTCAGTGCCTCTGTCAGCCAGACTGAGCATGCTCAGTGCTCTCTCCAGATTGAATGAAGTCTTCAGGTGTGTGACTCTCTGACATGTCTAAATGACTGATTCTCTTTGGCTCCTAAATAGAAGCGTCTTATTTAGATGTGAGACTCAAGAGTCACTTTCAGTGTAGACGACCTGGAGAGGCCCTCATCCAACCGTCTTTTGAAAAGTTCATTTGCGTTTACAGATCATGTTCACAGAGCAGCGCTGAGCCAAAGTCTTGGTGTTCTTGTCTCGATGCTTTGCTCCTAAGTCTCCAGGTGAGGCTTCAGTTCCCATCCCTCCCTCTACCTGAGTCGTCTCTACAACAGCAGCAGTGCAGCTAAAACAGTCCTGGCTGCTGTTGAAAGCAGTTTTCTGTTCAAAGTTCCACTTTGATCGTCTTTCTATCTATTTCCAAAGCATGCCCAGAGCTCTTTAGTCACGATTCTGTCGTTTTTAGTCAAAATTTAAAAACCCCTGTGTCATTTTCTAGGACACAGTTTCTGCAGAGCGGCAGGAGTTCATCAGAAATTCACCTCTGAGTTGCGGGCGTGACCGCCCCCTTCCCATCACCCATCTGTTTACACGCTCTCCTGCTAGCTTACAGCCCCTCACACCCCCAACCTAACTTTAGTGAGCAATATCAGAGACATCCATCCGTCTGGTTCTGATCCAGATTCCAGCTCAGACGGGGAAAACAAAGACGTTCATGGACCTGTTGGTCTGACGGTGGAGGATCAGAATGGAGCGGAGCAGGAGGACTGTGGCCGCCCGGCGTTCTTTCATCAATGCGATCCTAACCCTAACCCTAACCCTAACCCATTCACAACAGTTTAAATAAGATATACTCAGAAACACAGTTTGAAAGGAAACAAAATTTTCTTCATAAAAGTCCTCCATCATGAGGAAAATGCAACAAGAACACACCAAGAACACCCTTTTCATCGGACTGGGTCTTTCAGGTTAGTTATTGTCACGCTAAAAACACTCAAATATTCAATCCTCTTAAAAAAAGCTCATGGGGGGGCTGGAACCAACCCAGGTGTTGTTGGGCAAAGGTGGCTTTTTAGTTTATCACAGGAGCACACACACCTAAACATGACGTTTCCTGTGAACCCATGAAGGAATGTTTCCGCACGGTGGCAGGAAGCCCAGGAAATCCCACACAGACCTTCTGACTGAACGAGTGCTAACCACTGCACCACAGCAGCCTAAATTGAAAGGGGAGCACCGTAAACTTCAGGCTTTGAGGTGAATAAATTGGGAACAATATGAGTAAGACCACCTTGGGGGGGCGAAGGAGGAGGAGATGATGTCATAAGATGCTCTGAGGTGGAGGAGGATGAAGATGCAGAATGAACCTGAATCTATGTGAGGGTCGTCGGGGGTTTTGATGAAGGCAGTTCTGTGTTCTGGTCGGGATAAATGAAACAGACTGGATTGGTTTTTGTCATGACTTGACCGTTTCTGTCCCTCTGCTGGTCTCTCTGCGTTTTGTGTTTCCTCCCCTCTCTCAGGTGTTTGGGATGAGGGCGGGGCATCCTGACACCACTCATCACTCCTCCATTATTTACGGCTGGTTCCTCCACCTCCATCCCTACATTGTGGTACTAAACCCATCTTTGAGTTCTGCTGATCTCTGGGGGGGTGTTTGGCAGGAGTCTGGCGATACGATACGTGTATATAGTACCAGAACACATTTTCTTTGTTTTTTTTAACAATATGACTTAGAAAAAAACTAAATTTGAATATCAATACGTCTTTCATTATAATAAAATAGTAAAATTCAGTTTATTTAATGATCACAATGTTAAGCACTGCAGCTGGATCTCACATCTAAGCTGCTTTTACCCAAACAAATTCATAGAGCTTTTATTTTGGTAACTTCAAATATAGAAAGGGAACAGCCAACATTGTCTGATTTCCACAACAAAATATATTTCAGAATAAGAAGAAAAAATAGAATTAATGTACCTTAACCAATAATGTTCTAAAGTATGATTGAGGAAATAAAGTTCTGTTTATCTTCAATAGTGCTTAATGCAGCTTCTCCAGAATTTGTAAACGGTTCAGGAGCCTGAACGGTGCTTCAAAAATTAAAGGGGGGGGGGGGGGGGGGTGCTACCATATTTTCACAACCATGGGGCACACCGGGTTATAAGGCGCGGGCACGTTAACACCACATACCAGTAAAACACACATGCTAGTGTTAAAGCTTTCCTGCCATGACGTTTCTGACCGCGGGGGGGGGCTCTCCAGGGCGGACAGCGGATCTTCCTTCCGGGTTCACTTCCTCGTTCGGACCCTCAGAGCCTCCAGAGCGGGTCAACAACAGAACCAGTCTCTGTTTTTTTGGAGGAAAAGCTTTTTTCTTAATGACTGTTCTCCCTAACCGAGTAACAAACTGAATGCGCACTCACTCACACACATACACACACACTCACACACACACACACTTTCGGCTGAGTGTCTGCCCTCTCCTTTTGCAAACGGGGGAGCGCGGCACGCAGGAACTAAACACACACACATTTCAGCACACACACATACAGACTCATTGTGGAAAATGGCAGCGGGAGAAAAACGGAGTTTCTCATGCCTGTCTTCTTCTACTCCTCTGCCAAAGTCCCACAACCACACATTAGCTGTGGGCGCCCCTTACTGTTTGGACGAAACTTAAGACTTATAGTCGTGAAAATACAGTAATTCTTTCCAGAAACAATACAGTGATGATGATGAGGCAGCATGACAGGATGAAGGAGACGCTTTAATGTGGCTAAGATGTTTTATTTCCATGACGGTCTGCTCTCAGAACACTAAACTAGAATCTATTGTTAGGAGGTTCTGCAGAACTTTGACCCGCTTTGCTGACAGCATTTTGGCTCCGTGCATTAGCCGCTGTGCAGCTGCAGAGCTTCCCTCATTCTGATCTGAGCCTCTAAAAAGCACTGCAGTCTATATTTTTATGTTACTGGCAGCAACATGGCACAGAGTTTCTGTTCTGTTCCCGTCCCAAGTAAAAACTAAGTAGTTCATGTCTCAGAACAATGAAAAGAGCTGCTTCTAGCTGAGGTCTTCCTGTTGTTTCGTGCGTGTAGAGCTGCTCAAAGAGGCTCTGCTGCCAACTAGTGGTTGAGGGTTGAAGTGGAAACCAAGAGTCAGACACTGAAGGACACTCAGAAATAATTAAAGAAATATGGTCCTGACAGCATTTTGAATCGATACAAGTCTCACCAAAAGAAACTATCACGATATATCAAATTGATTTTTCTAACGCCCCTATTGATCTCTGGCCCATTCCCCAGTGTCTGATCTCCTGTTTTTGCCTCTGTCCCTCCCTGGACTCTGGACTCTCCTGCCTGCTCGGACCTTTGAAAACCCACTGTCTGTTCTGGACTCACAACGTTTCTTTTCAAAGAAATGGTTTCCTGTTCTCCCCATGACGCATCTCCTTCCCTTTGACCGAGACCATTTTGAGTTAGAGAGTGGAGTTGAGGAATAACTTTCTTTAAATAGTGTTTATAGAAAGGTGAGGTGAGTTGGAGATTGGACAAATTAAAATCCATCTGATCTGAAGTGGGCTTTTTAATAAGGGGGAGGCAGCTGCTGTTTGGAAGAGGGAGGGAACCAGGCCAGAAATGAGTGAGGAGTGGAGGATATCAGAGGGAGGAGATGGAACAGCCAATCTGTGAGCTGTGTTTTAGGGATGTTTTTGAGAAAAAAGCACTGATCTGGGGTCATATTTAACATTTACTCATATAAACGTATAGAAAAGATCCAGCTGACAACATTTAGCTTTTATAAAGCGCAGTTCAGAGGTAAACCAAGAGGAAAAGTGGGGAAAACCATTGACTGTATAAGACAGCTGGACTGAGTGACCCCTCCCTTTGCATTCCATACAGGAGTGGCTGCTGGAAGCCAAAGTCCCATTGACTTCTATGGAGAAATAAACAGCTGTTCTATACTCATTCTATTGTTCAGAACAGCCATTGATGTGCAGTCAGGTAGCCTAAAAACACATACATTGAATAAAATAAATATAGTAAAAAAAAAAAAAAATCAAATATAGATTTTTGGACATGTCTATGATATGATTACTTTTTTCTGTGTGGGTTTATGTGGTTAAAAAGTAGTGAATATATGGATTTCCTGGTCAAATACACGAGAAAGCAGCAGGAGAGGCACCATCAGCCCACGCCTCACCTGCACCGCACACACTGAGCTGCAGCTCATCCCTGTGCTTTACTGTTTCTGTCTGTCTATTCTAATAGAAGGCGCTTTATTCTGAATGGCCTTGGCGGCCATGTTTCAGTCAAAAGCAGGACATTAAATCTGTGATCTGAATCGGTTGTTCCTTATCTTTCAGTGATAAAAAGTTGTTATTTCAGGCAAACTTGCTGCAGCGCTTCAGCTTGAGGGACCTGCTTCAGCCGTCACTCCTCAGACACCAACAACCACTGAGGTTCTGAATCTTTATCATCATTTGTAACAGTGAAAATGAAGCCCGACGTTACACGGCCACACTGACCGAACACTACTGCAGGGGGAAAATGTTCCTATATGACACCAGCCACCAGTGGTGCTTCGGAAAACTGGACGTTCTGGGTCTGCAACAACTTTTGGAGTTGAAAGTGGAGCTGTAATTGACACGCCCTACCTAACCAGGGTCTTGGACCCACACTGGATGAAGGTCATGGCGCCCCCTGGGAATAGAACCCTGAACCCTAAGGAATTCAGTAAAGACTGATTAGTCGGAATAGGAGGAGGAAGGAACTTTTCTAAAGTTTGGAAAACTTTTACTTCTTGACCGTATTGAAAAATCAGTTACAAATGTTGATCATAATGGTAAATGGCGTATATTATACTTATATTATACTTACACAGCGCTTTTCAAAGGTCCAAAGTGCTTTACAGTCACAGTCCCATTCACACAGTCACATGATTCCATCTCCAGTGTTTCCTGATGCAGTCAGTGGATGAAATGCTCTCACAACATGTGATGTTAGCGTGTCCTCAGCTCATCACGCTAACCACCCCAGAGCTCCGTCAGCCTCAGAGGGAAGCCGTGTGCCGCCATCAGCACCGGGTGGAGGAGGACGTCTCCTCCAGAGCCCACCATCGCATCCCTCCCTGCGGAGCTGCAGCTCACGCCGGCTCATGGCACGACACCCACTGGTGTGCTTCCACTTTACTTTTAATAGCTGGAACACACACACACACACACACACACGTGAACACACACACTCCTGTTACGTAACGGCGACCTACAAAAGCGTGGCGGCATGTGACCTCTGTGAGATGATGCTGAACTCAGCTGAGGCTTCCTCCCGCTTCACCACACTCACCCCTCCCCCTGACAGACTGACATCACTGCAGGCCTTCAGGCTGCTCTCATCAGCTGGTTGTTAGGCAACCATTTTGTCCAACGGCACAACCAACGCACACTTCATCTTGAAGGCCAGAGACAAGAATAAAAAGTGAAATACAGGCATTCAGAGCAGAAAGTCTGATGTCAGCGGCTGACTTCAACCAACTGAGGAGGAGAGAGAGCGACAGAATGGACCGAGTGAGAATCTAGGCCACGATCTGTGGAGCCATGCCGCCATCTGCTCGCCGTTTTACCCTCTGCAACTCCTTCCCACGAGGAGCTACCCCTCACGGCCATCCCTGCGCTGCTCGTCCCTCTACTCTGTCCTGAAGACAGGCGACCCAGCCCAGCTTATTCACGGGGGACACGGAGGGCGGGGCTTGAATGGAGGGAACGTGACAAAAGCTCACCTTTGCTCTGAGAGACGCCATAAAGCAAGCAGAACAGGCGGCTCTACTCTCAGACGCCTTCCTCTAAACAATATTGAATGGATCTGTAGGATAATCAGAGGCATCCAGAGGCAGAAAACAGTCAGAATGAAACGTTTTACACCTGACAGCTCTTGGATGAATCACAGATAATCATTTCTTTATATTCAAATTCTGGTCCTTCCTTTTAAGTCCCTGGAAGGTACGGCACCTCCAGTCTGCTTTTAAGATACCCCCCCTAAAGTCCTTACATTGCACCGACCAGCTTGTGTTCATGGTTCCCAGAATCAAACGTTAGTTTTGGGGGGGGGGCCATGTGTTTGCTGTGTCGGCTCCTAAACTGTGGAAGCAGTTGCCACCGACCATTAGAGAGCTTTAAAAAAGATTTGTTCCTCCATTTCAGCGTTTTAGCATCAGCCTGGTCCTTTTAAATTTGCTTTATGCTTTTTATTCTTTTTTATTTTTGTTTTTACAATGTTTTAATGTGTTTTTTCTCTAATTAGGTCTCTACGATGCTTACATTGTTTTTATGCTTTTAATTCTTGTATGTTTTTGGTCTCCATGCGTGCAGCACTTTGGGCCTCCTTGGCTGCTGGTCACCAACTACGATGTGAACTCAAACATGAAGAAGAACACCAAAAACATTTCCAATATATCTAACATTTGTATTTAACTTACAAACAGTAGGGGAAATAATAACTTTTTTAAACATATTCTGGCATTAAATAAAAAAAGTGTTTGTTTATTTAAAACCTAGTTTTAAACACTTTCAAAGCTGCATTTGTGTTCTGTCATACTTACAGTAATAGGATTGGATACCTCAGAACAAAATACCATCAATATTTTTAAACACTTCACAACCACTAACATGAAAAAATAAGTCTATGGTTTTGGATTGTTCATCTTTTATAACAATATGAAAAAGGGCCTGAGGAACTTCATGTCAGTTCATTCTGAGGGGTTGATTGCACGTAAACTGAAATGTTTTTACCTTTTCATTAGTTTGGTAATCATAATTATACACATGTTCCACTATTGGACAGCGTCATCCTTCATTTTGTTCACGCCTACCACTAAATGGATTAGTGATCAGCTGTTTTGTTCATTTTAAAACTTGTTGACATTTCCTATTACTTTGTCAGAGCAGAAACTGAACTTATAACTTCATAAATGTCAGCCGCTGCATGACAATAAAAAACAGCTGTGCGGTCATGACTCACGCACGCGCTCGCGTTGGCTCAGACGCGCTCATGCACCTGTCATCTCACTGGCAACACTTTCAAAACACAGGACCATGATGACAAAGTGCTCATGTCATCGTGGCAAACTTTGCTTCTTTTCCTAAGTTTAAATCGCCCGTTCATGGAGGCTGACACGGAAAAGTGTCGGTATTTAAATAGGTGGGCGGGGTCAAAGTAACAGCGCTGCATGATTGGACCCTGTTCTGAAGATCCCAGAGGTGGAAGAAAGCTCATTGTGAGAAGAGACTGTTCATTTTGTTCATTCTAGACAGAAAGTGGTCCTGGCCAGGAGTCTGCAGAAAAAGCATCACAAGTCCAGCTGTGTTTCATCTGCGTTTGCAGCAGAAAGCAGTGGGACTCTTCATCATTATTGCTGATGTTAAATATACTTTTTTCTGATGCAAGGTGTTGTATTGGCTTGGTAACAGCAATAACAAAAGAGTGTTGCAGAACCAAACTTTCATTAGGGTCCATTTTCTGTTACAAAAGGCTCAGGTCACTCCAGATGAGCTTCTAGAAGTCCTTACTTACTGAAGCTTCAGGCTCTTTGGTAAGCTACAGTGAAGTAACTGAATCTGCCTATTCATGGGCTTAGGTCTGTTGGGAAAGTGTATAAGTAAGTAAATAAATAAACACATTTAAATAACAGCTTATGTGGTGTTAGCATGATCCATCAGCATCGGTCTGACTAAAATTCTTGTTGGTTCATTTAAATATAAAAAAAGCCAAGTATCAAACTAAATACCTGGAGGAATTCCTTACCCATATTTTCTGCTTTTTATCTTACATGCATTTTGTAAAAAACTTTTTAATACAATTTTCCAGGATTAAAAGGATTTTTTATAAAATTCCACTCTCATCATCTTTAGATCTATTTTCAAAGCATTCCCAGTTTTTAAATAGGATTTTTTTGTTTTCTAAGACACAGTTTCTGTAGAGCGGCAGGCGTTTGAGTTGTGGGCGGGACCGTTGGTGCTGAGTAAGCCCTCCCCCACTTCCTGTCAGCGATCTGTTTACACGCTTTCCCACGAGCTTACAGCCCCCAACCTAAAATAAGAAGTGCAACAAAAAACGGTGAGCATCATCAGAACTCTCCAGCCGTACGGTTCTGATCCAGATTCCAGCTCAGACGAGGAAAACGTTCATGGATCTGTGGGTCTGACAGTGAGTGGGGAGACATCAGAATGGAGCGGAGCGGGGAGCTTGCATCCCACCCAGAGAATTTTGTTTTTCAAACGACCTTTTCTTGGTCTGCTCCCGATTCACAACAAGAAAGTCATACGCAGAAATGCAATTTGAAGCAGAATTGTTTACATATGTCCTTCATCAAAATCAGGAACTGTAGTAACTGTTGAAACACCAAAAGTGCCGTTTAAAGTGGGTCCTTAATGAATGCGTTGAAGGAGAATGTTGGGATATTTTTCTGAGTTTCATTCCAGTAGGAGTCTTGTTAGAGGAACCAATACTGACAGAAGACAAAGAAAATGAACCCTCATTTATCATTTATGTTAAATATCATTTAAAATGAAATAGTCTAAAGCATTTGCATTTGTGTACTGTTTTGGTCAGGTTTTGGTTCGAGTTGTCTCTCTGTCAGTCATGTTTAGAACCACAGCTGTTTTCATTTCTATTACTCATCCTCTGTATTTAAGAGTCGGCTTTTCTGTCTGTCTGTCTGTCTGTCTTTCTTTCTTCATCATCAGTTCCTCCATTTCTCAGGTTGGGTCATTTCATCCAACCAGAAATCTGTCTGTGCTTTTGTTGGTTGAATTGTTGACGTTCTTTTGAGAATCCCATGTCTCTAGATTTCACAAAGAGCCCAGAGAAGACGTTCAATTAGAAACGTTTGGATCTGCTTTGACTGCACAAACATTATCTATGTAGGAATTTTTTAAACATGTTTAAGTCTTTGTGATGGTGACAGCTGACACAGAATTTAAATGCAACTTTATGTAAATCATTTGATCAGCACTAATCGGTGCTTTGATCCGAAAAGAGCAGAATTCCTTCCTTCACACGGATTCACAGGGAATCATTTGACATTAACACACTTCTGCTTGGTTTTGTTGGCAATTATTGATTTGTTTTTCACTCTGGGCACAAACAACACAGTTTACACACGAGAAAGACTGTCAGGCGGACAGGAAGAAGCATGAGGATGAAGACAACAGTGAGGAAGATGCATCAGCAGAGAGTCAGTGCAGGCTGTAAAGGTCAAAGGGCACAAATGTAAAATGCTGCTGTAAAAAAAGCAGGAAAGGACGGTGCAAGCCGGAGTACAGAGTGGAGAGCATCTCCCATCACTGCCAGAACCTCCAAAGCCCCGCCTCCACCCCCTCCACACATCTTTGATGAGCGATAGGATCCTTTCATACAAAATGCATGGCTGCAGTGAATTATTGAATGTGCTTTTTATTCCCCTCTCAAAGGGGGAGTGAGAGTTAAAAAAGCAAGAGTTGCGTTTATTCAGGTGCCAGCTCGATCAAAGAGGGATCCGGTCTTTCTCCTGGTAAGACGCCTGCAGGTCTGGAGCACCGAGCTCAGGAAATCCCTGTAACTTCTTCAAATGCAGCAGCTCCTCACCTTTCCCACCAACGACCTCGTCACATGATCGGTTTGGGAAGCTGCAGTTCAAACATGTCTATCAGTCGAAACAGACGGATGGAAGCGCTACATCATTTCAAAGCTTCTAAGGATCTAGAAACAGCCATGAGAACTGCTTCCTTTAGGGGGCCTCACCGTATCCCCCCCCCCCACTCACACCATCTGCCCTCATGGCCTCCTTCTTTACATCCATGAACCTCCTCTACACCTTTTTCCGAGTAGCTCCGACCTCAGCATCCTTTTACCATCACTGTTCCTCCTCTCAATTGTCCAAACCATGTCCATCTGCTTCCCAGCATGCATCTCCAGAAAATCTGCCATGAGATGTTCCTCTGCTGGACTCATTGGAAGGAATGCATGAGTCCAGGGAGTATTCTGGGCAGGGTGAAAGAATTGGTGGAGGGACTCAGAACTTTGACAGGTTCTTTTGTGAGGAAGAACCTGTCCTGTGCATTGAGCAGCTGTGTGGTTGTTAGCAAGGTTGGATACTGTAAAATGAGTTTCTGTAGTGATAGGATTTGTTTGTTGGCAGGGAGGCTGTTGGGTTTGGTTACTTGGTTACTTTTGCACCTTTTCTCTTCCCCCGCAGTTTTCTGGGTTTTGTTGTTTTAGTTTGGGGGTGGTCTTTGGTCTATTTGGGCTTTTATTCCTGTTGTTCAGTCAGTTCCTCACTTGGTGATGACTCCACCAGGTCATCACTGATTAACTCTGTTTCTTTTTCTAAAGCTGAAGTTTAAATTGTGCCTCACCTGTTCTCTTTTTTTCTACCACATTTACTTCAAGACATGTTATGAATTTGCTGGCGATCTGTTCTTTTCCTGTTTTATGGCCCCCCTTCAGATTGGCTTAGTTATGCTCCTTGAGGCCATAAGAAGGCTTTGAAATAGGAAACATTTGGTGCCAATCTGGCTCCAGCAAACAAAACAATCCAGAGTTGTGATCAAAATCTTCATTTTTTAGCAACTAAAGCCACTCTTCCATATAATACATCCAAGGGTTCTAGCCATGAAAACGAGAAACAACAAGCTGATCCTAAAAACCTCAGTTAACAGGCCTGAGCAGAGATTTAGTCTACAGTCATGGTTAATTGAGTTATTATGTCTTCTCAGTCACTGTCACCTCAGCTTGGTGGTATAATCCTCCACAGCGAAATTCAACAATGACTCTGTTTTGGATTTTTTCACCTCCACACAGCAATGCTGGAGTAACATTACAGAGCTGTAATATATATATATATATATATCAGCGTTCGACATAAGCGATTATCCGGTTGTCCGAGACAACCAGATTTCACGGAGGACAACCAAAATGAACCTGGTGGTTGTCCGTGTGACAACCTGGTCTTTATTCAACATTTTGGTATTTTTCGACTATTTTTCAAGTTTCAAAGGGTAGTTTTTGGCAACCTCTGAATTGAGACGTATGCAGCAAATTCTTTCCACTGACGAACGAAGTGTGTGCATGCTAGCGGATCCTTTCTGTTTGTACATCTGTACTTTTCAATAAAGATTACCGGTTTTCAAATACGTGTTGAACAACACTACCTGGTGCGACGGCTAGAAACTGACATCTGAGTAGGTTTCGTTGCTGTTGAATATTGGTATCCAAGGACAACCAAAACTTGGGGAGGACAACCAAAGCCAGGTTGTCCGGAGGACAATTTATATATATGTATATATAAAAAACAACACATTTTGTTTTTCTAAAAACAAGCCAATCAACCAGCGGCATGCAGAGAAAATGTTTTAACATCTGTTGAATAAAAACCAGCCAGAGGGAGGAGTCCTGATCCGTCACCACGGTGTAAATCATGGAATCGACCTTTTCAGAGTCTTTAAAATGAGAACTGGATGACCAGCATACCTGTATGTGCTCTCCACTTGGCTACAATGAATCTTCTCCAGCTCTAATAAGTGATGGTAGCTCAAATATGAAAATATTGCAAACACAACTCAATCACATGTGAAAACATGAAATTGAAGGTGTCTTGCAGTACCTGGTTCCAAAGCCCCCTCTGGTTCCTGTGGGAGAGTCCAAGTTCTCTCCTGGCTTGGCTGGCTTGTTCATGTGCTGCAGGATGGAGCTCAGCTCGGTGATCACTGTGTTTTTGGTGTCTGGTGTTGAGGGGGGACTTCGTAACTCGGGGGGCTGATCGCCCCACAGCTTGGATGTTCTCTGGGAAGGGGTCCTTGGGGAATCAGAGGACGAAGCAGGAGGAGGGGCCTGAGTTGGCAACCCATAGGACTCGGGTGGCTCTTCAATAAGCGTGTCATGATAAAGTGATGTTCTGTTGATGACGGACTTGCCCTTGGGCTTGGGAGGGACAGGGGGTCTATCCACCAGGAAGGCATGACCATCTGCAGTGGCATAGAGGCTCTCCAACGCGCTGTCACAGAAGCCTCCTTCCGAAGATAGGGTAGAGATGCTGGAAACTGTGCTGGTAGTCTCCATGTGCTGAGGATCACCACTGCTGCGACTGTCTACCTCCTCGATGCCTGAGTCCACCACCCCTGACTCTGGGTCATGTGGAGCTGGATGATATGATGGAGGCATACTGTTTGCCATCCGCTTGTGTTGGTCCATGACAGGTGGTGGGGCATGTGGGTGGTAAGGGGGTAGGAGTGGTCCTCCGTTACGTCTCTGTTGCTGAAGCATCTCTGCAAAAGCACTAGCCTGGTCATCGGGAATGTCAATGCTGTTTGCAAACTCCAGTGGTGGTGGGAGGGGCTCTGAGAATTCAAATTCTTCATCAATGTCAACTGAGGCCAGAGGTGGGGGTGGGATGCGGAAAGGCAGTTTTACTGGCTCCTCCAAGGATTCCCCTAAGGGAACGCTCCTCCTCCGTGATGCAGCAGACTGGGCACTGGAAGGCAGGGTTGGAAGGTTGTGTGGGTTAGGATGGTTGAGGTCCTTCAGCTCAGATGGACGGTTGCTGTCCTGAACTTCTTTCTCCTGCGTGTTTGACTTGCTGCTTGTGGTTTCTGTGCTTGTGTGAACCATTAGCAGTCCAGCGGATTTGGGCTGTGATGTATCAGTCATATCAACCGGTGCACTTTTCCTCTCCTCAACAGGGCGATGCAGCCGCTCCTCTCGCGCGCCGTCGGATTCGTACTTCTGCTCTGTCATTTGCCTCCGAAGCCCGCCCCGGCCTGGCCGCCCCATGGTTGCTGTAGAGATTGCAGCGAAACTTGTCTCTATCCCAGAGCGCAGTTTGGTGTCAATAAACAGTGGCTGGTTGAGGTCGGGTTTATGACTCTGCTGGAGGGGCAGGGACTGGGCTTCATGCTTGGGTGTTTGCTGAACCTGAGGTGGATTTGTTGGCTGATTCTGAGAATGGTTCTGTTGCTCCTTCATGGCCCGGTCGCGAGCTGCCAACGCCAGAGCCAGCGGCGAGTTGGGGTCCAAAGGTTTGCCAGTGACAGGATGGAGGTAGGTCCCGTTGGCTTTGTAGTGGCTCTTAGGAGGAGTGGCGGGGAGACTGACGGGGCTGTCTAGATTGGGACACTGGCCTGTTCTTGTGTTCAGAGGCTCCCGTACCACAGTGGGCTCAGGCGTGTTAAAGTCTGTCATGTTACCACTCCCACCACCTACCGGGAGTCCGAGCTGTTTCGATGACAGGGGGGCCAAAATCCTTCGAAGACGCTCGTCGCTGCTGAACATGCCCTCATCTATGGACTTTGACTGACGAAGACGAGGAGTTGGTGCGGGACCACTTATTTCATCATCTCCTATGTCAATTGACTGGAAGGTAATGGAGTTTTTCTTTGCTTCGAGCCTTTTCTCACGATCCCGAACTGCCCCAGCAATAGCTGCAGCAAACGGATTGCCAAGCGAGAGTGGGTCCTCGGGCCGCAAGCCTCCACCCGCAGTGGGTGTGAGAGGTGGGTGTTCAGGGGTGGTAGGCTCAATCTCCATACTGCTACCCTGGCTGCTCTTGCCACTGCTGCTCGTGGAGGGCTCCTTAACAATGATGGTGGGGATGGGGATAGAAGAGCACGTTCTTTCCACAGGTGTAGTGGGCATGGAAACAGGACCTGAGGGACTTGATGGCACATTGCATGATTTCTCTGGACTGTCCTCAACGTTAGACTGCTTAACTAGCATTCCCTTCTTCCTGGCAGGTTTTGCTGGCACGTAAAGCGTCTTATTACCGATCTCAGAGTATGGGTTCTCGGGCACTGGGGTACGCCCACGACTCCGTATGCTTTCAAACTGCTCAGAACTCTGGCGGAAATATCCACGTCTCAATGTACTGACATCGGTGGTTTTGCTGATGGTGGTCACTGCATTGGGCGAGTTCTGGGTGAAGCCTGATCGAGCGGTGCCGTAGCTCTTAGTTGTGGGGCTTGCAGCCGAGTTGTAGGCAGGTGGTGAAGGGGGTGAAATGGCTGGTGGAGGAGGGATGTCCTCTGATGTGTCTGGCATTGACAGGCTGCGGGAGAATTTAAGCAGGGGAGGGGTGAGGAATCCCTGTTTCTCATCCTCCGAAGTCCCTTAGAAAATAAAAGAGAAAGGAAAACACGTGAGGACGACCACCCTGTTAATGACCTCACACGACCCATCTGTACACGTTCTCCATCCGTGTCGGTTAGGGGTTCTGAAAGGTTCAAATGACCAGACAGATGTTCAGAATTTTCTGTTGACCTGAGCTCACCAGCAGCCTTAGCAAGTGCCTGAAATTCCATTTAAACCAGAATACATTACTTTTTTTAGAATGTTGAGTTAAAACTGGTTAAAACAATGTGGGACAGTCCAATAGCAATTTATATCTTCAAATTAACTAATACACAGTTTCCTCTCCCCTTGATAACACGTGTAGCACTTCAGGATTAGAAAAAGCCCAAAACTGTACCTACAGACTAACAAAACAAACCTTCAAATTGAACAAAAACAAATCAATGAGAAGATAAAGGTAGAAAAACAGTAACCCCCCCGAGTGCCAAGTTAATGCAAAGAACTATGCAATCATGAGAAGCACAGAAACCCCACAGCTTATTTTAACAACAGTCAGTCGATATGATCAGATTTTATAAAGTGAAAACTAAAATAATGACTCATTTTTTGTCTGTCTCTTCCCTGTTCTGTCATTGCAGCAGATTATCTCTCAGTCACAGATGATGGTCTTCTCTCTGCTTCTTCTAGAGGTTTCTACTCCTACACCGTGTGTTTTCTTATCCATCCTCTCCTTTTGTTTGCTCAGTACATGGTTTAAACAAAACACTCTTCACTCTTGGTCACCTACTTGGTCTGTTATACAGTAAAAACGTGGCCTTCATGAAATGATCTGGTCTGAAAGGTTGGATATTGTGATGTTTTCTGCTTGAAGCTCTGCCTCTTGTTTTCTAAGGAAGCATCTGAGAACAACCTCTGTAGTGAAGCGGTGAGTTCATTTAGGAAACAATTCAAAACCAAAAAAAGGCCTTTGAATAATATTGATTACATCTTATATAATAGTGTCTTGTAAACAGGCTTAAATAAAAGGAAACAGTCACTGTAAAATACAGAATATTAAATAAAATGATTTCATAAAAGACAAAATAATGATTAATAAAAACCATTAATCAATGCTAAAGACACACAATCTAAACAGATTTTCTTGGTAGCGGGCCGCAGACAAAAGAAAATGCATACACTAACTTTGATTATTTCCGTTCTGTTTATTTTGTGATTGTAAAGAAAGTTTTATTTTAGGAAACTCCAGGATCTGTTCCGTCTGTGTTGACGCGTCACATGACTTTAAGGCGCTGCTCGTAAGTCAAAAGCCCAAAACTAAAAGGCTAATGAAAAACAGACACAAAAAAACCTATTTGGGAAGTTTATTTGAGGAGAAAAGAGTCAGTGAGGAAACCGAATAATTTTCTTTGACCTCAAAGAAAAATTAATCTGCTGTTTCAGGCAAAACCAGGAGTTTTTCTCCAAATATGGTTTTATTTGGTCTCACGTACCAGAAGCCGCTTCGCTTGATTATTGGCGAATGTTTTACACACACAGATAAGAAAGATGCAGACATTGTGGATTCACGTTTATTATTATATTCAGAAAATAACAGTTTTGCGACCGTTGTGTCATTTTATTTTGCTTTATCCATCTGTCTTCTCCATCCACCTTCAAAGTCGGTTGTAGCTAAAGTTAGCATCTGGTTGTTAGCATCCACTTTGATGTAAAAGCCAAAATCTTCATCACAAAGTCTAAAGTTAAAACCGCTGCAGACATTTCAAAGAGAATGAAGATTGAACCCTTGTTCTATCCTATGACCCCCCCCCTTCCATTGAGGTGATCTCCTACCATGACAAAGGTGGATAAAGGTGGAGAGGATTTCATGTAATCCATGGACACCAGTGAAGATCACAAATCATTGAAGAATAAAGGTTTAGAGCTCTGTCTAGTGGGTCTAGATGACCCCACTCCCAATGTTAAAGTGCCTAGGATAGAACAAGGGTTAATTAAATAAAGTTGTCCACCTGCTGAATGTTTCTGATCTGAGGAAACTTGTAAAAGGGAGATTGGGAGGGGATTAGGCAGGCAGAAGTTAAGAAACTGCAGCCCAGAAAAAAACAAAGTGTGTATTTGCACGTCATTTTCCAAATACTGAATACGCAAAGGTGTAGGGCTAACTGCACATATTCGGAAAATTAGGGTTAAGGGTTAAGGTTAGGATTAAACCACCAAATAGCTTCTGAGCGCGGCTGTTTCTGCAGCTCACCACTCCTCCAGTGGATTGATCAAACAGGAAGAACACTTCTCACGCACTGACAGCTAATGGGACTTTAACTTTAAGTTTAATTTAAAAAATTTATAATAATTGTTCTAAATTCAGCCTTGGACGCACTTGAAATATGTGCGGGCAACGCAGCATCATGGCTGCACGTAATACGTCAGGCCAACATGAATTTCCATCACAATATGTGGGAATAAAAAAATACACTATGAATCTGGATTAATTTAAAGTAAATATGGAAAATCTTTTTGATGAGCTGAGCCTGGATTGAGCTCTCAGTGCTGTAAAGGTATTCTATGGAAAAAACCCAGTAACGTCGCTTTAATTTGTACAAATCAGAAACAGCTTCTACAAATCAACAAATGTTTTATTTTCTAACTAAATTTCTTATTGTAGCATTTTACTGTGAAAATAGTTTTTTCAGAAACCGGAAGCTGAAAACACTATACATTTGGACAGGTCCGGGAAAATATTGTCTGACGGTTCGTTGCCTGAAAGAGGCTGGAGAGCACTGTTCTATTGAAAAGATGTATTTCTTATTTTGTATAAGAATGAATTCCTGAGGCCATCAGACCAGAATGCTTTGCTGTGTCAGTGACTTGGCCATCAGCTAGTGTGGTAAAAGTGAAGCTTCAGCATCCCCTAAACTCCTGACACTATCAGCTGAGAGCTCCTGCTGTCATCTGCATCCTTCTCATTCATCTATAATTAGCTGCAAAATGGATTCAGCACACAGAAAGTTCCTGGAGATGTAATAGAATATTGTGAGGAGCTAAACACACAAAGGACATTGTGTTGATGAGAATCATACCTATGGACTTTTGCTTCTTGATAGTGCCCTTCTCAGGAAGTCCCAGGAAGGCTCCCGGTACTGTGGGCGGCACCACGGCGACTCCCTGGCGGTCATGGTACAGGGACTGGAAAAGGACAAATTCACACATCATACATGCACATTTTCCTCTCAATGATAAAAACGGGCTTAGAATCTGTTCAGAAGAACTTTTGACCTGACAGTCATCTTTGTCTTCAGTGGATCTTCTACTCCAATTCAACTCTTTCCATAGAGCCCTCCCCTGTTACTAAACACCTCAAAGTGCTTCACATTCATTAAATAATAGCCCCGTAACAGACATGCATGTTATACAAAAACAAACAGGAAAGGACTGTCCATAAATTTGGATAGTCCAGGAGAATACTCCATTCTGATTGGCTGCTGGGTGTGCATTAAAAAGTGATAACCGCACGCCTAAAAAAGTAGTTCCGGTCACATATCTTAAATGTTCTGTATCACTGCGCCGGCTTCTTTAAAACAAACTGTAGCTTCATTATCCGGACAAAACAAGCGGTAAGAGGTGAACTGTCCCTCTGAGCTGATGCTTTACTTAACACTTCATGATCATCAGCATACATAAACAGTACAGACCAAAGGTTTGGACACACCTTCTCATTCAAATGAATGGGAAGGTCTTTCCACACTTTTGGTCTGTACTGTTTACATACATAAATATATATATATACATAAGTATAGCTCTATAATGTCACGGCGCCGCACAACTTATTAAGCATACGCTATTAAGGTCCATTTAAAGGTTTTTCTTAAAAACCTCCACCATGGATGAAGCCCTCACATCCTCAGGCAGCCTGTTCCACAGGCGAGGCCCATAGTGCTGCTGAAATGTTTGGTTTTAACCTTGGGGACCACCGGCGGACCCGTACCTGCAGACGTGAGGGCTCTGGGAGGGTCACAAACTAAAAGTAATGATTACGGGATGATTTCAGAACAATAGCATCACGTGACACAACAGTGTCAGCTTTACACAGCAGCAGAAACACTGTGGGGGAAAAAAGGTGAACTTGAGTTTTTATTTCCCGTGTGTCCACATTTGGCTTTTTTGCAGACCCATGACATCTTTTTTAGTTTGCAGAAATCCCTTTTAGGGAAGTTTCTTTTTTAAATCATATTTTTCTCTAGTTAAGACTACGTCACATATCCCTAAATTACCACAGCACAGCGACATAAATGCAAGTCCTTCAACAAATTCGGCTGGTGGCCACGCAGCAGCCTTTGTTGACTACACGCCACTGTGGAGGTATTGAGAAAAGGTTCAAATTATACGGCGACCGAACGGTTTTTGGAGATCGGTCAGGGGCCACCGTACATTTGAAGGTCACACGGCGGCAGTCCAGCAACAGGCGGGTGGCAGGAAGGAAGCAGCGGGATAGCAGACTGATAGGAGGGTGTGTTAGGCCCGCAAAATCAGCTGATTTCAGACTGCCACCCCCCTGCCACCCCCCTGCCTTCATGCAGCAGTCCCACTGCCACTGTCCGATTGTTAGAAATCGTATGGTGGCAGCGCGGACACTCGGCGAGGGCTGTTGACATGGGCTGTGGACCGGAGGTCAATCTGTTGATTCTGGCCTCCGTGGGCCCTGCATATGACTGGGGAGACGGCAGTGATCCAACACAAAACTCATCATGGCGTTGATAGCACCACAATGAATCCAAGACCTGCGTATTGACGAGTTGTGGTCAATGCTGAGAAACATACGAAGACAGAACATTGGACTTTCTGCACTACTTATAAAAAATGAGCAACACGCAGAAGAAGGGCAAAGAAGAAGAAGTTGCTTAGTGAGACTGTGGTGGTAGCATAGTGTTGCTCGGACAGTATGTAGACAGTTTA
Source organism: Oryzias curvinotus (assembly GCA_023969325.1). NCBI lineage: Eukaryota > Metazoa > Chordata > Actinopteri > Beloniformes > Adrianichthyidae > Oryzias > Oryzias curvinotus. The sequence continues at coordinate 21,690,920 of CM043716.1, forward strand.
AACACCCCTGCGCCACCAGGCAGCTGGCAGCTCGATAAGGACTTCCACCATTCGGACACATTTACTCATCGTCCAATCGGATCTCCTGCCGGCCGGTGGTCTGGCTGCCACCCCCCTGTGTCCGCCCAGCTGTCGCCCGATTTTGTAATGTCGTCATCCCCGCGTGACTGACTGCCGCTGTCTACATTCAACACACCAAAGATTTTCCAAAAATCTTGAAGATTCCTCCGATGCCTCCCCATCGCACGGTGGCAGCTGCATTTGTGACGTTAGCATAAAGGTTTTTCCAAAACTTGAGTAAAAATCCCCTTAGATGTTTGCTTTGTTTTCATTTAAGGACATATGCTTGTTAATCCCAAACCTCGGCCTGTGCTCCACCAGGTTTTACCTACATTCATGTCAGTGGGCGTAACCAAGCAGCGACTGGAGGGGCGGGGTTTGATGGTGGCGATCTTTGTGTCCACAGGTGAGGCCTTCTGGGCGTGCGTCATTTCCTCCACTTTGTCTGCAAGACAAACTGAGCTGTAACACAGAGCAGCAGCCCGGCAGGGTCAGCAAGCCTAACCTCGCAGAGCCATGTTGGGTCAAACACAAGCTGGTCATCCACAGCCCCCCCCCAAGCCTCTGCAGATAAGTGCAAATCAAACCAAACTCTGTTTTCTCCGTCAGCAGGGAGGGGGTTAATGAGGACTCCCATGAAATGTGTCCAGCCTTAGAAGCCGTGCAAGCTTTGTTCCACGCATTCAGGCCCCTGGGTTGCGCCCTCATCTAGTATGCCGTTCCATGGCTGCCATTAGTTAAACGGTGCAAAGACACCTGAGTGAGTGTTTTCAGGAGCTGAGTGAGGAACCTTACAGCCACATAAGCACAACGCTAACCCAGCGACCGATTTACAACTGCACTGCTGCAATCCTGACTGCTTGCAGCACAAAAAGACCCGCTGCACTTCCTGACCTCGTTCTTGGCCGTTCATTAACGTTTTCCTCCACGTTACATATGCCGTTATTTCATATTAAATCCTCTAAAACATGGAAGTCCCACCCCGCTGCCTTGCCAGATTGGACCTGCAAGTTTCGGCCAATCAGATCAACCAGAAAGGTTACCGCCCCCAAGTGACAAACACGCCCCCTGAACACTGCTCACCAGTTGCTGGATTGCAAACGTGCAGTTGTAAAAACCGGGGTTGCTTGGTTAGCATTGTGCTTTTGTGGCTGTAAGGTTCCTCACTCTGAAAACACTCGCTCAGGTATCTTTGCCCCCTTTAACTAATGGCAGCCATGGAACGCCACACGCCTCTTATGTAAACAAGCCATGAGCGTGAAGTCTGTCAAGTTCGCCGCGGACATTCTGAGCTGATTTTTGTTGCCCTGCAAGGTGAGAAAGGTGCGGACAGCAAATATGGCAGACCAAAACTTCTCTGGAGCGTGATGCCATCCTCAGATAGGGCTAACTGAAAGGACTTTAGCTCACAGAGGCTACATGCTAGCTCTCATCGGGCTCCCTCTGCGCCTCAAACCTGGAGGATGTGGAAAGCTACCATGCATTGAGAAGTGATTACTTAGAGTGACTTGGAAAACAATCCTCTTCTTCTGCGCATCTACACACAGAGGAGAGGAAAGGACCATCAATGACCTCAGCTGTAGTAACACACACACACACACACACACAGAACAGCAGAAAGTTTGCACATTTTCTATCCTCCTGCATCCCGGCTGGATTGATGCAACAGCACACCGTCAACATGCAGCACGGTTGCCCTGGAAACCGTTCTGTGAGTAAAATATTTCCTGGAACAGACCTCCTCCACATTACACAAATACATCCAGAAAGAAACACAATTACACACACAAGCCTGCAGCACTGCAGGAAATTAAAAAAGGAAGCCGCACCAACACAAACATGCAGGACTGCCCCTTCGGTCAGCCTTCCTCCAGAAGACGTGCAGTCACCAAGGTGAGGGACACATGCAGTCACAGCACAGGTAGACGAGTCAGTCAGTCTACAGCTTCACTGACTGCAACTCAACAAAAACCGAGAGTTCATCACAAGGAGTGAAGGTGTGCGAAGTAATCACGAGCAGATCAGACTGTAACATGCCTGCAGCAACTTACCACCTTTCTTCTTCCTTAGAGTGGCTTTAAGAGGCGATGAAAAAAACATTAGAGCCTTCTGAGCATCTAACTTTACTCAACGTTCTCCCCAAAAGCAAAGAAAAGGAACCTAAAGATGTGCCAAATATTCCCTCTGTTGGAGGACTTTCCGTTATGTTAGGAGGTAATGTTGAAAAAAGTGTCATTTTTACTTCAGCCAACCTTAATGCAGTCTGCTTTGAATGTTATTGTTAGATGTTTTCTGTGTTGGGGGGGGGGGGGTCTGTTGCTTTAAATGGGAGCTCAAATCTGAGCATACTAAAAAAAAAAAAAAGGTTTATCTTTTCCTAAAGACAGGAATGTTGTAGAAGTGGGCGGAGCTAAATATGGGTGACCCACTTTACGGCTTCATTTTCTCAGTTCGGGCCTTCCGAGATGACCCCCCCCTTCGTTTACATCTGAGCTCTCTTCTTCTCCAGCTCAGCTGCAGCTGAATCCAGGAGATTCAGAGAAAAATACAAACAGAGAGGGAGTCTTTCAGAGAGAAAACAATCTGATTGATGTCTGACTGTCAAGGAAGTTCTGCTAAACGTTTCTTTCTTGGCTGCTTTAAGTTACAGACAGAACTCTACGTTTGCTAGGCGCTGCGGCCAAACAGTCGTCTGACGGAAGTTCAGCAAAAACATGTCAAGTGAAAGTTGAAGATGTAAAGAGTTTAAATTCAGGACGTATCCTATCCCTGTGCTACAAATAGAAAGTATCTTTGTAATGACATTTATTTCTTAATCTTAAAAACGTTTGTCGCCCTAGCTGCTTCTGGAGGAAAAACCCAGAACATTGATCTCAGTTAATACCCAACATTCAGTCCTCTTCTAGGAAACAAATGTGTCATGGAAGCAGTAAGAAAAGTATCTGCACCCATGACTCAATAAGTTCTTAATACTTCGTGACTGTCTCTGACTGTTTCCACTATGAACCTTAAATAAATGTCAATACAGAAATGCTTTAAAGCATTCTGTACTGTATTGTATCTGTATTTTTTTTTTTGTTATGCTTAGAAACGCCTCCATACCTATGGGCGTCCCACGGGCACTAACGCATCACGTGAAATGCTGTGCGTGTCTGTGATATGTTACTACACACATATGACGTCCCCTGAGGTGTCTGTATGAGCCTTGAGGGAACTGCAACACACCCCTGAGCGCCGCTCCTCTCTACGACCCTCCACGGACAACCCTAAAACTCACCGCGCCCGTACGCTGGTTCCTCTGCGGTGCATCTCCATTGCATTGCGTGGGGAGACCGTCTCATGTCCGTCAGTTAGTTTACATTGACTCTGTTGTGTCTCCAGTCCGTCCCCCCACCCCCTGGTTCCCAGTTTGTCCTGCCACCTCCGTGACGGGTAGCTCACCCAACTTAAGCAGTCAGGCCCCACGCCCTCTCCTCCCTCATGGGGTCACTTTAAAATGCATGCTTAGCGTCATAAATGATGGGATGTCTTTGTACTTCCAAAAGTAAGCTGCTTTCGTCATGGGAAAAGTGGACGCCAGTGTTATCTGCGGTGTTAACGTGTCTAGCCATGTGGACACGTCACCTTTAATAGAACAGGAGATTTTGTTCTGAAAGTACAACGGAAGTTTTCCTTTTGAAACCCGGACCTGTCACCAGTTCCCCTGCCTTTTAAAGCGGTGCAGAAGGACAGACGTGGAGCGCAGACACAACTGAGGCGATGTAAACATTCTGGTCGATTAATGAACGTTCTATTTCTTTGTGCCAACGCACGACGACGCAGACGGACCAGTGGAAATCAGCCTCGAGGCTTTAGTGTGATTCTTCTTCCTCAAAAAACAAAGTCCTGGTCTGAGTCCACTGTGGTTATAGATGTGTCCTCATTGAAACGTTCTGCCCTCCCAGGTGCTGCGTGAGGATTTATGAATATTTCACACTATCTGTTCTGATAAAACATTTATTTTTCAAGAAGATTGGAGTAATTTCTTAGACAGATGTTGACAGTGTTTTTTGCCTGAAAAGTGTAAACTGTGGAGCTCAGATTCTCCACCATGAGTGATGATGATGTCAGAACCAGACTGCATCTGAAGGTCAAACTCAGCGAGACATCTGATGTGGTGAGTTTATCTCCAGAAGAAGAGCTGGAGCAACAGCACGCTGTAAACATGTGCTGCAGGGATCTTCTGAGCAGAGCAAACAACCGGACCAAAGGGATGTTCCCACATGAACATCTGGGCCTTTTCTCAGCGGTGCAGAGATCAACAAGCCAGAGTCCTGCATGCGTGACGGCAGCAGAGGACAGGAAACAAGGCGGCAGGAACTCATTCTGTCCACAAATCCAACAAAATGAGCACCGAAAGCTTCATTCAGCTGCTGCAAGCCGGCTAAAAGCAGTCAGGCAAAAAGCAGCCGCATCTACTGCTTACCTTTGTCCACTATGGAGAGGAAGAGGAAGAGGAAGAGGAAGAGGAAGAACATGGAAAGACGCTGTTAGTCTGAACGCTGCTGCACGCCTAAACCTAGAGGAGATGCTCTTACCCAGTTCCTCCAGCTCTGAGGTCATGGACTTGGAGCGCATGGACAGCGCTGTGGTGGGGGCTCTCTTGGGAGGTGGAGGGGCTGAGAAAGACAGAGACATGGACTGAGCGCGTGCAGGTCATTTTCTTTTCAATCAGAGCTCACTGCCAGTTGTGACAGACACAGTTGTGGTTTTTTTGGCGTCCCGCAGCAGCGACACTGACTGCAACGACCAGATGGTTTTCGCAGTTGGAAAGATTTCTGCGTCTTTGAGCGAAAATTTGCCCCCCGCCACATGCATGACAAGTCACCAAAATTTGCACACACCTAGGACCCGGCGAAAAATGAATTTTCGGCAAAGTGAACGACACCCCACCCATGACGATGACATCACAGCGAGCGATAACGTAAAAAATAAAAGGTTTGAAAAACGCGTATAGAGTCAAAAAGAAAAGTCTAAAATCAGAACGAAAACAAAACACGTGTGTCAGGATATCCCATGTTTTGAAATCATTATGGGATGGCCACACGACCTACAACTTGGCGACAATTTGAGAGATGGCGATTTTCGACAATATGGGAAAATGACTCTTTTGTTTGTGTGATTTTTACAAAATAGCACAACCTGAGAACTCCCACCAACATCACTGCTGCCGCAATAAAGAAATTTCCCCATCGCGGGACAAATAAAGGAATATCCAATCTTATCCCACCAAGAGGAAGAATAATTACAAAACACTGAACGAGCTGAACATTTTACCAGAAATGAGGAAAACTTGTTCAGTAAGACACTTTTGGAAGACTATATGAGTGGACATCACTCCAGATCACATATTCTTATTTATTTGGGCTTAATTTTTCTTTTACAGGACAAATGAAAATCTAAAGTCCCATTGGTTGATAAGAATTTCGATTTTGGGTACTTTAAACTGAAAATCTAATTTTTAAATTGAATCCCTCTTTACATAAAACAGCAAAATCCCAATTTCATCAAATATATCTTCTGCTTTTGTTGTAAGAATTCTTTGTTTTGACGACACAAATGTGAATGAAAGTTCAATAACAAACAGTTTGTTCCCCGTTTCATAGTGTGGACCAAATAAACACCTGAAGTGAGAGGGACAGAAACCTGCTGAACTGTCTCTACCTTCAGCATTTTCACCCAACATGAACAGGAACAAAGTGTGGACTGCCCTCTATTCTCTCTTTTCTATATTCTATATTCATCTTCAATTCCCAGCGAATGGAACATGTTTCTGCTCTTTGAATCTATTGAGTTAACTCTCCACAGCTCTCTACTTTAGACTTTTGGCCAGATCCATGGTCAACAGAGACTCCCTTCCATAAAGATTTGGTCTGTTTGCTGTTGTTTCTGGTGCTCTGTGAGGATTTTTCCTTTTCTTTCCTGGTTTGGATCTTTAGGTGCTATAGAGAAGTTTGATGGTAGCTTTGTCACGCTAAACCGAAACGTATCTAGCAAAATCAAAGATAGGAAATAAGCAAGATTTGACTCAACCCATGTGAAAACGTGTATATATTAAATATATATATCAAATATTCTTTGAAAGCAAAAGAAAAAAAAAAGTGGGAAAGGAAATATTTACTATTTTCTTTGCAACGTAATGGCAGAAATATCACTCCATAGGTGAAGAGCTCAGTTCAGGGGCACCTCAGCAGGGGTGGGGGTGGGGGGTGGATTTTGCCTGTTGTTCGGCCAGTAACCAGTTATTTTTAGAAGATCTTATTTAAAAAAAGGAAACTTTCCATTTCTTAAAGGGTTAAATGTCAGCAGGAAGTAGCTGTTCAAGGACGTGCCTGACTGGGGTCAGTGCTGTGCTCCGAAACATTACCGCAAAATGACCCAATAAATCCCCCAAATTCCTAATACAGACATGAAAGAAAGTCCTGAACGGTTTTGGCTGCAGGTGGTTTCAAATCTGCAGCGGTCATTTTCAAAACAATTCAAAAAGTCTAGTTTGAAGTTTTCTTTATTCTGTGATGCCACCTGATGAACTGAAGGGGTTTTGCATGCAAATGTTCATTCATGAGCAAAAACCAGAGCCACGTCTGACTTTATTGGCTAAAACTCATTTATATGGAACCATGATGCATTCAATAAAAAAAACAAAAAAAAAAACAGGCAATCTGTGTTCTAAGTTTTTATGTACATAAAAAATAAACCCAGGTGTTTTTGATCCAAACTTTTTCCGTGCACATTTTTTTAAGAACTGCAAAGCAGAGATCTGCAAACAGAGTGGGTGCTAATCCAACCAATCTGCTTATGAAAAGTATAAGCTGAGCTGCACTTATAAGTTAAAAAGCCACAGTAGCTGTTTTTCCCTAGACTATGAAATTGCACAAATGGGATTTGCAATAATGAATTTGCCTCATGGAAAAAACTCGCATCTATCAAAAAAGGATTGTGCGCTTTTGAGGTGCATCCAATAGAAATGCTTCTTTCTAATAAATGAGTCACATGACCAACAACCGGATGGAAAATGGCTTCTTGGTAGGAACTGGCGGCTTGGGCGCCGCACGGCGGGCGCCACCAGAGGTCCCACAGCGTCACACAGATCATCCAAAGTGTAGCATTTTAAGGGGAATTGTTGGATCCACGGCTCCTATGGAAAATCACCAACCACCATTTCCAAAAATGACTTCATCCGTAGCTCCTCCCACATGTAAGGAGCTCGCCGCTCCATGGCCTGAAGAGGACGCCAACGTCTCCTTTGATAGATGATGATGATGAATGCTAGCGCCGTGGCAGAAATGTGAACGTGTCTCCAGTCAATCAAAGAATTATTCACATCTGTTTTTAAATGATTTAGGACTACAACAGTTGTAGTCCGTTAGCGAGGAGATAAGGATGCGTCTGCAAACTGCATGACTCAAACACGCTGGTTCACTTCCAGAGAAAGAGGAATGATGTTAGGGGTTTAAAGAGCATTTATGATCCTGTGATGATTATTTTTGGTAAATTACTGAGAAATTGATCACGTTTTCGTGTGAACATGGGATGTTTTCGTGTACTTTATTGATGCCCGCCTGCCTCTGCAGCTTCACATGGATCGCCGTCAAGGCAGAAAAAAATCATTTTCTGCATCACCACAAACAAAATAAAGAACAAAACAGGCAAAATGGTGACGAGCACATAAACAAAACGGATGTTGTCAATGTCATGGGTTTTCATGAGCAGATGAGGTTAGAGCCCAGCCTGTTTGGAGTTCTGAATAAGAAGGGAAAACACCAGTGTTTCTTTTTTATACACAAAAAATGAGAACAAAAATGTTTTCTTTAATAGAGTGCAGCACACTTCCCTACATTAGTCATTGTTTTCACAGATTATGTCCAGGGATGCCGGTAGGAGAACAGATGCAGACTCAACGACATCAGTCGCCGTTTGTTCCGCTGGTCAGAGGCGTCTCTGCCGTCACATTTGTACCTTTTTTGCGCGCCGTGTCCTCCGGGTCCAGATTCCGGCTGACCGTCACCACCTTGATCAGGAGCCGGTTGCCCCCCTGTCGGATCATGTTGACCACCTGTCTGTGGCCCACCTTCACCACATTCTCCTGGTTTACCTGCAGAAGACAGGACGGCCTTTGGTGAACATAGCAAACATGATGACGTTCTCAGAACCGGCATCAGCGTTTGGTTTGATGACTGTGTTTGTATTGGACTTGATAGAAACAGTCCTCAGGTTCCATCCTGCAGAATGGAGCTCAGAACATTTTTCAAAATTCACTAACAAAACCCAAACATGTGTCGGGGAGAACCAAAGGAATTCCAAAATTTATTACTGGATGGGCACAGGACCTACGGCTTGGTGGCAGCCATTTTGTAGCAAAGTGTAAAATTTTCCACATTTTTGGACAGTATGGGAATTGAGTGATATTTACAGAATTTCCCACACAAGCTGCCAGGTTAAGTCAACTACACAACTGAGGTTTTGTTGAACTTCGAACTGAAGAAGCTGCCATCTTGAATCTTATAAAAAACAAAAAAAAAGTCAACTTTCGTACCTTCTACAAATGTAAACGTCTTCCAGGGATTTCAATCTATTGCCTCCTAACTGCTCGATCATCCTTGGGAAGTCACTGACAAAATGTTGTTCTTAAAGTTATCCTTTTTTACATAGTGTTAGCTTGACAAGCTTGAAAAAGTGGCGTTCGCCACTGTTAAATCTGCGCAAAAAAGTCAGAATTTAATGCTTGAACCAACTATGGGATGGATCTTTGTTGCAGAAAGGGCAGCACGATATGAGGAAAACTGGTAATATGTGATATTAGTTATCAATATTGCAATGACGATATAAGTTGTGATGCATGAACTAATAGCACAACAACCCAAAGCATCATTTCCATTTCACTGCAACACTTCAACATAAATAAGATCCCATTGGTCAACAACGTGAAGGCGTCCATCCCATTGGTCAAATGCATTAATGGATTTTTTTTTGATTGGTTAAACACTTCAAGCTGCCAAAAGATTGTTTTATCACATTCAAGGGAACCATTTATGGCAATTATCGCCGTCTTTTACGATTTGCGTATTGCACAGCTTGATATAGCGATAACGATAAATTTGCTGGGGAGGAGCAGACACTTAAAGGTCGTGGTTGGTTGTGAGTTTGAGCACCCAAAGTGGCTAGTAAAGCCACCAAATTGGAGTTTTACCCACATTTAGCGAGTGCTAATTTAGAGCCCTGGTTACTGACCTAAAAAAAAGATGTGTTTGTCAGGATTTAGAGTTTTTGCAGTGTGTCCCTGGTAAAAGTCACTTCACATCAACTTCCAGCTTCTGCGCTAAGTTTTACAAGCAGCTAAATGACATCATTTCGCTAACGGGTTCATGTCACTGGAGGTGTTTTGTAAGAACAAGCTGGACCCACATCAAACTCTCATATCATGACATGTTTGTGGCAGATGTAACGGCTTTGCAGAACTCATCTAAACCTCTGATCCCAACCTCAGGTCAAAGCCCACGACCCAAACTTTTACATGAAGCCTGGATCAAAAGTGCACCGTCTAGACTAGACCAGTTGTAAAAAAAGATCCAAACGGTCAAGACAGAAAATGATAAAAAAAAAAAACTCTGAGGGTTGAAAATATTCTGTATCTGAAAATCGTGTCTCTCCAACGATTTCCAGAGATGTTTGCGTCATCATCAGCTCTCCTTCTCACTCCAGTCATCATCATACATATTCAGTGTACAGCTGATCTTTAGAAGCAGCTGTTTCAGCTGTTTAGAAGCAGCTGTAACTTTACATTTGCTCTCGGTTTCAGGCTGAAGACAAAGTCCTTTAGCATCGACAGAAATTCAATCAAAAACCAAAACCCATGTTGACAGGATATGGTCGTCTTTGGTCTTCATGTGCATTCGTTTATCTTCATTACTGCAGGATTCGTGGCGGCGGCTGCCTTCAAATTAGCGCTTTTAACCCTTGTGCTATCTTAGATGACCCCCCCCCCCCCTTCCATTGACGTGTTCTCCCTACCATGACAAACGTTAAGAAGATTTCATGTAATCCATGGACACCAGTGAAGATCACAAATCATTGAAGAAAAAAGGTTCATGGCTCTGTCTAATGCAGGGGTCCCCAGACCCCAGCCCTGGGGCCGGATCCGGCCCCCCGACTCATTTGACCCGGCCCCCTGAACGGCTCCCTGACCAATAGGGGGGGCGGGTCAAAAGCTGCCTTTTTTTTCGATTAATATCTCTTTAAGCCTGGCCGCCTGATTGTAATGTTCTGATTTACATTTATCCTATTGCCCCTCAATGCATCTCAGTTACAGTGAACAAGATGTTTTGGTATAGGAGTAATGCATTATGGGATAGGCAAGACTCGCGAAACCTTCTATTTACACCGAACGCTACCCTCCCAACTCCCGCACAACGGAAAAATGGCAAAAAGGTTAGGTAAGAGGAAAATTGATTCTGAATGCAGGGTATTTAACCCACGGTGGACAAACGAATATTTTTTTATTCAACACAAAGAAAAGGCTGTTTGTCTCATCTGCCAAGAGACGGTGGCGGTATTCGAAGAATACAATATGCGCCGACATTTTGAATCCCTTCACAAAGACAAATACGATAACTTGCAAGGCCAAATACAAGCAGAGCTGCGGTAAAGCTTTCACAGAGGGAGAGTTTGTGAAGAAATGTTTGAATGTCGTCGCGGAGGAGATGTGTCCCGAGAAGAGAGATGTATTTAATGCATTGTGTAAGTCGGCGAGCACGATCACCAGACGCGTTGAAGAAATCGGGAGTAATGTCTATGCCCAGCTGCAGCAGAAGACCAAAGTTTTTTTCATTAGCGCTGGATGAGAGCACGGACGTGCAGGACACGGCGCAGCTGCTTATTTTCATTCGTGGTGTTAGCGCAAACTTTGAGTTTTGTGAGGACCTGGCAGCCCTAAAAAGTCTGAAAGGCACTACCACGGGGGAGGATATTTTCAACAATGTATGCCAAACCATGGAAGAGTTGGATCTGGACTGGGCAAAGCTGGCCAGCATCACCATCGATGGAGCTCCGAGTATGGTGGGCGCATCTCGGGGTCTAATAGGACGCATGAACGCGGAGATGGAGAAACGCGGTCTCAGCGCTCTGCTACCAGTCCACTGCCTAATTCACCAGCAGGCACTGTGCTGCAAAGTGCTGAAGTGGGATTCTGTCATGCAGGTTGTCGTATCATGCATAAACTTCATCAGAGCAAATGGACTTAAACACAGGCAGTTCCAACAATTCCTGTCTGAATTGGGGTCTGCCCACGGAGATGTACTGTACCACACAGAGGTCCGATGGTCAAGCCACGGCAGAGTTTTGAGGCGTTTCTACGAGCTGCTGCCTGAAATTAACGCATTTCTGTGTTCCAAAGGCAAAACGGTCCTAGAGCTTATCGAACCAGAATGGAAATGGCACCTCACATTTTTGACAGATGTGACAAAAATGTTGAATGGCCTAAAATGCAGCTACAAGGCCAGGGAAAACTCATTTGTGACATATATTACCACATAAAAGCATTTGAGGTGAAACTAGCGCTGCTTATGGGGCAAGTGAAGAAGCACAACTTCGCCAATCTCCCTGCTACCCAAAACTTTTCTGCAGAGAACCCAGCGGCCCCGTTCCCAGCTGAAAAGGTGTGTGGAAGCACTGGAAATGCTGAAGGCGGAGTTCAGTGTGCGATTCAGTCAACTTCATGTTCATGCAACAGAAATCCGTCTTTTCCAAAACCCCTTTCTTGCCAACATCGATGAAGCCCAGCCTTCTTGTCAGTTTGAGCTAGCTGACTTACAGAACTGTGATGTTTTGAAAGACGCATTCAAGCCCAAAGGTCTCATTGACTTCTATGCCGCTCTCCCAAATGACACGTACCCTAATATAAAAAAAAATGCAATGAAGATGTTCACACTTTTTGGCAGCACATATATCTGTGAGCAAACCTTTTCACGAATGAAACTCCTGAAAAGTCCACTAAGATCAAGATTGACGGATGAACATCTGCATCAGTGTTTGAGACTTGCTGTGACTACGATGGAACCGGATATTCAGCTCCTCACCAGCCAGATGCAGGCCCACAGTTCAACTTCCTGCTTATGAACATACAGTCCATCGGTAAGCTAATAAGCTTAATATTTGGCTTTCTGGGAAACAATAAATGTTTACATTTATGCACCGCTGTGATTGTCACACTTTTTCTGTTTCAAACTGACCCGGCCCCCGATCAGACAAAGGGAACGTCATGTGGCCCTCATTGGAAAAAGTCTGGGGACCCCTGATCTAATGGGTCTATATGACCCAACTCCCAATGTTAAAGTGGCTAGGATAGCACAAGGGTTAAGGCAGCCGCAGTGGGGGGCTTCTTTTTCTCTGTGCGCCCACGTGTGTGTACGTGCGTGCACGTGGGTGTCACCAACACCAGCGGGCCACGTTCAGTTCTAACAACGTGACCCGGAACCAGATCCATGGGTGTGCAGGTCAGCACGTGCAGCACACCCCAAGGATGGTTTCTGGTCTGATCACCGCTCATCCCATGGTGGTGAAGTCACACTGGACCGCTCTCCTCATCTCCCCCCTCCTCCTCCAGAGGGGCGTGTGCAGGAGGTCAGATGAGGGAGGGATAGAGGAGCAGAAAACACATGACAGCAGGAGGGAGAAGAAAGCAAGATCCTTTCTGATTGAACTTTAAATCTTGCAAAGTCCGGCTTTACATCGACACATGTTTTAATAATTAGAGGCCCCGTTTCCCCATGTTCTGCACACAGTCCCTTATAGACCTTATGTAATCTGCTCAGTCTTTTCATGTATTATGTAACCACACTGGAAGGATGGACTCACAATGACTTGCACACACTCACGTGAATCTGCACACACACTCCTGCCAAAGCCTATTTGGATTTGTAGCGGGGAAGATGCTGGCGAAGCTTTACGAGGAGCAGAGCTGCGTTTCACAGCGCTGATGACATGGCAACAAAAAGATAAGAGCCTCTTCATCTTCAGGGGTTTCAGTTTCAGAGACCCATTTCATGGATGTAGGTCATTCTTTCTGCCGTCATCCTGGGATCAGGGTGACGCCGTTTCTGTGCAAGTCTGGAGACTTTTTCCAGTTTTCTTTATGGGAATAGACGTCATACAAAAATGAAAGTTTCATTTGTCTTTTATCCTAAATTAGAGACCAAGTCTATTCATCTGAAACTACGCCTGCAAGGATAGAACCTCAGATGTCCAGAAACAGAAGAATGAAGACGGAACAATCCCCAAATGACAGTTTGGTGCCACAAGAGCGCTGGTGTGCTGGTCCATATTCAGAGATGCTTTAACCCTTGTGCTATCAAATGGGGTCCAGATGACCCGATCCTTCCATTGACGTGTTCTCCCTACCATGACAAAGGTGGATAAAGGTGGAGAGGATTTCATGTAATCCATTGAACCAGTGAAGATCACAAATCATTGAAGAAAAAAGGTTCAGAGCTCTGTCTAGTGGGTCTAGATGACCCCACTCCCAATGTTAACGTGCCTAGGATAGCAGAGGGGTTACATGTAGCTTTCTTTTTTTGGAAGTGGAAGCTCCTCCTCTGTCTCCCTGGCTGGGCCTTTTCCCCTCAGCAAAGAAATTTTCCACAGACGTTTTGTTTTTCACTCATTTTGCTCCTGGGTTTCATTTTAGCGGTAACTTATCACGTGACCGAGAAGAGCGCCTTGGAATGCGTCAAAAATGACAGATATTTAAATACTATTAGTAAATGTTTGTTTATTAGTTACATGTTTTTTGTATATTGTTGTTTATATACTGATGATTAAAAACTACACAGTAAGATTACACAAAAATTAACAAATCTGTTAATCAATAAATTAACAGATGAGGCGTTTTATTACAAAGACAGAAAGCAGCGACTATCGTATGTCAGGCTCTGTTAGCAATGTACGAAGCGCGTGCTACGCAAAAAACAGCTTCCTTACTGAGCTCGTATTTATCGGGGGAGAACCGTAAAGCTAGTAGCAGGAGGACAGACGGGGGGGCTCTAAAAACACTCCGGTTGTCCAGAGTGGTTTTCTCTCGGGGACTTGACGCGCTGCTGTCAGAAAGCCACTTTCTGATGACAGACAGAATTTGCGCTCAGTGTGTGTAGCCCTTGTTCTATCCTAGGCACTTTACCGTTGGGAGTTGGGTCATCTAGATTCCCTAGACAGAGCTCTGAACCTTTTTTTTTTCCAATTTTTTGTGATCTTCACTGGTTCAATGGATTACATGAAATCTTTCCACCTTTATCCACCTTCATGGTAGGGAGAACATGTCAAAGTAAGGGTGGGGTCATCCAAGACAGCACAAGGGTTAAACACGCATGTGCAGTGACGTATGTATTAGAAGATGTCCGATTGGCCATTCTGCATGTCAATCAAGTCCCATAGTTCTCGGTAAGGATTTTGATTGGCTGGTGGATTGTTTAGAAGTAATTTTTTTGTTGTTGTTATCTTTGCTGGCCGGTGATCTACCCTCATGTCTTGAAGATCTACCGGTTGATCGCTATCGCGTAATGAGCACCCCTGAATAGACTGATGTAACAGAGAATTTTTCAAAATAAAACATATTTCAGATTCTGAAATAAAATGGAAGTAACGCAAGTTATTTATTTTTTCTGTGTGGCCTGGTACCAAATGCCTCACAGCCCGGTACCGGTCTGCGGCCCGGGGGTTGGAGACCAGTGGTCTAGATGACCATACTCCCAATGTTAACATGCCTAGGATAGCACATTTGACTGCATGGCAGCAGCTAAACACACTAACAAAGTTCTGTGCAGCCAAAGAATCAGCTTCACTACTAAAGATTATGAATGCATGCTATGAGCATGAGATCTTTGAAACTGAAATGAAGTCTTTGAGACAGCAGAATGGCTGCAAACTTTATTTATCCCTCCATCCCTACCTCCCTCCCTCCGTCCGTTCGTCCCTCCCTCCCTCCCCCCCTCCAACCATCCATCCATCCATCCATCATCCATCCATCCATCCATTCATCCCTCTGAAATACGATTTGGAATAAATGGAAAGTTTTCCTGTTTAGACTCTTCTGGTATCGTTGATGAGTAGCATAACTGTTCCATCTGGGGTAACTTGGGCCGATCAGCTGTCTACAAGACGGTTGGTCACAGATTCAAACATCAACCTCGATGATCCTTATGTCCTTTAAATATTACCCCACACTGCCCTCATTTGGAAGAAACTTGTACGCTGTTTGGATAAAAGCATCCATTAAAATGACTAAAGTGAAAAATGTAACCAAATTTTAGAGTTATTGAGAGTTCTTCTCAGGTGACAGCAGATTTCTGTTTGTCGGCCTCTGTTTGGAGCTGTATGTGAAAGTGAAAGTCCTGCTCCTACATCCAAATCCCTGCTGAAAAGTTGGAAGGTGGAATTTGGGTTACTGTAGTAACAGTTACTGATGTTGTAGGAAAAGAGCTGAAGCGTTTTCCATGGTCGTGTCTTCCAGGGATTCACACAATTTGTTTTCACAATTGACTCCATAAAAATGGTGATGGTTTAGTTGTGTGTTAAAGCCTGGGGGCATCGCATTTTCCTTTACTGTGGAGGACATAAGTATTTGATCCCATCCTGATTTTGTAGATTTTTCAACCTCGATTTGATTTGAAATGGTTTATTTCAAGCAATCAAAGCAACAATAATGCACAAAACAACACAATCAGCAGTCATACATTCATACAAAGACATACCAATCTTAGGATAGCTACACATTAAATCAAAGATTGTTTAAAAGGAAGCAAAATTATGTAATCCCACCCCTGTTCTACCGTACCATTCTCATTACATGATTTATCATTATCCGGTTCATTAGCTTTTGATCATATTTATGCCTCACCCACACAGTTTCAGGTCATTAGGAATACTTTAGAACCAATAAATCACACGACAAAGATGAAGTATGATCAGAAATAAACTAGATCAGGAAAAATAGACATAACACAGTTTCAGAAAGCTTCATAGCATACATTGATCAAGTATCAAAAATATGTGCAGATTTTTTTTTCTTTCATTAGACAAATCATGACTGTTTAGACCTATCAAAAAATAAAAATAACACTGACAACAAACTAAAAAGAAACTGACAGTCGGTCATCCTAATGGTAGGTTCATCTGAAAAGTACAGAAAGATACAAAATTTAAAAAAATTCACGGTAAAGAATTTTCATTGTCAACCAGAATGGACAAAGCCTTTTGGATAGGAGGTGATACATCTTCCAACTTTAAAAACTAAGTCCAGATAACAACCCCTAAACCTACTACCATGACGGAATCAACCTGGATGAATGACAGTCTTCATCGATATACATAAGTAGCATTTCATTGAGTCACATAAGTATTTGACCCCTTGTAACCAACAAAAGTTCTGGTTTACACAGACCAGTTAGACTCCTGTAGAGAAGACACCTGTTTGGACTGATCACCTGTAGAAAAGACATCACAGAATCCATCCATCAATCAGACTCCAAACTCTCCAACATGGAAAGACTAAAGAGCTTTCAGTGGACCAGACTGGACTACTAAACCATCAGAAACAAGCTGGAGGCTAAGGTGACAACTGTTGGTGCAATTGTGCAGCAGAACATGACCATCAATCCTCCTTTAGGTCTGGGGCTCTAAACCAGATGTGACCTGGTGGGGTTTCCATGATCATGAGAACAGTGAGAAATAATCCTAAAACAACACGGAAGAACCACAGTAACTACAGACGCATGACTGGTAATGCCACAATGGTTTCCCATCTGGCAGTGCTGCCAAAGTCCCCCTGCTTTTGAAGACACACATGCAGAACCGCCTAAAGTTTGCAACTGAACACCTCCATGATTTAGACAGTGACTGGGAGAAGGTTCTGTGGTCAGATGAGGCCAAAACTGGGCTCTTTGGCATCAACTCCAGCTGTTGTGCCTGGAGGATGACCATAAGAGCCCCATCCCCACTGTCAAGAATGGAGATGCTGGACAGGGCTACTTCACCATGTGGATGGGAGGATGGGTGGAGCCATGTATCATCAAATCCTGAGTGAGAACCTCCATCTCCCCACCAGAAGGCTTAAAATGGGTCCTGGATAGTTCTTCCAACAGGATCATGACCCAAAACATTCAGTCAAGACAACCAAGGAACGGTGGCAGAAGAAGCAGATGAAGGTCGTGGAGTGGTCCAGCCAGTCTCTGGACCTCAATCCTATAGAAAATCTATGGAGACAGCTGAAGCTCAGAGTTGCTAAGCAACAGCCACCAAACCTGAATAATTTAGAACCAGAAACCAAGCCCATCCTACAAACAATCTATTTGATCAATCCAGACTTTTAAAACTTTATGAACCATCCATGTGTTATGGTTAGGGGTTTTCTTTTATTTGGTTTTGTGTTGTTGTGTTTTGTACTTATGTTTTGTCTGCTTTGTGCTTCTGCAGGGTGGCCTGGGGCAGGAGGCGTGGCTTTCTAGACAGGTGTCTTTGCACACCTGCAACCAATCTCCACTGTCCTTTAAAAGCCTCTCCCTGGCTCTTCCAACCTGCCAGATGATTTCCCTTTCGTTGTGGCCTCACCCTTGTTTCCTGTGAACGCTGTCTGTGGCCTAGCCTCCTGCCTTCACCCCCAGTCTGCCTCCTTTGGTTTTGTTCCTGTGGTGAAGCAAATAAACGTCACTTTTCTGATACACCCAGTCTGACTCTGCTCTGGGATCCGTCTACACGCCGTGACAGAATCATCTGGCCAAAATGGATCCCGCGGAGCTAGACAAAGTGAAGCAAGCCATCACATCCCAAGGGGCTCTCGTGGGACAACATGACCGAGCTCTTCAAGAGATCATGTCTTCTCTCCAACATCTCTCCACCGGAGTAAACCGGCTCGGCGGTCGTCTGGACGAGGTCTCCTCCCAACTCACATCTCTAAGGTCTTCAGACCAGGCTCCTTCCGTGGACCTCAACCCAGCTCCGAGCCCAGCTCCTCCTCCGGTTCCTGCCTCACAGCTCCGTGAGCCCTTCATCCCCACTCCGAGCAGGTTTTCAGGAGAACCAGGACTCTGCAAACCGTTTCTCCACCAGTGCAGGCTTGTGTTTGAGCAGCAGCCCTTCTCTTATTCGTCCGACAAAGCAAGAGTGGCTTTCATATGAGTTTGCTTTCAGGGAAGGCGTCTGCCTGGGCTGTAGCGCTGACTGGCGGAAACTCCCCGCTCAGTGAATCCCTGCCGCTGTTCACCGCAGAAATGCTGCGCGTTTTTGATCATCCCCTGGAGGGGAAAGAGATGAGTAACCGCCTGCTCGCCCTACGCCAAGGTTCTGGTTCAGTGTCGGCTTACTCCATCAACTTCCGGATTCTGGCTGCAGAGTGTGGGTGGGACGAGAAAGCGCTCACCGGAATCTTCTACCGCGGCCTCAGGGAGGAGATTAAAGATGAACTGGCGGCTCGCGACGAAACGTCAAGTCTGGAGGAATTGATTTCCCTCTCCACCAGACTGGACAACCGTCTTCAGGAGAGACGCCGGGAAAGAGCAGGAGGAACGCCGTACTCAAACCGCTTCTCTCCGCCTGAGCTACGTCACCAGCCCGTGAGTCCCCCGGCTGCGGCTCAGAGGGCGGCCACGCCCACTTCAGCACCAATCCAGCTGGTCAGCAGTGAGGAGCCCATGCAGCTCGGCAGGACTCGGCTCTCGGCTGAGGAACGTCAACGCCGTTTCCACCAGGGGCTCTGCATCTACTGTGGCCTGTCCGGCCATCTCCGGCGCAGCTGTCCCGCGCGGCCAAAAGACCAGGCTCATCAGGCTCAGGAGGGGCACTGGTGAGCCGAACTCCTGTTGACCCCTCCTCCCGGCGCCTCCTCCTTGAAGGTACTGTTTCTTTTGATTCCACCACAGTAGAGATCCATGCTTTAATGGACTCGGGTGCGGATGACAACTTCATCGACTCTCGGTTTGTTTCTCAGTCCAAGATCCCTACAGAACCACTCCCTAGGCCTAGGAGAGTTTATGCTTTGGACGGTAGACTGTTGGCCTGTGTTACTCATCGTACTCTCCCTGTGTCTCTGCTGGTTTCTGGAAATCACAGAGAACTGATCTGTTTTAATGTGGTTCCCTCTACGTCAGCTCAGCTCGTGTTAGGTCTACCTTGGTTGAAGTTGCATAACCCACACATAGATTGGTCATCACAATCTATTGTAAACTGGAGCCTGTTTTGCCATTCTCATTGCCTGCATGCTGCTGTGCCGCCTGTTGCCTGTTCGCACGCGCCCCCTAGGCCTGTAGATCTTTCTTTAGTTCCACCAGAATATCATGACCTCAAGGATGTTTTTTCAAAAGACCACGCTAAGTCTCTGCCTCCCCATAGACCTTATGACTGTGAGATTGAGCTGATTTCTGGAGCTCCACTTCCCTCTAGCAAGTTGTATAACCTCTCTAAACCAGAAAGGGAAGCCATGGAGACTTATATTACAGAGAGCCTGGCAGCTGGTCTCATTCGTCCCTCTTCCTCTCCAGTAGCGGCTGGGTTTTTCTTTGTTGATAAAAAGGACAAAACCCTCCGCCCTTGCATCGATTACAGAGGTTTAAACGCTATCACTGTTAAGAACAAGTACCCTCTTCCGCTCATGGACTCTGCCTTCAGCTCTCTTCAGACCGCCACAGTTTTCACTAAACTAGACCTCCGAAGCGCCTATCACTTGGTGAGGATAAAGGAAGGAGATGAGTGGAAGACGGCATTCAACACCCCCCTCGGACATTTTGAATACACTGTGATGCCCTTTGGACTTACCAATGCCCCTGCGGTATTTCAGTGTCTCATTAACGATGTGCTGCGCGACATGTTGAATAGATTTGTGTTTGTTTATTTAGATGACATTTTGATTTTTTCACAGACTCCTGCAAGCACGTTCAACATGTCAGACATGTCCTTCAGCGGTTGTTAACAAATAGGCTCTATGTCAAGGGGGAGAAATGTGTTTTTCATGTTTCCACTATCAGTTTTCTTGGTTTTGTCATTGAAAAGGGGGGACAACTCAAGCCAGACCCTGCTAAGATTAAAGCAGTGGCGGACTGGCCTAGACCCACTAACAGAAAGCAACTCCAAAGGTTCTTGGGGTTTGCTAATTTTTACCGTAGGTTTATCCGGGATTATAGTTCAGTGGCCTCCCCCCTCACCAGACTCACCTCTGTAAAGGAACAGTTCTCCTGGTCCAGGGAAGCCGATTTGGCTTTTAAAAGGCTGAAAGTTCTTTTCTGTTCGGCACCTGTGTTGTCTCACCCTGATCCTACGGCTCAATTTGTGGTAGAAGTGGATGCATCAGAGTCTGGGGTTGGCGCTGTACTTTCCCAGCGGTCGTCCTCTGATCAGAAGATGCACCCCTGCGCTTTCTACTCTCGGCAGCTCTCACCAGCATGAAAGAAATTACGACGTGGGAAAACCGGGAGCTGTTGGCGGTGGTGCTGGCCTTGACCGAATGGCGTCACTGGTTGGAGGGTGCGTCTCAACCGTTCCTGGTATGGACTGACCATAAAAATCTGTCGTACCTCCGTTCTGCCCGCAGACTAAACCCACGCCAGGCTCGTTGGTCCCTTTTCCTGGGACGCTTCAATTTCACCCTCACCTACCGTCCCGGATCTTGTAACGTGAAACCAGACGCTCTATCCAGACAGTTCGACAACCCGGCTTCAGACCCGGCATCTCAGGATACGATACTACCTCACTCCTGTGTGATCGGTGCTGCTGTCTGGGAGGTGGAACATGCTGTCCAGAGAGCCCAGGTGAACTGCCCTTCTCCCCCTGAGTGTCCCCCTGGACTTCTGTTTGTTCCTCCATCAACACGTTCGTCAGTGTTGCAGTGGGGTCACTGCTCTAAGGTGGCCTGCCATCCTGGTATTCACCGCACCCTAACTCTACTGCGACAGCGCTTCTGGTGGCCTTCCATGGCCTCAGACACCCGGGAGTTCGTCCAGGCCTGCACTATATGTGCTCGTGGAAAGGCCTCCCACCGTGCACCTGCGGGTCTCCTGCGACCGCTTCCTGTACCACACCGGCCCTGGTCCCATATTTCTCTGGATTTCGTTACAGGCCTTCCACCCTCTGAAGGTAACACTACCATTTTGACCATTGCTGATCGGTTCTCAAAGTCTGTCCACTTCGTGCCTCTTTCCAAGCTTCCTTCCGCCTTAGAGACTGCCCACCTCCTCGTCCAGCACGTGTTCAGGTTACACGGACTCCCCCAGGACATCGTGTCGGACCGTGGCCCCCAGTTCACTTCCAGGGTGTGGAACGCCTTCTGCCGAGCGATTGGAGCCACAGCGAGTCTCTCCTCGGGTTACCATCCCCAGACCAATGGACAAACGGAGCGTGCTAACCAGGACCTGGAGGCGGTTCTACGCTGTGTGACTGCCAGTCACCCTGCATCCTGGTCCACTTTCCTGCCCTGGGTCGAATACTCCCACAACACCTTGGTTTCTTCTGCGACGGGTGTATCTCCCTTCATGGCTTCTGCTGGCTACCAGCCTCCCCTGTTCCCCTCTCAGGAGAGTGCAGTGGCTGTCCCATCTGTCCAGGACCACCTCAGGAGGGCCCGTCGGGTTTGGCGTGAGGTTCGGGCGGCCCTCTCCCGGACTGCTTCACGGAACCGTGCACTGGCGGACCGCCATAGGGTTCCTGCTCCGGACTACGTCCGGGGGCAAAAGGTCTGGCTGTCAACCCGGGACATCCCGCTGCAGTGTGAGTCTCGGAAACTCTCTCCTCGCTACATTGGCCCTTTTGTGATTGACCGTGTCATCAATCCCTCTGTCGTCCGCCTGAAATTGCCTCCCTCCCTGAACGTTCATCCGTCCTTTCATGTGTCTCTCCTGAAGCCTGTGTCCTCCAGCTCTCTTAGCCCTCCGAGCGAGCCCCCTCCTCCCGCCCGGGTCGTGGGTGGCGGTCCGGCTTTTGCTGTCCGTCGCCTTTTGGGGGTCCGGCGGCGGGGTCGTGGCCTGCAGTTTTTGGTGGACTGGGTGGGTTATGGTCCTGAGGAGCGTTCTTGGGTGCCCCGCTCTTTCATCCTGGACCCTGCCCTTATTTCTGACTTTTATGCTAGCCGTTCGGCTGGGTCTGGTGGCCCGCCGGGGGGCGTGCCTTGAGGGGGGGGCCCTGTTATGGTTAGGGGTTTTCTTTTATTTGGTTTTGTGTTGTTGTGTTTTGTACTTATGTTTTGTCTGCTTTGTGCTTCTGCAGGGTGGCCTGGGGCAGGAGGCGTGGCTTTCTAGACAGGTGTCTTTGCACACCTGCAACCAATCTCCACTGTCCTTTAAAAGCCTCTCCCTGGCTCTTCCAACCTGCCAGATGATTTCCCTTTCGTTGTGGCCTCACCCTTGTTTCCTGTGAACGCTGTCTGTGGCCTAGCCTCCTGCCTTCACCCCCAGTCTGCCTCCTTTGGTTTTGTTCCTGTGGTGAAGCAAATAAACGTCACTTTTCTGATACACCCAGTCTGACTCTGCTCTGGGATCCGTCTACACGCCGTGACACCATGTCACTGTTCTAATGAATCTACCATTAGGATGACGGACTGTGAGTTTCT
Source organism: Oryzias curvinotus (assembly GCA_023969325.1). Classification (NCBI taxonomy): domain Eukaryota; kingdom Metazoa; phylum Chordata; class Actinopteri; order Beloniformes; family Adrianichthyidae; genus Oryzias; species Oryzias curvinotus. The sequence goes on from CM043716.1 coordinate 21,713,595, forward strand.
TTTTAGGAGGGCGATCCTACAAAACCAGCAAGGGATCAAATACTTATGTCCTCCACAGTCCTTTCAAGCAGTCATCAGCATATTTTTGGCTTTGCCCTTTAGCCCTAGTTTGATTTTTACATTGGCAGTTGTAACACATTTATATGTGTTACAACACATAAATGTTGTAACATTTATATGGACCACATGTGAAACATTCTTTGGGTTTATTTGTTTCGCAACTTACAACAAAAAATATATAAATTTCTACTTCCTGTCTAGCTGTGGAGCTCCTCTGCTCCATCTCAACCTGAAGGACCAAAATTAACTTACGGTCAGACATTGATGGTTGTTAGACGGAAATGTTCCCACAGCTGTAAGCTAACTGACCTGCACTAGAACTAAGTGGTCCAGCTGCTCCTCCGGGATTCCGATCAATGATCTGGCTATCTGTTTCATGCAGACGATTAGTGGCATTGATGTGTTTTGACAGTCAGCGGCTCGGGCGCAAACGCAACCATTAAACACCAGCACTCATATGGATTACACATGAGGGAGATTTACAGGGAGATTGATTCAATGGGAGAGTGTTTGCAGGAAAAGCACAGGCCTGAGACAACGCTGACGGCCCATAAACGGATCAACAGCCCCTCATATACAAGAGGAGGGAAGCAGTGAACCGGCAGCTTCATGGCTGAAAATCAACCATCAAGTCAATAGTACACTAACACACACAGACACCAACAACGTAATGCTCCCAACGATGTGTGTGAGCAACAGCCAACCACGTTAAGCCTGAGGGTCTATGCAGAAGCTGTTCGCATTATGAAGGCAGTAAAAACCGTTTTACTACATTAAGCTGCAGACGAAGATGACCGAAGCTGCATATAATCGCTCAATCCAATCTGATGCTGTGCTCCTGCTTATGACAGCGGCTAATCTGATTAATCAATTATAATCTGACCTGTGCAGATGAAGACTAATCCAGCCAGTCAAAGCCATTTCCAGTTCCTCTCATCCGTCTGAGGATCAGCATCTTCTCAGAGGAAGACCTTACCTCTCAGAGGCAGATCGGTTACAAGCCCCCCCTCCCAATAACCCCAGCCTCAACCTGAGGGGCTTGGACTGCAGCTGGTGGAACGGCTGCTTCCGGGTCTGTCGGTGATTACCTTCAGGTGAAGCACTTCTTAGGTTAAGGTGACCATTAGCATGACGCCTGAAGCCGTTCAGGTGCAGAAACGTCCTGCTTTTTGTCATATTCTAGGTCAGCTTTGAATAATTCTCCACTGAAAAGTTCCCAGACGTTCTTTTCCCACAAATGACAGAGCTGCTGATCCCTCATTGGACGGCTGTGACATGACAGCTCCATGCTCCTCCCCCTCACCTGCGGACATGAAGTGTTGGTTGTAGATAAAAGGCTGAGATTGTGTCGACAAGGGCAACAAACTGCAGTTCTGCCCCCCACTCACAGTACAGAGTGTACAGGGGGAACCGTTCTCCATGCAGTCAGAGCAGCAGATGTTCACCTTCAAACCAGACTGAAGCTGGCCAACCTCTCATCCAGTCCTGCAGGATGGGAGTGGAAAGATGAAGAGTTTGATCTGAAGTAAGCAGACAAATATGCATAACCTAAAGACAGGAAGTAGCTCCGGGGTTGAAAGATAAACAACCAGAATAAAGGGAGGACCCCAATACGAAAAAAACAACAATGGCGATAAAGAAATAAAAAAAAGAAAATTGAAAATTTTTTAGAAACAACTTCATTTTTCTTTGTTTCAGTCTTTTCTTCACTCATCTCTCCCAGTTTTCCTCTTCTGTCCGATAGCTTCCATGAAGCTGACATTTTATTTTGAAGGTTCTTTCACTGACAGTTCTTTAAAAACAGCTAAAAACAAACTTTTCATGAAACAAAGACTTGATCTTTTCTTTCATTTTTTGTTCTTCTTCTTTAAAAAAAACTCCTGAATGGAACGACGTTTGTTTCCCTCAGTCGTGTGGTTTTATAACTGAGAGGAGCCATTGGATTTGTGAACCATGCGCAGCCTTTTGAGCAAATGAGGTTTGCCTCATAGTGCTGAGTCACCATTCATGACTGACTCAGCAAAAAGGACTAAATGCAAAAAAGACCTGGAGGCATGGTGTCAAAACACAGCACAGAAACCGTCAACCCTGCTGACATCGGTGTCTTACTTTCTGAAGTCCACATTACGCTCAACCTACAAAGGTATGCTGACAATAATCAAACAAGTTGAGCCCGCCCACCCGCCAAATGCAAGGAAAATGCAGGCAAATGCAAGGACTGGACTTTTTTGAAAGAAGAGTTCCAGAACAAAACTCGCCCCAAATGGATCATGAGTTTGAAGCTGGTCACTAAGGCTAAGCAACCGCTGATCCTCCATGCAGCCATCTTCTACCTTTTTGAACGGATCCCGTTTGGATCCTGTCAGCCTCACTCATCCTGGTCACAAGGTTGTCTCTCTATTTTATTCCTTTTTTTTTCTCGACCTGACAACAAAAAACCAGAGACTTTAATACACTGAGGATCACCAACACAAAGCAAGACAGCAGTGGATGATGGTGTGACAGCCTGAGGCAAAACAAGAGAACAGAACTCGACCGAAACCAGGAACCCCGCTGAAAAACCAAAACCAGGAGCCAAATCCTCACTCACACAAATTTACCCTTTTAGTGAACACAATTCTTATCGTCCTTCAGCTTCCCTCTCAGACTGTTTGAGTGAAATGCAATCGTCTTCCACGTCCAGCTTCTATTTGTTGACACTCTTCCATCTGCATGGAATCCACATGGAACTCTGCTGCAGTTCTTGCTCACTGTCTGCTTACGTCTTACATTGAATATTGGCGCTTTAACGAGTATCCGAATACTCAGATATTTAAGAAAAATCTAATACTATAATTGTGATGTCTGAGATTGCAGATTCAGGATCTTTGTTAACATAGAACAGTAGGAAACATACTCTGAAAATTGTAATCATCACTCTAAAATATCCGACTTATGCTGGATTTTAAGTATATAAGCTAAAATAAGCAAATGTGCCACCGTCACTGGAAGAAAATAAACCTTCAAAGTAAAGTGTTGGCAAAGCTTCTCGTTTTCAAAGTAAAATCCTTGAGACTGAAGTTCAGTTTACTGAAATACGTTCTAAAAAAACAACAACAAAAAACCCCATTATCTGTTGTTCCAGACGGATGCTAAATTCTTCTACCTAAAAAGTTCAAACCAACAATAAAAATGAAAATACCATTATGAGGTAATCAATTAAAATCCCTATTGATAAACATGCAGACATAATGAAACATTCAAATGAATGTAAACGATATAATGGCATGGATCATACAAAGGGGGAGAGTCATGTTTCCATGCAAACAGGTTTGCTATGTTAAGAGGCGGTTTGTGGTGTGGTAGCCTCTGTAGCACTCTGAGGGTCCGGCCTCCTTTCTCGTGCTGCTGTAATTGAGAAGGCGCTCTGACCGAAGGCTCTTCTCTGCAGAGGAATTATGCAATCTCCTCGCACCGACCCTCGTGTTTTGGAAGGGATGACAAACCATTAATGATTCGATAAAAAAACTCATTGAAACGACTGTTGTTGTGATTTTGGGCTATACAAATAAAATTGACTTGAATTAAAAAAGACACAGTTGTGTATTTCTTAATGATGTCTGCCAGCTTAACAGTTTATATTCTTGTACAAGGAGGGACCAGGGGCATCTTGACGCCGCCCCTCTACCCTAAGGCCTTCGTCCACCCAAGTTCAGTTATGGGTATATGGGTTCGCTAAAGGTTAACTCATTCAAACCGCCGCTTCCTATCATCTTTCTCTCCAATCTGCGATCAATCTGGAAAAAGATGGATGAGATACGACTACTGATGGCTACACAAAGGATTTAAACAACTGCTGCTGCATGATTCTCTCAGAAACATGGCTGGACAGCATTATCCCTATAGAGCTCCTGGGCCACACTGCATACCGGGCCGATAGGACCGTGGAGTCGGGTAAGAAGAGCGATGGGGGGCTATGCATCTACATAAACAACTCTTGGTGCACCAACGTCACCGTAGTGGATAAGCTGTGTAGCCCGTAGGTGGAACTCTTGCTACTAAAATGTTGATCATTTTATCTCTCGAGGGAATTTTCTGCTGTTTACATCTGTGCTGTGTATGTCCCACCGGACCTTAATGCTAAGCTAGCACTAGCACAGCTACAGAGTAGCATCAACAACAGCCTAGAAGCACATTCAGACTGTATTCTTATTGCAGCTGGGTACTTCAATCATGCAGACTTAAAATCGGTTCTTCATAAATTCTACCAAAATATGAAATGTGCTACCACAGGAGATAAGACACTGGACCAGGTGTACACTAACATAGTAAAAGCATTCAAAACCTGGGTTTATCCTCACCTAGGACAATCTGACCACCTTTCTCTTCTGTTACATCCAGTGTACACACCCATAATCAAAAGGGTGAAGAAGACAACCAAAACAGTGAGAACATGGCAACGTGATGCTGTTGCTATGCTCCAGGACGGTTTCCATCACACAGATTGGGATGTATTCAGAGAGCAGGGCAAGGTCACTCATGAGACTCTGGACAATTACACTGTTTTGGATTATATTTGCTTCTGTGTGGAGAAAGTAACAAACTGGAGACAGTTCAGTTTGTTTCCAAACCAACAACCTTGGATGACGAACAGAGTACAACAACTGATTCCAGTGAGGAACTCAAAGCTGGGGAGGAGGAAGCATACAGCAAAGCCAGGACTGCTTTAAGGAAAGGCATCAACACTGCTAAATAACAACACAAGAGGCACATTGAAGCCAGCTTTGACACCGCTAAAACTCCAGACAAGTCTGGGGGGGGGGCATGAGGTCAATCATGGACTATAAGAGGAAATCACCGCCAGTGAAGGGAAAACACAGATCCTATCTTGCCCCCCCACCACCTTACCAACACTGCCCCAGTCCTGAGCACACATGATGTGAGGTGCGTTCTGCAAAATATCAACACCAGGAAAGCAGCCGGGCCAGATGGTGTACTGGGCCAGGTGCTGAATGAGTGTGCGACTGACATTTTCACCACCATCTTCAACTTGTCACTCTCTACAGCATGGGTCCCAGCTTCAAATCTGCTACCATAGTCCCTATTCCTAAACAATCAAATGTCACATGTCTAAATGAATACCGACCCGTGGCGCTCACTTCCATCCCCGCAAAGTGCCTAGAAGAAATGGTTGTCAAACACTTTAAACCTGCCATACCACCATCACTTGACACATATCAATTTGCAAATGAGAAGAACAGGTCAACTGAGGATGTCATCACCATTGTGCTCCATGGGTTACTGGAGCATCAGCAGCATACGAACACCTATGCACGGCTTCTTTTTGTAGACTACAGTTCGGTCTTTAATGTTATTCAGCCGTTCAAGCTTTGAGTCAAGCTACACCATCTTGGACTTGACACCACACTGTGCAACTGGACTACAGATTTCTTAACCAACCGCAAACAGAGTGTTAGAGTAGGAAAGTACACTTCATACACTGTTTTAATCAATACAGCCCCCCCCCCCCCACTCTCTGTTCACACGTGACTGTTGCTAATCATGGTCATCCAACCTCATTGTTAAATTTGCTGACGACACAATAGTGCACTCTTGGACTCATCAACGACAATAATGAAACGGACTGCAGGAAAGAAGTGCAACACTGGGTGTCATGGAGCAACAATAACGACTTGATCCTAAACATCGTAAAGACCAAGGAAATTCTTGTTGACTTCCGGAGATTCAGTAAAAACCATCAGCCACTTTCCATTGGCACAGAGATGGTGGAGAGGGTGACTAGTTTTAGACTAGTTTTAGACGTCCCCTTTCAGAGTGACCCCCAGTTTCTGGGGTCACTCTGAAAGAGGACATATCCTGGGGTCCACACACTGCCTCAGTGGTGGGTAAGGCCCAACAACCTCTGTACTGCCCGAGGAAAATGAAAACTGCTAAAATCTCCAGGCAGCTGATGATTAACTTTTACAACTGTGACATCAGCATATGGATTCTTAGTGTGGTTTTACAGCTACACAAGGGCTGGTCAGTAGAGACTCCAACGGGTCGTGAAAATCATTGGGACCACTCTCCCAAAGATGAGTAGCCTCTACACCCCCAACTGTCTAAAGAGAGTCCACAACATCCTGCGTGACTAGCACCATTCAGCCCATCATCTCTTCCACCTCCTGCCAGAAAGGGGGTACAGGTCCATCCAGACCAGAACAACCAGACTGAGTAACAGCCTTTATCCACAGGCTGTGCGGCTGCTGAACAGTCCCACCCACTAACTGTCCCCCACCCCTCTCCAACCTTCTCATCTGAGTTCACTATGAACTGAATTTCATTGATGCATATCCCCCGCTTCATTTCCCAGCAGACTGTATTGCTGTACCCCACACCTTCTCCACAGTAACCATATCCACCTTGAAATAACTGTGATCTGGACTTTGCATTGCTGCACATCAACATCAAGCTGCTACTGACTCAACACCTGTGTACACTGAATGTCTCATTTTTGTTTATTTATTTGGTGGATTTGAGTTTTTTTCAGCTTCGACAATCACCCTAATTATTTATTAGGTGATTGTTGATGCTCCAAGCACAATTTGGTTGTTTTAATAACAATGACAAATAAATGAATCTTGAATGTGACTAGCATGATGTAGAAGTCGTACCGGAACGCGTCTGTAAAATGTTTTTCCAAAGTTTTGGGAGTTTTTTGGTGTTCCTGCTGAAGATGAAAATAGCCAGTTTATAAAAAGTGTCTGCTGGAAACACTTTTCAGTTTAGATGAAAGTTTTCTAGTTGTTCTATTTCTATTGAGGTGTTGCTGCGTCTTCATCTACTATCTTTCTGTCATCGTTCTACTGGAGCTACTGGAGTCTACTGGAGTAAGGTATACTTTGAGGATGGAAAAAGTGTGGAAACACTTTCAGGATTTGTTGGTACATGATCCAAAGCGACAGTGATGTTTATGTTTTGTTCACTGCTGAAGTTAACCAGGAAGTAGACAGAAAAACTTATAGTTATCAATCAATCAATCAATCAATCAATCAATCAATCAATCAATCAATCAAACAACCAACCAACCAACCAACCAACCAACCAACAGACCAACCAACCAATCACTCAATCAACCAACCAATCACTCAATCAATCAATCAATCAATCAATCAATCAACCAATCAATCAATCAATCAATCAATCAATCAATCAATCAATCAATCAATCAATCACTCAAACAATCAATCAATCAATCAATCAATCAATCAATCAACCAACCAACCAACCAACCAACCAACCAACCAACCAACCAACAGACCAACCAACCAACCAATCACTCAATCAACCAACCAATCACTCAATCAATCAATCAATCAATCAATAAATCACTCAATCAACCAATCAATCAACCAATCAATCAATCAATCAATCAATCAACCAACAGACCAACCAACCAACCAATCACTCAATCAACCAACCAATCACTCAATCAATCAATCAATCAATCAATCAATCAATCAATCAATCAATCAATCAATCACAATCAATCAATCAATCAATCAATCAATCAATCAATCAACCAACCAACCAACCAACCAACCAACCAATCACTCAATCAACCAACCAATCACTCAATCAATCAATCAATAAATCACTCAATCAACCAATCAATCAACCAATCAATCAATCAATCAACCAACCAACAGACCAACCAACCAACCAATCACTCAATCAACCAACCAATCACTCAATCAATCAATCAATCAATCAATCAATCAATCAATCACTCAACCAACCAATCAATCAACCAATCAATCAATCAATCAACCAACCAACAGACCAACCAACCAACCAATCACTCAATCAACCAACCAATCACTCAATCAATCAACCAATCAATCAACCAATCAATCAATCAACCAACCAACCAACAGACCAACCAACCAACCAATCACTCAATCAACCAACCAATCACTCAATCAATCAATCAATCAATCAATCAATCAATCAATCAATCAATCAATCAATCAATCAATCAATCAATCAATAAAATTAACAATAACAATAAAACAATACAATCAATTAAACAATAAAACAGTCAAATTAACTAAATTAATGAGCTGGCCCGCTCGCTGGAGTTAAAAGCCTGAGTAAAAAGGTGAGTTTTCAAAAACGACTTAAAATCACTGACGGTTCTGGCAGACCTCACAGAAAAGGGGAGAGCATTCCAGAGTTTAGGAGCTGCAACTGAAAAGGTTCTGTCGAGTCCTGGGAACCGTTAAAAACATTGGATCGTCAGATCTTAGGACTCGATGTGTACGATAAACATGTCAAAGCTCAGAGAGATACAGTATGGAGTCCTATACTGTTCATAATTAAATAAATAAATATTTCATAAATAAATAAATATGACCTCATGCAAATAAACAATCAACTAATAAATCTCTCATAAATATATAAAAAGATCATGGAATTGTGAAAAACCTGCACACTGATTTTACATTTGCCATTATATTATTCAATGTGTTTCATTTTGCTTTAAAAACCTGTTCATTATTTTAAAACAGCATTTTTAAATATTCATTTTTAATCATGTTGAATATTATTATATTCTACGTCTTTTTTCAGAACCTTGGATTTCAAAATCAATATTTTCCAAAGTAGCTTTGTTTTTATTTCATGTTGCTGCTTTTCACAATGGCGTATTTATTTCATGAAGAGCTTTTTCAGGAGACTGAGTCTATCTGTCAATCAAACTAGACAAGGCAGAGACACTTTTGTGATTGGCTCCTCCTTTACTCAGACATGAGCAGCAGCACCCTGACTACATCGATCGAAGACGCTTCAGCGAACGTGACGGAGCAATGCACACCCCTCAACACTAGGGGGGGTATGCACCTCTACACATCTACAGTTACAATAAATTGGGCAGTTTTGGTTCTAAATTTGCGGATAAAAATGGCTTTGGACGAGTGTGCATAATTCGGGTGATTTTGTGGTCGGTTCGGCAATTCTAATCTTCTCATGAACATCTAGTAGTGGACCTAAGTTAGGCTGGGTGGCTGTTGGAGTTCCACTAAGCTTCTATGAACTGGAGTTCCATGCCGCGTGTGGGAGGAGCTACAGCTAATGTTTTTAGCCTGATAGCCACACGGAGCGGTTGCCTGTGCCTATCTCAGTAACAATGCATGGGTGCACAATGCGCACGGAGTGTTAAAAGATCAGGTTCATTTTGAATAGTTCTACATGATAACAATGTGTCCATGTTTGAGTTCATGACATCATTAGAGAGTCTCTGCTTCAGCTCCTGCAGTCAAACTACATCTTAAATTACGAGTACGTCAGAGCGCCCAGGCAGCGCAGGAGTGTGTGTGTGAGCGCAAGTTAAGGGTCTGTTGCTCAGTTCCCCGGAAAATTAATAGTAAAAAAATGTTTCCTCCAAAGTATAGAGACTTGTTCTTTTAACCCGCTCTACTGGAGGCGTCTGAACGGGGAAGTGAACCCCAACTCAAACCCCGGATCTTCGCTGCGTTTTCCGACCACGGTCAGAAACGTCATCGCAGGAAAGGTTCAACATTTTCCCCGAGAGGGAAAAAAAAAAACCCAGAGGACCTGATTATAATCATGGTCTCAATAAAAACAGAAAAATATCATAAGGTTCAGGAGGCCGAGTAGGCTTGTTCCGCTTTCTGCAGCTGCCTGGTCTGACTCTGTCGGTCTGCCAGCTCGCCTCCTGCGAGCCGACAGTGTAAGGCACGATGTGACGTCAGACTGGATCTGTGAGCTCAGACAGCAGAGCTGTTAGCTGCAGAGCAAAGGAGAGCTCTGGGTGAATGGCGTGAGAGTCAGGAGTGTTTCAACGGGCGTTTAAATCCCGCCCACTTTTACTGATTGACAGATAGACCTATTCTCCTGAAAAAGCTCTTTATGAAATAAATACGCCATTGTGAAAAACAGCGACATGAAATAAAAACAAAGCTACTCTGGAAAATATATAGATTTTGAAATAAGAGGTTCTGAAAAAAGACAGAATTATAATAATATTCAACATGATTAAAAATGAATATTTAAAAATGCTGTTTTAAAATAATGAACAGGTTTTTAAAGCAAAATAAAACACATTGAATAATATAATGGCAAATGTAAAATCAGTGTGCAGGTTTTTCACAATTCCATGATCTTTTTATATATTTATGAGAGATTTATTAGTTGATTGTTTATTTGCATGAGGTCATATTTATTTATTTAATGAAATATTTATTTATTTAATTATGAACAGTATAGGACTCCATAATACAGAGGTGCCGGACCATTCAAACATTTAAAAACCAGGAGTAAAATGATTCTAAAATACACAGGCAGCCAGTGAAGAGAGGGTAATATTGGAGTAATATGCTCACACCATCTGGTCTCCCCGTTAACAGGCGGACCGCTGAATTCTGAACCAGCTGAAGACGGCGGAGCAGAGACTGGTCAATGCCGCTGTAGAGCGTTACAGTAGTCCAGTCTGGAGAAGATCACAGCATGAATCACTTGTTCCAAAGCGTGAGGAGGAAGATATGGCTCAACTTTGCTGATTAGCTTCAAGTGCTAAAAACTAGACTGGACCGCAGCACTGACCTGCCTGTCAAATTTTAAATGCATGTCAAGATTTCCTCCAAGATTCCTAATGAAATGAGCATCTGAAGGGTCCAGGGGGCCAACAGAACTACAGCAACCAGTCAGCAGGTCAGTCTTTCCAAAAACAAACACCTCTGTCATGTTTTCATTCAAACACAGGAAGTTAAGCTCCATTCAGGATTTGATGTCTACTAAGCAATTCTACAATTTTTAAAGTGATAAATGCCATTTCTTTCTTTCCAAATCTCTGTTATTTGTCCTGTTTTGTTGGTTCTGATCTCCGGTTTTATATAAAGCCCAGCACCACTCAGACTAATGAAGCCACTTGGTGGGGAAATGTTTCAAAGAAAGACAACTTTGAGTCAAGAGACCACGATTCAACCTCAAGCTACTGTTCTAAATCAAGGTATAAATGATAGTGACTAAATATATATTATTTTAATTTTCATGTGCCCAGTAAGAAGACCAACATATAGCAACCATTCAGACAATATACTGAATGGTTAAAATTGTAGTTCATACTATGAATTGTTGATCTGCATTTGTGAATTCAATTGGTTACCTAAGTAACGACCCACAGCCCTACTGAATACTATAATTGACACTTTTTACTACAGAAACCTTTACATGATCACCAGCTGGTTCAGAACTCTGTCGGTTGGATTATTTTATTTTCTCTTGCCTCAAAAATCTGCTCTGCTCAGATCCCCAACGTTCTCCTAACTCTTCCCCGTGTTCGCCTCTCCTCTCTCTGAATCCTGTGTGTTTGTCTGTGCACATGCGTGTGTTTGTCTGCGCACGTGTGTGCGCTTGTCTGTGTTTTGAGACAAAAACACCACAGCGGGCTCATCAAACTCATTAAGTACAGTAAAACTCTAAGTGGCAGAATCCATCAGTGTCAACAGCAAAACGAGGAGAAGACTATCACGAGGATAAAGAAGGATGGTTGGACCAATGTAGGGATAGATGATAACAACCTTTTTACTAAGAAGCTGGCTACTGTGCTATGGACAATACCAGGAAACCAAGAAAAACTGGAACACACCATTGTCAAGCATGTGGTAAATGTGTTGTGAAGTATTTGTAAGGATAATGGAAGTTGCACACATTTATGACGTACAGGTGATGCTGGTATACGGCGTCCATACGCCATGCACGCTCTAGTCGTTAGTAAAGTGTGAGTACTGGCTCCTTACTGACCGTGCACAAATGCTGCATTCGATATGTAAGTGCCCGTATGGTGTCCACACAAACTACACTCTGACTGTGCAATGTCCTCATCTCTAACAGTCAGACTGCAGACAGGAACCCACACTTGAACAGCACTAACGGGCTCCATGGGCAGTCTGCAGAGTTCAGGGGGTTGAAAAAAATGAAAAGGACGCGCCTGCATCTCACCTACTTCACCCTTACTTACTGGTGACTACAACCCAGCATACTGCAGAACAAATTGTGCATCAACATTTTTCTCTTGGGCTTCAGTCAGCGGTCTACAACCTTTATGTTTCGTGCGGGTCACCTACATGCTCCGTACAAGTTTAAAGATTTTTTGCCCCCATACAGCCTGTATCCACCCATAAGGATAGTTGGGGCAAAGACAACATGTCATCAATAACAACTGCCCACAGTCAGCTAAACAACTTAATCCCAAATTCTCCAACTTGGTCCACAAATCAAGTCTAAGCTTGGGTTCTTTTGAGACAAACCTTAACCCTCCTGGACTGTGGGGATGCTTCAAAGTGCTGTTAGCTAACACAGAAAACCTACAAGCTCTTATGGCTCACTGTAGATGTTTTCCATCAGTTGCTGGTGTTATTTATCTATTTTTCTGAAATGATTGTCCCTGTAATGTGACTTCCAGGCTGGATCACCATGATCTGTTAAATGAATACAAATGATAAATGATCAGCAGTTTCTCTGGTTTATTTACAGACACACCGTAGCTCTTTTCTCTCAACTTTTCTCAACTTAACGCTATGTTTACTGATGATTCTTCCTTCTACTGCAAAATCCCTTTTATTTTGTGTGGTCATCCCTTCTTACAGACACACTGGACATCAGCAGCACCAAGTCCACTCCACTTGACTGCCAGTTTGACTGCTTTCCTCTTTTTCTTAACTTCCTGCTGCTGTTGACTCCCTGATGGGTGTCAACCCCCTCAAAACAGGAACTAATGCCCAGCGCAGACATGTCAAAGCCTCTGATTGAACAGCTTTTTAGGAAGATTTGTTTGTTGGATTCTGAAAGCAGTGTGGAGTTCTCTGCTGGCATTTTAAAAAATGGCTGACCCGGTTAAAAATAACAGAAGCAACGTAGAAAGCTATGAATCCCAGAAGGATGTTTTCATACGTACGTCACAGGAACCAAAAGTGTCTCCATCCACTGTTCTACACTGAACTTGACTCCTGAGTCCACGCACATCAGCTTCCCTCTTAAAAGCTGCAATATCACTGTGGACACAGCCGGAGCCAACAATTTCCCGGTTGCTAAGCGACAGTTGCTGTGTGACACCGCTGGAGGTGGGAGTGGCGCTGGGAACCTTATCAGTGCTTGGGGTTGGGGGTGTGTGGATCACACCGTTAATCATTAAATGTGGAGTTAATTTGAGGGTTTTGTCAATGAAGGGCTGCGGCGGCTGATCCCCTCTTTTCTGCTCCCACATCTTGAAAGGCTTTATTTTGGTTGTAGTTTTAAAATAAAAAGCCCCGCCGGCTCAGCGCGCTGCTCTTTGCAGGCTGTACCTATAAATAAATTATTTATGTGAAACAACACTTACCCTGTGTGTTATTTTAGGACTGGATGTTGTGCGGTTTGTGTGCGCTTCTGTGAGGGTGTGTGTTGAGTCTCTGGCTTTTTATTCACGCTGCAGCTCAAAGCCTGTTTCATACAGAGAACTGAAACTCACACCGAGCTGAGGAAGACTCAGGAAGGGAGGCTTTTCTTTATTTCTATCACCATTATTAGTATCATTACTACACTGTTATTCAGCCATAAAATCAAAGCACACCCGCCTCCCTCTTGTTTATAGCAGAGGTCAAAACAGGAGCAAACAGAACCCATTTACAGGAAAAGTGCTGCGCCATCCTTTAACGGCAGCACATATGTGTTGTAAGCCAAACAAACATTCACAATTCAGTGACCCTCCCAAAATGCTGTGAAGAGGCCCAGCGATGATTTGACCGTCACCAACATGAACACATGGCTATAACACAAACGCTGCGTTCCACTAGATCACGATCAGGAAGAGACGCGTTTGATTGTAGACCAGAACCAACCGAAGCAACTCTGCTGCGTTCCTGCAAGTTCCTGGACCCATCCAACTCATAATCACAAACGTATTCATACGGTTTGATACTGGTTGATAAGACATTGTCTTGTCTCTGCTCCTGCTCCTACACCCCCCTCTGGCTCGTCTCGCAGCCCCAGCCGTCCCCCAACTCCATCTGGATGAAGCTCGTCTGCTGGATTTCAAATATGTAGTTGTAGGGTTAGATAAGATAACTCTCTCTATGAGTTCTGGTAATCGCCTGTCCGTCCTGGGGGAGGATCCCTCCTTCATGTGGACACCCCTGAGGTTTCTTGTTTTTTTTTTCCTGAATCCGTTTATTTTTTTTTAAGTAGTGTTTCCTTACCGAGAAGGGAGGTCTAAGGCAGGGGTTTTCAACGTTTTTGTAGCGGAGGGCCAAATTAGGAACTCAACATTAGACTGGGGGCCAATTTTGGTGAAAAAAATGGATAAACAGAAAAAGTTGTTTTTAATAACTTCAAGTGTCATTCATGCAGTTAACCAGGCTTCCAGATGTTTTCCAGAGGTTTCTGTCCAGATCTTCTACTCGTCTAGTAATTGTATTATTCGATGGACTTATTTCTTCAAACTTTTTCTTTTGCTCTGGACCAACAATGTCAGCTACTTTCAGCATTTATTCTTTTCCAAACTCCCCGTCACTGAAGGGTTTGCTACGCTGGACGTTTCCAGAGCATCAACGTAGCTGCTAGCTTCAGTCACAGCTTCACTGGATTCAGTCATTTCTGTGAACGTCTGCTGTGCAGCACAGCCTCCTTGTAGTTGTTGGAGCTTATTGTTGCTCTCCTCAACGGTAAATTTGTCATAGTTTCTATGATTTGCAACATAGTAGTGGGGGCTCTCAGGTGTCCCACGTCCCTTTCATGAGTATGTACTGTATTCAATACTCAATACTTTGTCTTCTTTAGTCCTCCTGTTTAGCTTTTGCAGATAAAGTTGGAACTCATCAGAATAATAGTCAGCTCCTTCTGGATTCAGCAACACACATAACCCCTACCCCCACCCCCCAAAAAGGCGGCAAACCACGAAGCAAGGAGGTCTCAGCCATCCAGTGCAGTTTGGACAGCAGGTTCCAAAGAGAAGATGTTCATGTCCGAATGAAGACACCGTCTCTCATCAGAGGGCTGCGTGTGCATCCCATGATCCAGCAGATCCCACCCCCACATTGGGTTTCACCCTCCTCTGAGCCACACCCCCAGCACACATCACACTGGATCCATGACATCTACGTCTGCTCTCATTACGTCTATTCAGACGTTTGTCCAGACCAGAATCCACTGAATTCTGATAGATGCTGAGGAATCTGCTCAGACGCACAGAAAACATCATCAACCCTTAAAGTCCATCTGCTCAGACGAACAGAATTCTGTTTCAAGTTTGGAGTCACCAAACGCTCAAATTTAACTTTAGAAAGAAAAGCACAGAAGAGAAGATTTTTCACGTATTCAATTGCAGCATTTTAATAAAGTTCACTGCTATTTTAAGGTTAAAAAATGGAAATACATCAGTTTGCAATCAATTCAATTGAGCTTGCTTTGAAACCTTCTCATTCGTCATATTTTCTTGAAGAAGCTCTCAGAAGTACTTCACTGTTTGTCTCCATTCTTTACATGTAGTGATATGGATATATGATGGGCCATAAGCCTTCCATCCTTTGGTGTTTTCACTTTCTCCATACCTGAGGGGGAAAAACGAGTGCAGGTGGTGATCCAGCGTGTGCACATGCACAGTAAAGCATTCATGCATACATATGAACGAAGAGGAAACAGTGTTTCCACTCAGATGGAGAGGAACCCTGACGCTCTGAAGTCCGTCCACTCATACAGACATTAAAATCTGTTCTTGTCACAGATCCTGACAGTCAAACAAGTCCACAAAATGCTTCCCTGAAGGATCTATGCCTTCTTTCCCACTAGCTTTATGGGTGGAAATGCGCTGTCTGCAGGTGAAAAAGGTCAAACCGATGGGGCACACAGGTGACCTGCATGACACATCAAGGCTCAGTAAACCAGAGAAAGAGAACGTTCATGCACCTTTTTTACTACAGGCATGCCGCGGGCGACAGGTCGTAGTGAACAGTTATTCAATAGGTAAGGGTAAGTAAGGGGGAAGTAGGTGAGATGCAGGTGTGTCGGACAGATTTTTCCGGTTTTAAACCCTCCAAATCCTGTGCACTGCAAAAGAGGCCTGTTAGGGCTGCTCATCACATGATGGGTGTGCGCTCCGTGCTGCGGCCTGACTGTCAAGAATGAGGAAATAAAACCATCTCAGTATAGTTTGTGTGGACATCCTACAAGCGTCCTAAGGGCACTTGTATCACGCGGTAAGAAGGCAGTACTTACACCTTACTAAAGTCTACAGTGTGGCGTGAAGGCACCGTACGACAACATCACTCGTCTGTCATAAGTGTGTGTAACTTCCCCTATCCTTATGAATACTTCAAGATACAACTGTCAAACGCACAATGATGACACACTTCTCTCTACAAACCTTTGTGGGTCCGGACAACATGAAAACCCACAGCACTCATACGCACTAACCTCTCAGGCCCTCAGCGTTTATTCCTGACTGTTGAAGCAACTTGGATAAGTGGTGAAGCATTACAAGAAAGAAAATGTTAAGTCCAGAGGCCATTAATTCAAACTACATCCTAATTAGTGGTTGCTGATGCAATTCATGGTCAATTTTGGTTCATTCTGAACGATGTGATCCTCTGTCCTAAAGTGGATCCAGATCCTCTGGATCCAAACTTCCAGCAGTGAGCCTCAGACAGAAATTCCTGCCACTGAACAGTGAAGTTTTCTAGATCTACTACAGATCATCAAGTGGAAATGAAATCTGTGTCCAAACAAACAAGTCAACTAGAATGAATGTCAGATCCATTCACATGTTAGTTTCCTAAAGTTCACCACTGTTGTTTTTCCACATCCAGAGAATCCAAAGGGAACATTCTAGACACTGGATGGTCACATGACTGGTTTGATAAATCGATTGTTCATTTAATCCATTAATCTTTACACCCCTAATAAACTTGTGTCATACAGATTGTATTCCAATCATTAACATGTCTTTAAATGAAACAATGGCTGTCATTCCATAGTCCAGCGGTGTCAGGCCCATTTTCACTGAGGGCCACATCAGCATCCTGTCCTCGAAGGGCCAGATAGAACTTATACACGTAACTAAATGTAAGGAAAAATAAATGTAACTGACTCCTTAATGTTAAATGACTCATTATTTATTTATTATAACTTTTTAAAGTGACAATTCCGGGAGCCGGTTTAGCTCGTGCTGGTTTGCGGCACCTTCCGTCCGTGAAACCAGGGTTCATATCCGGGCTGCTCCCTGTTCCCCTTTCTACCTCTGTGCCGGTCCCAAGCCCGGCTGCCTTGAGAGAGCTGCATCAGGAAGGGCATCCGGCGTAAAACATTGCCAAGCTTACCATGCAACTCGTTCGCCGTGGCGACCCCTGATGGGATAAGCCGAAAGAGACAGAGAAAGTGACAATTCCAGTTGCATAGAAACACATGTTTGCTTGTTATTCTAGCATAAATCCTTTTACATTTGATTCTGTCAGGTTAGGTTAGATGGACAGTGTTTACGTCCTAATGTATAGCTGCCCAATCCCATATTTCAAGTCCAATTCCCCCTAGATCTGAATAAATACACAACAATTTTTACTTTTTATTCTAAGAAATTAAAAATGTTATGCTCTCGTGGGCCACATTTAGCCTGCGGGCCTTGAGTTTGAGGCATGTGCCATAGTCGATCCCAACAGCAGAAAAGACGAGAGATTTTATCCTTTAACCTGTTTGGTGAATTTAATGTTTGGGATGTAATGTTTGTTTAATGCCGGGATGCAACAGAAAGAGAAGAGAATTCAAGACGGAGGAGATGAGACACAAAGAGGATTTCAATTATTGAGACTTAATAAGCTTCATCTTCTGGACAGAAACAAGCGTGAGAGGAGAACTTTCTCTCTGAAATGATGTTTTTTATCATTTAATGTGAGGTTTAGAATGTCCCAGTTTGCTTTGCTGAAGTGCAGGTTCAGTGCAGTGCAGGGAACATCTTTTTGATATGGATCTAGTCGCATTTTATCTAGCAAAGCATCATGGTACATAATATGATTCATTTGGAATTTATTTTCAACGTTTTACGTTTTTTTGACAGGAACAAACCAGTGAACAAAAAAGTACAAAACACCTAAATGAAGTGACTGAGTGAGTGCGACGTTGTCCTTAGAAAATGCCTAACTTGTGGTTCAGTCGCCAGTTTTTGTGCAATACAGACGCCGCCAGATAACGCCAGTAAGCGCTGATTGGTCTGAAACGGTCTGAATCAACGTTTCTATGGCAACCACTCTTACCAATCAGGAGCGAGCACGTTGGAGGGCCACACCCCTACCACTTGAAGGCAGGCTACACAAAATCTGTCAAACAATTGGATGATGGACGTGGGGGCCAGCAGGCTCCACCTACTTTTATTGAGTCATCTGATTGGTCAGTTTATAACTTGAATAACCTGAACTACAGAAAAATATTATGAAATAAAAAGAAGATTATGAAGAAGAAGTGAAAATCAGATCCCGAATGGTTCTTCTGACCAATGACTGAGTAACAGCTGTGGAGCTTTTCTGTTTGAAACGCCGAGGGGGAGGGGTGCTCAGTCCAGTTCTCATATACAGTCCATGGAAGAAACACAACATATGAGTGCACAGTTAAAAAAAGCTGGAACAGCTCTTCGTAACCTGCTTCAGGCCGTGCTTGCTGACATCACCTGAACCACCAGCCCACTCACCTTTAGAACCTAAAGAAAAGGATTCTTTAGAGGAAATGAGTTTGATTTCAAAAGCATCTAACCCAAAATCCAGGATTAAAGTGTTTATTTTGATCTAAATGACCACATTTCTTTGTTTTTTTCTAACTTGTTTTGATTCATTTTTATGTCTTCATTGAATGTGTTTTAACACTTTTGCTGATCAGATTTCTACAAAAATCCATATCACAGATCACAGAAATGGACACAGAAGCGGATCGTTTTTGGCGCTCAGGCATCTCCACCGGATGCAGCGGCTCCAGCCATCATCATGCCTGATGCACGCGTGCAGACTGCTGTCAGCTGTAGGAGCAGACAACGTCAACGTGTCCTATAGAACTCAAACCGCACTCCTGAATAGAAGACAGTTTTGCTGTTGTGGTTCCTGCATGCAAAAAAAAAAAAAGAGAGACCTCAATCCGTCCCTAATGAAGCGCTAGCATGTGAGCGTCTGACCCTCTGGTCAGACATGCGTTCGTGCGGGCGGCGTGGTCAGGCATTACTGGGTCAAGGGTAACGCCTGTAATCCGGGCAGAAAACAGAGACAGAATCTGGACGGACGGGAATATTTTTGTTTGCAGCAGGATCAACGAAATGATTCCTTCACAGCAAAACCATTTTGAACGTCAGGCTCCGAGCTGGGATCAGACCTAAAGGCCAGACGCTCTGCCTACACTCTGGTTCCAGCCTCATCGTTGATCACTAATATGATACAATAATATGAAAATGTTTTGTGTCTGGGCCCTTCAGGCTGCACAGGTGATGCTTTCTGACATCCTCCTCTGTTCTGTTTTCAGGCTGTTAACGGACTTTTATGGGATGTAACGCAGGCATTTCTTCTTTGGTTTCTACCTTTAGACAAAAATGAATGCTATCTTTTAAGAGCACAGCCCCTTAAAAGTCTGGTCAAATGATAGAACAAATAAACTGGTAAACCTTTCTGAAATGTATGTTTGCTGTCATTGTCAGCCTTCGTGGGACCGACACCTCCTTTCCAAAGCGTGTGTCAGTGATCTATTTCACCCAAATCCCAACTGTTTGACTGTGTTTTTTCCTAAAATGTCCTCTCCTGACCTATAGGTCATCACTACAGGACTGCCAGGTCTTTTCTCCGTGCAGCCAGCGAGCAGAGCCTGGACAAACGCTGACTTTTCCTTCTGAAAGCGTTTGGAGAAGAAAATGGCGAGGACTTCCTGTTCCTGCTCGCTGCACGGCGAGCAGACGTGCAGGCTTCCAGTCCTCAGAGAGAAGCACACACCTGAGGGCAAAGGGAGGCAGATGCATCTGCATGCTACGCTGGTCACACACATCTCTCTCAGCCAAAGTTGTTTGTTACATAAGACAGTAAGTGCTCTCCTGCCTGTAGCAGCGCTGCAAAAACCCACATTCTGAAGCACGGCACTGAAGCTGCTTTCATCAGCTTGATCTTAAGTCTCTGCAGAGATTTTATCATTGGAAATAAAAAGGAGCTGTCGCTTCCTTACCAGAGACGAAAGCAAATGTTTGTTTGAAGAAACCTCAAAGTTTTTGGCTTCATGACTCTTTACGATCAGAGTCTTTTCCCTTCAACATCAGGTCCAGAAGAGCATTTTGTTAAAGGCGCATATGCACCAGGACCCACAGACCGGACAGAACCGCATTAAATGTACAGTACAAAGCCACCCAAATGCACGTGAGCTTCCACACGCCCAGCTGCACTTGGATATCAACGACTGATGCTCGGCTGAGCTTTAAATCATGAATGCAAACGGATGCATTTTGTCCGCGTATAATGCATGACAAATGAGGATGCGGGCGCCCGTCCAGGCGTGCAAACGCATGTTAAGCACACACATTTGCAGAAACTGAAGCATCAGGCAAGGATCTTACTTAAAAACTTGTGAGTTCACAGGTTTATGATTGAATCCGATGCGAGCCATTCCACATCGATTCAGAAGTTTAGTCTGGAAAACAGGCTTCACTTAACTACTGATTTAAATTAAACTTACAGAGAGAAAAGTACAAATTCTAGCACTAAATCCAACCAAACCAAACTAATCAAACCTTACATTTGTGGATTTCAGGATCAATTTTCCAAACCCAACTCTACACTGCTAAATGAATCTTTAAACTGCTGTCTTTCACTTTCTAGGAATGCTTTGTCCATCAGCTGAGCATCGCTCACTGTGGCCCACTGCCGCTGCCACTGCCGCCGCCGCTGACCTGCGCGGTGATGAAACCTGACCACTCCAGTTCACCTGTCAGAAAACACGCCAGAATATCTTCACCGGAGATCTGCTCAGCAGCTGAATTCTGCTGGTCATCTGCTCAACAACGGAAAGAGATGATGCATTTGAGCTGACGGGCTGCCATGGCAACCACACCACCGCAGTATCATGACTACTACGGAGCAGGAGGAACAGCTGCAGCGGAGACCACGCTCTCAGTTTCTGTGATCTTTGAGTTTATTTAGAGCCGCACAAGCTGCTGAATGTTTGTCAGCAGGAAAACACGTTTCAACTGTGACTTTCATCCACCAGCGTTCTCTGCAGTCAAAGGGGTTTTAGGGAGGGTTCACATCTTCACACTCAGGCTGGGAGAAGTCCAGCCGTCCAGTGACCCCACTCAGGACTCCGGTTGTATTTAGGAAGCGGGTCCTCCCCTGACGTCGTTGCACCTGTTAGTACAAATAGAGACTCACGAGCGACAAACACAGCCCAGTGTGTCACATGACCTCAGCAGAGCTCAGAACAGACTGGCGGCAGAAGGATCCATGACTGCAGGGGGGCGGTACGCTGATGCAGCTGGCTCCACTTCAAACCCAGACTGGGTGGCAACAAGATCTGCTGTTTGGCCACAGCGTCTGCATCATCTGCAAGCATCTCATTGTGCAGGATGCCGTGAAGAGCTTCCACTGAGTTACAGACATCCCTCCCCTTCAGAGAGTCGCATCCTGTGGATGAAAGGCCCGCGCCTCCATTCCCCACAAACATCTGTCGGTTTACCAGGCTTCAAGTCTGGGATGCATGCGGATGTCAGCACAGTGTCTACAAAGGAAGGTGAGATGTCAGTAAGAGCGAGTGTCGGTACGGCTGCAGTGGTCAGCGCAGCGGCAGCAGACGTCCACATGTCGCTCATGGAGGTGACTGAGATCTCAGAGACAGACAACAAAGCTGCTCTTTGGATAAAACAGAAACACATTTTATTAGCTCTGAAATAAAAAGTATTGGTGTTAAATCCTCCATAAAGGGACACAACTCTGTAAAACTCCATGTTGGTGCATCTCTAACCAAAAGACAAACTTGACTGGACTGATGGATTATTAGGGAGGGCGGGGCCGCTGGCATCGCGCTCATTAAAAGGAGCAGATGCAGAACAGGCTGGAGGCAGCAGAGCTGCCGTCACGTCCACCTCCACCTCCACCCTCCAAACGTTTGATGCGTTGCGTTAAATCGCTCGTCCCACCATGCATCTGCAAATTTGGACAAGGCCCATGAGAAGAGGAGGTCCCGGGACCGAACACACACGACATCCGGACCAGGTTTGCTGAAATCACCCAGAAGATCTGCAGACAAAGGCTGCTCTCTCATTTAATGCTCCATTTAGCAGAAACACACAATAAAGCAATCCCCAGTGCACACAAACGCACAGCCATTACAAAGTCTTATAGAAAGAGGGAAAAAACGGGGCCCAAAATAGACAACGTGATTTTCTCGGACCGCCGTAGCAGCTGGGATGTGATCTGTAATGTTAGAGCCACACAGCAGCCTGCAGCACGCCGCTCTTAATGTAATACTTGGGAAGCACACGCAATAACGAGAGGGAAATCACAGCAAGATTACTTCAAGTTATTTTAGGACACAAGTCTTTACTGGAGGATAAGAGCTGCTTTAAACCAAGCCTCCTTCTGCTGCTGAAGCAGGACGAAAAGGAGGAAAATGGTTCAAATCAGACGTCTCTTTTTAAAGTGACGCTGCAGCGACCTGCACAGAGCCGTGGCTTTACTCATGACTGTCACGTGTGTTCCTCACATGACAGAGAAGGAAGCTGAGAACCGGAATCTGCCTCCTGTCCTTCACTCAGACACCCGTCCTGATTGGCTCCGCCCGCTCACACTGCCGGGGTGGGTGAGGGGGGAAGCAGTCAAAGGTGGGGGTCTTTGCCCTGGTTAGCTCAACTCTGCTCACCTAACAACTCGTGTGTGGTGGGACGTCCCACGTTTGTTTCTACTGCAGATTTGTTTGGAATGAAAAACGGAGGGATTTTTGTCTTATGTTGACCAGAAACACTCAGAAAGTCAGTGGACATCGTTCTCAGATTGAGCCGTTTAGGCGGGAAAATGGCTCATAATCTGCAGACAGAATTAGCTTTGGGTGGGTGGACGTAATTTGGACAGGTTTGGGATTGGTTGGGCTGTTTTTAGCTCCTCTTTAAAAAAGTCAATCAGGGATGTGTGATATGGGGGGGGGGGGGGACTCACCTGTCTTAATGAGATGTGTAGCTACTAATAAGAAAATAACAAGAATCTGTTTCATACGTACATGCAAACTTTGTATATGATTTTTCATTCATCCTCTAAACCTGTTTTTGTCCCTTTTGGGGTCACGGGGCTGCTGGAGCCTATCCTGGCCACTCTGGACAGGTCACCAGAGGGCCACAATCACACACTCACATTCACACCTATTTAGACTAGGGGTGCTGATCACGTCGATCGATCGACCGGTCGATCTTCAAGGACATGAAGGTAGATCGCTGGCCAGCAAAGATAAAGAACCAAAAAAATACAAATATATTTCTAAAAAGTCAGCCAGCAAATCAAAATCCTCACCAAAAGTACGTCCCTTGACTGACATGCAGAACGGCCAATCGAACAGCTTCTGACACATACGTCACATACACATACATATGCGTGTTTAAATTCTGTCTGTCATGAGAAAGTCGCCGGCAGAAGACCACTCCGGCCCACTGGGGTGTTTATTGAGGCCCAGATCGGCCCGCATGCCTCCGCGGTTCCCGCCCGATTGATCTGAGCTCACGGAGGCAGCAGTGTTTTCCTGTGACACGCACTCCCCACGGAGCTAGCAGCGCTTTAGAAATGATAGTCACTGCTTTCTGCCTGTAATGAAACGCCTCATCTGTTGATACTAAAGAATCTCCTCACATAGATTTGTGTTGTCGACCTTCAACCTGTCAGCTCTCTTTTAAACTGTACTTTAGATATAAAGTCATGATGGCAGAAAACTTCCTGCAGCTCAACCAGGACAAAAGTTTGAATCATTGGTTCTGAAGACAAGAGAGAGAGGATTTTACCACATCTTCAGAGTTTTAACCCTTCTCACTGTTTCAGAAACCTGGACATACTTCTTGACTCTGAGCCCTTTTTTGTCCCACACATCAAAAATGTCGTTAAGACAGGATTTGATCATCTTAAGAACATTGCCAGAGTCCGCCGTTCCTCTCTCTTGCAGCACAGAGATGCTGATGCTTTTATTTTCAGTCGTTTAGATTACTGTAATGCCCTGCTCTCTGGTTTACCCAAAAAGTCTATTTCAAATCTACAGCTATTGCAGAACTCAGCGGCACGAGTTCTGACGAGGACCAGGGGGCGGGAACACATGACACCCACTTTAAAATGGCTGCAGTGGCCTAACTGTGCGTTTCAGGATTGATGTTAAGGTTCTTTTAATGCGTTATAAATGTTTTTATGGTCTTAGGCCTTCTTATTGAAATGATCTTCCTTTAAGCTATGAGTCCTCGAGGACCCCGAGGTCCTCCGGTGCTGGACTCTTAGTTGTTCCACAGGTGAGGACCAAAACTTATGTTACATATTATTTTATGCATCTTATTCTCAATTGTATGTTTTTATATTCATCTTATGTCTTTAATTTTAGTATCTTATCATCATTTTAGCCTCAGTGTTTCTTGTGAGGATCTTTTCTGCCAGGGCTTGCCGGCTTGGTCGGTGGTTGTTGCTGCAGTTGTTGCCCTTGTTGGGGCAGCTGGAGTTTAAACCTGTGGGACCCCTTTCTGTGGGCACTGTGACGAAGTTCCTACGGCCGAGCTGCTGCTGGTGTGAAGAGATGACCACATAATAATAATAATAATAATAATAATAATAATAATAATGGATTCGATTTATCTGTGCTTTTCTTGGTGTTCACAATTTGACCATTTTTTGTTCACTCCTCACATCAGAGCCCAGCCTTAAGTTTCTTTATACTTTCATGGGTCGAGTGTTTTAACGGAGGGGAGTGGGAAGTGTGTGTTGGGTTTTCATTGTAATATTGTGTGTTTTCTTGTTCTAAATGCCAAATTGTTTTGAGTTGTGCAATGTTTGAGAAGAGATTTTTTTTTACAAGTAAATAAAGTTTGAAGTTTAAAGTTTGTTCTCTTACTGTGTAGTTTTGTCAGTACATACAGTAAACAATGTTATGTACTGGTAGTTTATGTACTGTATGTACTGTAATAGTTCATAATACTATGTTTATTAAACTTATATTTAGGCAAATCCTTTGGACACCCCTGATTTAGGGGAACCAATGAACCTGTGAATCATGTTTTTGGACGGTGAGATGAAACCCACGCATGCACGGGGAGAACACGCTAACTCCACACAGAAAGGCCCCCACTGGTGTTCTGGTTCAGGTCTCCCAGCCGGGACTTGAACCTTGCTGTGAGGCAAAAGTGCTAACCACTGCACGGTGGCACTAAACACTGCCTTATAAACCAAATTGAAAAATATTGTGACATTTGTATTTTATGTCCTTAGTTTCCAGGAAACAGTTCTTGTATTTCACATTAGTTTGACGTGACGCTGCACTGAAAAGACTGAAGGTGAGGCAGGCAGGAAAGAACTGCTTTTTCATTTGTTTTATGAATTCATACAAGCACAAAATGTCCTGTTTCTGCACAGTCGGAAAAACACCAAATATGCTACTACAGAGGGTATTTTGATTGACCTCTCAATGTTTTTTCATACTTGGAAAAGTTCACATTCACTAGGACCTGGACACTGAAAGGAGCTCAGCAGACACGACGCTCGCGATCAGAGTTAGCGTGTCTACGGTAGAAAGTCGGCAAAAAGGCCATTCTTCAACGTGCGTTCACGTTAACACATAATGCTCATGATGACGTCAACAAAAGTGTTGGTTAGCCATCAAATCATATGTTCGTGTCTCTGTCAGCACGACAGAAGCCTTGAGTGAGCGGCAGGCCGGCGCTCATCTGGAGAGCTGCAGCCTCTGCAGTAACTCTGAGATCAGGGACCTTCATCTTCTCCTGACCAACACCAGTCAGCTCCTCTGGGTTTAAGGTGAGGAGGTGCGTGTCTGCAGGTAATGCTGGCCGCTCTGCAGTGTGGCCTCAGGCCGCTGCCACCACCACCGCCACCGTCGCCGCCACCGCCAAACTGAGAGCAAAAACTGGGTTTTATCCCCGATTATTAAAGCACTCCTGAACATGTATGAGTGTTGAAGCTGCCAGTGTCAAGCAACCACACTGACCGCCCCACAACCACAACCTGTACCCGTCTGTGGGTCTCTGTCAATCTGCAAAACTGCTTCATCACTTTTCCCGCAGAAAAAAAAGACGTAATGTCCTGAAATCTGGAGCACAAGCACATTTTTCCTGGATGGTGAAAAGCAGCGGCAGCAGCAGCAAAAAAGACCAAATTCAAACACGGACCACAGACAGCAGCGGTCTGTTCAAACGTGACGTAAAAAAAGATTCCTAATACCAGAGTGTGTTTAAAATCACCCTTTAATCCCATAATAATACCATAACATGTTTGTCTACATACCATGAAACTTTATTTCTAAAAATCATGTGATCAAATATGAATGTTTATTAAAAAGATTTCACAAATCCAAGCTTAACCTCTGGACACCTGAATTATTTCCAGCTATAAAACAGTAGATGCTGAATGAACTTGAAACTGAAGTAGCTTCATGCATATTTAGGCTTTACAAAACCACCTCAAACCCAAATACAAAGTTCATCAAATGAGGGATTACACCCCTAATTTGTAATAATCCACAAAAGCATCATCCAGGTTCAAAGCATTCATCCATACGTGTGACCTTCCAAACACGAGTGTGTCCATCCACGCCAAAGCTCACACGACGCCAACATCTGACAGTTACTTCCCATTTCCACTTCCTGCGGCGACAGTCTGACACAATAATCTGTCAAATCCAGAGGATTACTGGGAAAATGATCATCTGGAAGATTTTCCCTGGCAGCTCCTCAGATGTGTTTGTGAGGAGACGAATGAGCTTCTCCTCCTGTGGATGTCGTGACACTCCCTGAACATCACTGGATTTTTAATCTGAGGAGGTCATTTCCCCCCACAGGGACAAAGGGCAAAGACCAAGAGAAAGATCCCAGCACCAAGGGGGAGGGATTCAGAGCCCCAGTCAGAGCTGAGGCCTTTGGTCGCAAAAACTTCAAAAAGTGATTTCGTTTTTTGTTTGTTCTCTTTCTGATTTGACTTCCCCGTATTTCAACTCCAGACAGAGCAGCTTCCTCTGCAGCTTCTTCACCAGGATTATCCACACATCCCATCTTTGTTCTGCTGAATGTCTCCGCCGGTCTGGATCCCAGCTGTTGTCAAGAAAATAACTGACAGGACACCAGACCCCCTCCCCACCCCCACCCCCACCCCCCCGTGAGGCTCAAATCTGACCAAAAAAAAATGCTGAGGCTTGAGAGAAGCGCCGCTGCTTAACGGGTGACGGGAGATTTACATGCTAAACAGCAAAGCTAAGTTCCACGCGTCTCCTAGAAGACTTGCTGCCCGCCTCCAGGTTCTGTCCCATCCACCCTGTGCTCCCTCCCCAGCAGCAGGACTCAGCTGCTGCACCAAATCCATGGACACCCAAGATAATCTCCACAGATTATTGGACCAGATCCACTTTTTTCAATGGGAGCAAAGTCTGCTGTTTAATGCAGAGCATCTGCAGAGATAGCAGGCTTCAGATTCACACCAACGCCTTCAAGAGGCTCAACGCTCCACGCCCCCACCATAGCTGCTTCAGGAGGAAGAGGAGGCCGCTCCTACCTCGATGAGGAAGTCCCCCGTCCGGAGCCCCGCCTGCCATGCCACTCCACCCTCATCAACCGACTCCAGGTACTGTAGCGCCGGGAAGGCCGGCGTGGGGGTAAACTCCTCGATGGGCGTGTCCGCTGTGCAGCAGAGGGTTGGGAAAGGGGGGTCTGGGGTCAGTTCATGATTTTTTAAATCATTTCAGCAAAAAAATCAAATTCAAACAAAAATTCATCCATCCATCATTCATTCATCATCCATCCATCATCCATCCATCATCCATCCATCATCCATCCATCCATCCATCCATCCATCCATCCATCCATCCATCCATCATCCATCCATCCATCCATCCATCCATCATCCATCCATCCATCCATCATCCATCCATCCATCCATCCATCCATCCATCATCCATCCATCCATCCATCCATCCATCATCCATCCATCCATCCATCCATCCATCCATCATCCATCCGTCCATCATCCATCCATCCATCCATCCATCCATCCATCCATCCATCCATCCATCCATCCATCCATCATCCATCCATCATCCATCCATCATCCATCCATCCATCCATCCGTCCATCATCCATCCATCCATCCATCCATCCATCCATCATCCATCCATCATCCATCCATCATCCATCCATCCATCCATCATCCGTCCATCATCCATCCATCCATCCATCCATCCGTCCATCCATCCATCTCAGCAGAAACTTTAAAGCATTACAACAGGCTACAAAAACTGGCTAAAAAAATCAAGAATTAATTATCAATTACTATACAAATTAATTCTTGCAATCAATATTTACTTACAATATACAACATTAAATCATATAATTCTATTCCTTTAAGTCTCCCGTGAGGAATTTTTGTTAAATAAAGACGTTTCCAGTTGTGTCTTAATCATGATTATTAGCCAAAATCCCACAACCTAAATGTCTTAAAAAGCCATTTTTCATGTTAATCTGAAGCCTCTGTTTCCAAAATCTCCTCCACATGGGCGTGGCCATTGGTGAGCTGAGTACCCATTTGTGATTTGTGAGCTAAATTGAACTGTAAACTCCATCCATCCATTCCCACATTGGTAGGGGGTCACAGGGTTGCTGGAGCCTGTCCCAGTCGCTGAAGGGTTCATCCTGGACGGGTCAACAGCCTGTCACTGGCCCACACAGACACAAACAACCGCACGGTCACACGTGTTTGGACTGTGGGAGGAAGCCGGAGCACCCAGAGAAAGCCCACACATGAACACGGAGAACATGCAAACTCCACGCTGGGATTTGAACCTGGACCTTCTCTGAGGTGAAAGTGCTAACCACTACACCACTGTGCAGCTCTGAATTGTAAACTTCAGAATCCAATTGGACAGCTTTGTTATGTTTCGTAAAACCAAACGAGACGTTCACATTTTACACTGAGAGCTGCAGCGGTCGGGTTCTGGTGGGATTCTGGTGCTGCGTCCTGCAACCAGCAGCAGCTTCACTTCAACGCTGGAGAACAGCGACGCCCAGATTCACGTGTTTCCTTGGCCCTGCACGCGAACATGTCCCGTGTCTCCAGAACACTGGATTCACTAAAAACTCAGGATGTGAAGACGGTAAGCTCCACCCACTCCTTCGCTTGTAAACATGAAGTCAGAGACTATTTAGCAACTGGAACCGCACCTGCTTTTCTGGTAACGTTGAGGCACTTTTCCGTTTTCAGTCTCTGTGAGTTGCTCCCAAACTCTCAGCGCAAAACCACCGAAACTTCCCAGAATGCACCACAGAACCCAGAAGGGCAAAACTTCGTTCAGGTGCTGATGGAGGTGTTTTCTTCAAACGTCTGTGACACGCAGGGAGCTGTGTGTGATGACAGTCATGCACGCTTCATGTCTGTTTGATCCACTGTGTGGAAACTGTTTCCACACAGTGGATCAAACAGACGTGAAAAGTTTCCTCCCAGACTGAAAGCCAGACGTGGAACGTTCCACGTCTGCCCTTCGTTCCACCGGCCTCTGCGAGCATCCTAATGCAGTGTTTTTCAACCTTTTCTGAGCCAAGGCACACTTTAACCTTAAAAAAAATCCCGCGGCACACCAGCATCCAAAATGATGATTGTGGCTGAAAAAGCTGGAAGCTGCAGCTGTTTTTTTTCTAAAAGATGTAATAAAAGTTAAGTTAGAAGATTTAAAAACAGTTTGAGGTGTGTTTGTTGGTTTCAAGACGTTTAACAACAGATCTCCTTGTGCGCTGTCTTTTTAACCCAAAGCATGATGGGAGATGTAGTGCATAAAATGGCTGGAGATCACTTTTCAGAGCTTCATGGTTTTGTTCTCTTGTTCCACGGTCTGACACCGGATTCTGTGGAAAGCTACACCACTAAAGACGAGCTTTAGCTGGTATTTATGGTGGAACTGAGAGACTTTATGAACAGAATCTGAACAAGGAAGTGAAGACTTTAACCACTTCTGATTGGTCAGACTGATGACGTGTGATTAAGCCTCCAAGAATGATTGGTGGAGACAGTTAAAGGGGCGGGACTTTTCCAAAAATACAGCCGACGCTGCAGCTAAATCGCGGTACAGTCATTCTTATCAAAATGTCTTTAATAGAATCAAATAAACACAAAGAAAAAAGTATTTAACGATCTTTCATATTCCTAACTACTCAGTGTTTATCAGGGTTTGTTTGGATGAACACAGAGCTGAAATCCTGGAGATGGAAATGTTTTTAGATCAGTGAATGAGGGTAATTTCCCACGGCACACCTGGTTGAAAAACACTGTCCTAATGGATGGAGAAAAAAACAGCACCACTAGTTTGGACTCTGCAAAAACTTGGACTTTTTTTATAAAGCGCTAGCTAAAAGAGTTGCACATTTAAGTGTTTTAAAGAAAGGAAAAAAAGGAAGATAATTCATAATGATAAAAACAGGATAAACATGTAAAGATTTTTACCAAAAGCTACTTTTTACTCCAGAGCTCTACTGAACCAAACTCTGAACGTTTGTCTGGCTTCTTGCTGCTGAAGTCGACAGAGAGCAGGTTTCTTTTTTGTGTTTTTACATCTTCTCAGAAAATATGACAGGTTGCTGTCATCCTCATTAGCTGCTCTGCTGCAGAAGGACAGCCATGAGATGGACCTGCATGAAGATCCAGAGGAACCAGAGGAGTCCTGATGTCGCGTCTCTCATTGTTAGTTTTGGAGTTGGATGTGGGCTTTAGTGGAGCTGTTTTCAGCTGAACGGGCTCCAGCTTTATGTTAGCTGAGCTTTTCTTCTTCCTGCTGCTCTTTTGCCAATATATCTGTGGGTTTCTGTCCCACAGCAACGGAACAATGGCATTGGTTAGGTATTGTCTTTCCTTTTAGACTATGTTTGATTTGCTGCTTGAAACTTGGATGTGTAACACAGAAGCAAAGCATGTGTGAGATGTGTTCTCTGTATGTTGACGCACTGGGATTCTTGCTTGGGGCTCTGACAGTCTTTGTGAGGGTGGGATTGCTTATTTCAGCCATAAAGGTGAGTCTTGCAGTGAGTTTGGCATGCTGACGGACAGGGATGTTGTCATGGAAACGGATAAAAAGGTTGTCCTGGGTTAAAAGAGGTTCTACATTCATCCCTTTTTGAATGACAGATCAGGTTCTGGTCTTATTTAGGCTCAAAGAGTTTTCTGCAAAGTTCATCTTTTGTTTCAGGTTTTCAACCCTCTGCATGTGCTCTACAGTCTCAGCGTTTGGTTTTTGTGGCATGAGTGCGACTAGATCCTGTAATGACCAGGAAGACGAACAAACTGCACCCGTCTGACAAAAGCATTTTTAGTAGTCTGAGCTCTCAGGCAGTTGAATGTAATGTAAAATAAAATGATGCATTTTGATCTGTTGCACATGTTCCTAAAAGCACTCTTAAACCCAAAGATTTATGGAAAATCTTCATTGAAACAGCCTGTAAACTAGACGGGACTTGATCCTTTTTCAGCAACTTAAATGATCATGCTTGTGGTGTGGAAACTAACAGCAGAGCGACCGGACCGACGACTCAGCGGGGCTCAAGAAAACATCACCAGAGATGTAAAAAAGAAAAAGTCTCACGCTTGTTAAGATGTCAGTGTTTGAATAAAAGTTCACAGTGAAGTCCTGCAGCTCATTTGTATGAAAATGAATTATTGCATCTCAGTAACAGAAAGGATCCAATTTCCAAAGCGGTTTGAGAGATAAATGCTGGGATCAAGTGTAGCACCACCGACCTATCCAACAACTGTACCACCCCCACCCCGCTCTCCAGTGAAGCCCACCCTCCCTGCCTCGCTCTCGGGGAGGGCAGAAAATATTGCAGTCTGGAGAAACCACTGGTGACAAGTGACACTTCCCATAACTCATCCTCTAACTGAAAGACAGAGTCCGCGAGCGCGCCGGGATCTCATGGGGGGGGGGTGCTTCTGGAGGTGTGTGTGTGTCTGCAAGACTCTGCAACTGTGAGAGAAGAAGAACGTGCCGGAAAAAAAAGGGCAGAGGAGGATGAGAGCTTATGTGACAGCTCCAGCATCAGCGCATGTTTGTGTGTTCACCCCCCAGTGCAGGATAAGCTCAGCTGGGTCACTCCCCCCCAGGGGTGTGTGTGCGTGTCCAAGGCCAGAACATTCTTCTTGCTTTTCCAGCCCAATCCCTCGCTCCATCTCCTCCCTGCCTCTGACAGGAAGATCCTCCCAAAAAGTCCACAGCCCTCCAGCAGCAACAGCAGTAGTGGAATGCAGCGTGGATTATGACATGGGCACCATCGTCATAGAAACCGACACAGCAGCTCAAACTGGCTATTTTTGGAGCCCCCCCCCATCACAACAACATCAGGGCAGAAGCAGAGGATGGAGGCAGAAAAAATAAAACAGAAGACGTTCAGATTCTGACCTTCATTCTCCAACGAGTCACTTCCAAAGCTTGTTAGCATGTTTGGATTGGAGTTAGAATGTGGATGGGGGGGTGCTGAGGGGGGGCTGCATGGAAGTTTATTGCATCCAGCTACACACAAACATCTCAGCCAGCACATGATTGGTTCTGAGAGTCCAGCCAGCCTACCCTTCATCCTCATCTTCATCAGCCATAGAGACACAAGTCAGCAGATGATCCTACCTTTGGCCCCCCGCAGGACGAAGCCGAAGCCCTCGTTCTCCTTCTTCTGGAGCACCACCGTCTTCTCGTCCACCACGCAGTCACTGTGGAGGAGATGGCGCGCAGCGCGCCCGTTAGCACAGCCCATCATCCGCAGCATCGCCACGGACGCCCTGCCCGAGTGGAGGTTCATGCTGCTGGAGGGGAGCCGCTCCGGCCAGGGCAGGGTAGGGCAGGGCCACCCCGACCCCACCCCACCACCGCTGCCGCCGCCTCCCCCTCTGCGCTGGCCGGCCTCTGTTTGGGTCAAACGGACTGACAGCCGGCCAGCAGCATCCCCAGAAAAGAGACCATCCAAGACAGACAAGAAATAAATAAAGTAAAAACGACGACTCTGGGGACGCGCGCGCCTCCCCTCCGCGCCAATCCGTGCGCCGCCGCCGCCGCAGCTGCGGCTCGTTGGTCCTGACGCGCGCGTAGACGCGGGGTCGCCTGGTTACCCCCGCCGCTGCGGAGGGTCTGAGCATCCGAGGAGAAGCTCCATAAATGTGGCTGCGATGGAGGCTGGCGGCGCGCGGGGAGCGGAGCTGGAGGGTGGGGGGAGGAGGAGAGGGAGGAGGCGGCGGCGTGGACGGACGTCAAGGTGCTCCGCGCTCCGCAGTGTGAAACCACAGCAACGAGCAGCGAGCGGCCGCCGGTCCAGCAGGCGCCGCGCCGGCGTGAGGAGCGCGCGCCTGTGACGCGCAGGACCGAGTGTGGACAAATGAAAAAAAGTAATCAGATTACTGAGCGACGCGCTGTCGGATGAGACTAACGCGCTTTAATCTGCAGCAACAAGCTTTGAAACACAACGCAAAAGAAGAAGAAGCTGCGGAATCCGCCGCGCAGCGGGATGCGGGCGGATGTGCGCCAATCTGCACGAGATGCTGCATGCAAACGCGTTTTCATGTTTTTCAAATATGACCGCTAATAACTTTATTTCATTATTAAACATTGAAAGCAACTGAACATTTAAAAACTCACAGAAACGAGGAAACAAACATAGTTTGATATCATTTTGACCAAAAGGCAGAAGCTTTTTTTCTTAGTAACCATCTTTACAATATAAAGCATCAATGAACCACGTGATCAAGTAAAACCTGTGAATAATTCCATTCTGAAGGACACAAACAGTGTCATTCTGAAACTAAACAGCTATTCCAGACAGCTTCATTTGGTCCAGATCCGTGTTTGGTCCTGATTCCAACAAAAACTTGTAAACAAAACCACGTGACTCCAGATCCCATTTGTAATTGGCCAGGAACTAAGAGGGTGGGGCAAGGCAACGAGAGAAAGATGGATGTGGTGCGGGTTACGATCCTTTATCGGGACAGTCAGCTTCCTAAATCTTTCTAATAAGCCAATCAGTTTTGAACTTTGGAAAAACACTGTTGACGTGTGACTTTGGTACAGCGGTTCATGCCGCCAGGCGGTTACTGGCAGTGTGTGCTGTTACTCAGAGGATGTCGGCTGATGACTTAAGGCTGTGTCCGAATTCCCTACCTGCTCACTACATAGTGCACCATAGAGTGCGTTTGTCATTTTCTAGTGCTGTCTGAATCTACAATTCCAACATCCAGTCGCCTAGAAATTTCCCAGAAGTCTCTGTGAAAAACCAGTGTGCATCGATGCTCACTAGATCGGCGAATATAGACCATAAAGGCGGGAATTCGGACACAGTCAGGAAAACAGGGAGAAGTGATGTGGATCAGCTTCAAATAGTTGGAATGAGCCTGATTCCATCCAACCACATTTCAATCAGTTCCTGCGTCTCTCCGTTGTGGAGTGATGGCGTTGATTTAAAGAGTTCTGTTCAGGAACTACAAGGTAGCTTTGAGGATGTCGTCACAGTGGCGTCTGTCGGCGCGTGACCACACAGAGAAGCGTGTCAGAAGCGTTTTCAGGGGTTGAAATAAACGTTGGAACAAATAAACAGCTGGAATCTTTTTCCTCTCTGATCACACGACAACCGTTGCTGTCCGTTGGTCCGTGGCTCATCTGTTCCTTCATTCCTGCTATGTTTACGTTGGCTACGGTGGCCCGGTGGGTCCAGATGTTCCGCTCCCAGGACGGATTGTAATCAGACTGAGGAATCTCAGAGCGAACCCAAGCTCAGTCTGATTGGAAACGAACCCAGACCACCTCCAAAGGTGGGTCACAGAGCGGTTCCTGGTCCTGGTCCAGAGTCCTCTTGGTGGATTCAGACTCCAACTTGTTCCAGATTATCGGAGGAAACGAGTTCTGGTTCACTTAGGGAACCAAACGGGTCCAGTCTGAATACACCCTAAATATGGTTTTACTAAAACTTTTCCACAAAAAAAGCAATCTATGTAAGAGTTAGTCTTTGAGGGAGGGGCTCCAAACCCAAGCAGGAGCTTGTTTCATGGCCCTCAGGTGTTACGTAAACCACCAGCTGGCCTGCTGTTTAAGCAAAGGTGGTGAGAAACAAATAAATGTTTAAAACCGTGTGAGATATTGTGGTTTTATGGACATGGGCCTGATGTTGACCAGCTGTTGATCTTCTCTGATCTCATATCCTGACATCAAATGGAAAGAAGTTATTGCCCAACAGCAAACCCTGTGGGTTTCCAAACATATTCTGTCAAATAATTGACAGAAAATTCACATTTTTTTAAATTACGATGTTTTTAAAAAATAAATTTTTAATGACAAAATGTTGCAATATAATTTTTAATGACATATCATTTATGATTCCTTAGTTGATTTGTTATATTTTTGTTCACAACAATGTTAATTTAAAAATATTGCACAAATATTGGGATGAGTGCATCTTATTTCCCCACTGTCTCAAATTTGATCCACACATGTTTAACATGCTGTGACTGGATTTGTAAAGAATGAATTATCAACACCTTTAATGTTCATCAAAATATTCATCAAATATGATACCAATTAGAGAGGGTCAAAGCTAGACAGCGGGGTGAGAGACCTCTTTACAGACGCAGGTATAAATGCACGGAGGAATTTTTTTCTGCAGTTTTGAGATGGATAGAAATTCACAAAAAATAAGTCTTGAAAACAAACATGTCTTTGGATTTTTTCTGAATAATCAATAGATATTTCTTACAAAAGATTACTTTTATTTTTAAGCCTGTAATTGTTTTTGGAACTTTATACAATAATTGTAGAATTTAATGAGTACATTTATCATATTTTTAATATGAATTGTTTACAAAAATGTTTAATAGAAAACGGAGCTTCCTAAAGAGGAGGTGTGGTTTTTGGAGTCCAGGCTCCCCTGACCCCGATAAAGACCTAAAAGGTGTTGAATAAATACAGATGTAATGTGAAAAAAAAGAAAGCACTGTTTTTGAAAATGTGCTTTAAGTTCAAGGAACATCCATGTTTTGGGGAGGGGGGCAGTTTTAGCAGATGGGACTCCTCTGTAGATCAATGTTGGCACATATAGGACTGGTCAGGAGTGAGGGGCACACTCTGTGTCCGCCTGCAGAGGCCGGCCCGCACTTCCACACCACACTGAGCCTTCCGTGGCTGCAAACGTTCAGCTGGACGGTTTTTGAGGAGCCCTTCATCAGGAGATGCAGCTTCTCCAGAGCGAGATCACTGCAGCGGGACGGGCAACTCCTCTGAGTCTGACTCAGCAGTAAGCTGCAGCTACTGACATCGTTTCCACAGCTCTAAATTTGTGCGTTCTAACTAACCTCCCACTAATGTTTGTCTTTTTTTTTTCTGTGCACAGAAGTGCTACGTTCCGCGTCAGACTCCTGCAGCGGTCATGCACAAGCAGCGCTGATCGTGAGGCGCATGTCCGCGCGTGGGGCTGAGCTGGGTCCTCCAACTGCAGGTGGCCGCCGTAAACGTGAACCGTTCGGCTTTTATT
The DNA here is from genome assembly GCA_023969325.1 of Oryzias curvinotus. Taxonomy (NCBI): domain Eukaryota; kingdom Metazoa; phylum Chordata; class Actinopteri; order Beloniformes; family Adrianichthyidae; genus Oryzias; species Oryzias curvinotus. The sequence continues at coordinate 21,750,397 of CM043716.1, forward strand.
AGGCGTCACGCTCATTCTCAACAAACATATGTGAGGAGAGGGGAAAAAACAGAGAGAGGGAGGACTGAACCAGGAGAGAGAGCTGCGACTGCCGTCCTAGCAACAGTTTCCTTAGCAACACAATCTGTCTAGAGAGGAAGGAGGCCAGCACTGCTGACACACTGAAGGTTACCTCGAAGCCTTCCACCTCTCACTTTGGCTCCTATGCCGCCGCCGGCGGTCGCTCTTTCACCCAAAATCTGACCCAAGCTCCACTTGATCCACTCAGGTCAGCGTGCACGGAGAGCCAGGCACGTTTCCAGCTGCGTTTCTCCCTTCAACAAGTCACAGGAGGAGGGGAAACTGATGCAGCTGCTTGTCAAAGCCAGGCTGAAATGCAGGACAAGGCGCTAAAGAAGCCAGATTGGATGAAATGTAAGTTCCCTGAGTCTGCGCTGGGACGTGGGCGGCTGCAGCGTATTTTTAGCCCAGAGGTTCTCCCTGAAATGCTTTCGTTATGACATTAGAGGTGTCTTTTGAGTTTGAAGGCCTCTCAGTGGTCACAGAGAGTCCCTGAGCTTCTTCCTCGCATGCCTGATGCCAGAGACAGCATGAGCCCAACACAGACCTTTGACCTGCTAATGGCAATCCCTCTTTTCCTCTTCATCTGCTGCTGGTCCGGCCCTTCTATCGAATTTTAGAACCCTTTGTGGCCCACGAGTTGAAAGGTTTGCCCGACCCTGCTTTACACGGATCAGTCGTCCTGATCCATTTGCTTGATACTTCCACCCCCGTGCTTTACAGTAGGTCTGGTGTTCTTTGGATGCAGCTCAGCATTCTTTCTCCTGGTGTTTCTGGTGTCCTTAGACAGCTCTTTGGTCTCCATAGTGGAGTTTGGAGTGTGACTGTTTGAGGTTGTGGACAGGCGTCTTTCTATAGATAACCAGTTCAAACAGGTGTCATTGATACAGGTAACCAGTGGAGAACAGAGGATCCTCTACAGAAGAAGTTACAGGTCTGTGAGAGACAGAAATCTTGTATGTTTGTTGGTGACCAAATACTTATTTTCCTCCATCATTTGGAAATAAATTCTTTAAAAATCAGACAGTGTGATTTTCTGGATTTTCTTTTCTCATTTTGTCTCTTATAGTTGATGTTTACCTATGATTGAAATGACAGGCCCCTCTCACCTTTTTAATTGGGAGAACTTGCACACATTTGGGGGCTGACTAAATACCATTTTGGGCTACTGTATGTCTGATCTGATGTAATTTTCATTACAGTAGGGTTTTTTCTCACTTTTATCTGTTCGTAGCTTGACTGTTGTCATTCATGATTAGAGTGAACCGACACAACAGGTGGTTCATGAGCCTCAGCTGTTCATGAGCCTCAGCTGCTCATGAGCCTCAGCTGTTCATGAGCCTCATCACTCCTGTTTTAGCCTTAACCCTTGTGCTATCCTAGGCACTTTACCGTTGGGAGTTGGGTCATCTAGACCCACTAGTCAGTGCTCTGAACCTTTTTTTTTCAACGATTTGTGATCTTCACTGGTTCAATGGATTACATGAAATTTGTCCACCTTTATCCACCTTTGTTAAGGTAGGGGGAACATGTCAAAGTAAGGGTGGGGTCATCCAAGACAGCACAAGGGTTAATCTGTTTCCATTTGCTTCTACAGTCTCGTCCCTGCTTTATATTTGTGAACGTTTAAATGTGCACAGACCAGGCAGAGCTGTGGCTGCACAGGATGTAATCCGTGATGAGATGGGGACTTTTTCTGAGGCCGATCCAAAGCACACCAGTTCTGCTGTGGTTCTTGTAAAGCATGAAATGAATAAAATCTGATTGGTTTCTTACTATTTTGTAAAGGTCTGTATTATTTCTGTTGCAGCCTATTGACTGATTAGGAGCCATTTTATTAAAGTAAGTCTGACATTATTTTTTTATACTCTGTAATGGAATTGGATTGATGGAATAGACTGACTCTCTTTAAACATCTTATTTCTGAAGAACCCTTACAGTATAGGCCTGAAATTCTGAAAGCTATTTTAAAAAACAGTATTCTTAGTTTTGTCCTTGAGCTTTGAATCGCTCCAGAGAAATCAAAGTTTCTTGTCCCGATGTAAAGCTGTGGAAATATTAGCGGCAGACGTCATTGGTGAACACAAAAACTGAGGAATCTAAAAGGCAGGAGGAGAAAAAAACTAAGAAGCTGTGTACTTTGGAATGACATTTGTAATGAGACCTGTTAAAGATCCTGGAAAGCTACAGTCAGTCTTCTTTAAAATGAGTATCTTTAAATCACTTATTTAGGATGTTTACAGTAGAAAGATTACCACAACCAACCAGTGGGATGGTTTTGCCTGTATGGTGAGGTTTTCATCTCTTAAGTCCAAATACGAGTGTGAATGAAGGGGTTACATTCCACGTACATACACACTTAAGTGCGTGTTCAGTCGGCGCTTTGACCGGTTCAGAATAGTCCGTTTTGCCCTCCATCCTGCCTGAACACACAAAGCTGGGAAACTCCTCCTTCTTCATGCAGAATTCAATGGCAGGCATGAATTTTTCAGAGCACAGGAAGGCTTGACATGAGGGCCTTAAGTCAGCGTTCAATTAAAAAACAGAACATTTAGAGCAGCGGTCCCCAACCCCCGGGCCGCGGACTGGTACCGGTCCGTGGGTCATTTAGTACCGGGCCGCACAGAAAGAATAAATAACTCTCATTACTTCTGTTTTATTTATTTTAGAATCTGAAAAATGTTTTATTTAGGAAAAATTGTCGATTCTCTGTTACGTCCGTCTATGTCACTCTTGACGCAGGCCGCCAAGGCGCTCTTCTCGGTCACAAGATAGGTTACCGCTAAAATAAAACCCAGCAGCTAGCAAAATGAGTAAAAAACAAATGTCTTTGGAAAGTTTCTTTGCTGAGGGGAAAAGGCCCAGCCAGGAGACAGAAGAGGAGCCTTCTACTCCCAAAAAAGAAAGCTACATTAAATAGACATAACTTCTTTTTTGCACCATGAGTGTGTGAGGGGGGGAGGATGATGACACCTGTGTGATGTACAATGACATGGCTGTCAATTTAAAAGCTCAGAGCTCGTCTTGTCACGTCTCTGTTTCTCCTTCATCGAAGCGTTGCTACAATAATCCTCTGCCATATCTTAAAGACAGTTCTGGGAAAACTTTGTATGCCGTTAAAAAGCGTTAAAAAGGTTGGGGACCGCTGATTTAGAGGAAAGCACGTCTGTCTTTACAAATGAAAGAACAACATGACTGTGGGTGTTGCACTGCGTGCAAACATGCAAACGGTCACACAAGCTAAAATCAAGGGAATCTTTTGTTTTCTGGCCCTTTAATACTAATCAAGCCCCTGGTTCACAGTCTGACCTCAACTTTCCTTCCCCCTTCAGTGAGAAATGCTGAAGATGGTTCTCCTTGACCCACATTGAGCACTTGGTGGAAAAAATACTGCGTGCAGCCTCCTTACAGGATTCTGTCAGGATTCATACTGAAATGTCACGGAGTCCTTCACTGCCTCATCGCAAACGTATCTCCACATTTGAGACTTAACTGCTGCAACCTGATGTTTACAGTGAGACATTTACAAGTCACCAAAGGCCTGCTGTGTCCCTAATTACCGACAATGTTCTTCTGGAGTTTGTTGTCGGGATTTTACAATGTTTTCTCCAAAGAAGACATCATTAAAAAAACAACCCAGCAGTTTTTGGGAAACAGTCTCTGGCCTGTGTGTGTCGGTGCACCCATGCTTTTATTTCTGTGAAGATTCGGTCTGTTATTTAGATGGTTCAGCCCCAGGCCCTCTTCTTTCTTTCCAAACTCCTCCCCCGTGTTCAACCTTGATTGTTTATTGTATGTGTATTTATTTATTCATTTCAGTTTCTGCCAACAAAAGTGTTTGCATATGGTTTTCAGTTAGGGTGTAGTTTAATGGGGTTTTTGTGTCACACGTGACTTGTGTTCAATAAAAATGTGTTGGGCCCCAAATTTAAAACTTTGTCATTTATAGTTTTTAAAAGTTTGCAAAATCTGAACAAACAATGGCAGCCAAAGGAGTTGAAGGACCAGAAGTAAAATGTTGTCATCAGTTGGTTTATGTTGCAAACTTTTTTTCTGCGTTCATATGGCATTTATAAAGTCTGTCACAGAAAAGTCAACGGGCATAAGCGGCAGTGATCGCTGTACACAACGCCTATCTCTGTGGTTGGTAACCATAAAGGTTTGAGCCTCTTTGAGCGGCCGCTGTGGGGTTAGCATGCTGTTGCTAACATGTTAGCATGACACTAACAGCAGTCCTACAAAGTTGCAATTGAGCGGCTAATGCTACAATCAGAGGAAGCAAATTCTAAAGACGTCTACAAAGGACTCTGACGGAGAGAAATCTCTGCTCTTTAATTTTTTCCACCAGGTTTTTTTTTGTACATTGTATAATAATAATCACTAACTGAGTTTCATAAAATAGTCCGTAATAATAGTTAAAGTAGTAATACGCAACAATAATCAACCTATTTATAATTTTCATGGTAATTTTTCTAATGAATGGCTTGAGCTGTTCCAGAACAACAACCACAAAAACAAAACAAAACAAATCTTCAGAAGCTGTTCCATTAAAAAGATGAGTTTGGTCTGTAATGTTCATCATAGAAACACTTCAACTGTGAGAGGCAGAATTTAAAGAAACATCCACGTGATGGAGCAGAAAATAATGCCTCACAAAAAAACAAGAATTCTGTTTCTCAAAGACCTGCTTCTTCTTCTTCCTTAGATGCTCGTCTCTTCTCCACTATGAATGTCGCCTAGCTGAACCTGTTCTCCGTAGACAGACACCTGTCCACACCATTAAACAGACCGGACCTGTCAAAGGTTCTCCATCTGGATGATCAAGAGGAGAATTGGGAGAAGGTCATGTGTAGAAAGCTGAGTTTCATCCGAAGAACAGCATACCCACTGTGGAGCACGAGGGTGGTACCATCATGCTATGGGGCTGTTTTTCTTCTGTGTGAAGGAAAGGATGAATGGATCCATGTATGGTGTGATGTAGAACAAAACCTCCTCCCATCGGTGAGAACATTGAGGATGAAAGGGATCTTCCAGCAGGGCAATGACCCCAAACGGAACGCCATGACAAACAAGGAGTGGCTATGTCAAAACCAATTCAAGCTTTTGGAGTGGACCGCCATCCAATACAGATGGAGGGAGTTGAAAGTGTTTTCCAGCAACAGCTCCAAAACATGACAGATCTTGAGGAGATCTGTGTGGAGGAATGGACCAAAATAGCAGCTACAGTTCAAGCCTGCTGAAGACCTTCAAGGAAACTTTGACCTCTGCCATTGACAATGCTAACGCGATGAACTGACAGCATGTCTGTTTACAGATGTGTTTACAAATTATTCTCATAGTGATATTCTGTTTGTGTGGATAGAAAACAACTTTAGGTTTTCTAACGGTTTCTGTTTCAAGAATACGTACAGGAATCACAAATTGTTAAAGCTTAAACCCTTGTGCTGTGTTAGAGGGTCCAGATGACCCGATCCTTAAGGTATTCTCCCTACCATGACAAAGGTGGAGAGGATTTCATGTAATCCATGGACACCAGTGAAGATCACAAATCATTGAAGAAAAAAGGTTCAGCGCTCTGTCTAGTGGGTCTAGATGACCCCACTCCCAATGGTAACGTGTCTTGGAGGCACATTAACGTCTGGAGTGGGGTCATCTGGACCCCACAAGATAGCACAAGGGTTATTTGCTTTCGGCTTAACATGTTGCTCTTGGATCTAGCTTATGGCGAATGATGTAGGCGACAAAAGAATTCTGCTAAGGGGACGAAAATGGCTAGCAGCAGTTCTGCCTTTTAGCCACGGCTGTCTTAAACAGAGGTGTAGGAAATCACTTCTACAATTCTGCAAACGGTGTTCATCTTCTAAAAGGCTTTTCTTCAGAGAATGGCTTTGTCTGAACCCCCACACACAGTTTATACTTACGTCTGCACTCAAGCACAAAGGTCACATAGGATACATGAATGACTTTTTTGTAAATTTTATGACTTGTGGAAAACTTTTAAATATTTTATTGTCTTTACTTCTGCAACGATGGACTGAAGAAGTTGCCTTGCAACACAGCTGTGCCACGTAGCACTTAGTGTAGATTGTGTCCATGTACCGGTACATTCGGCTCTGTAAGACACTGCATAGCTAACAAACATAAACTGTTCTTGTGCTGGGTTCAGACATGGGCTACTGCTCTTTAACGTTCACATTTCAACAACAGCTCTTCTGTTTGGATGAGCCTGATTTTAAAGGACTAGTTCACAGAGGAGATTATATGAAGCTGCCTTTTCTCTTCTCTTACATAAAACAAACACACATAACCCAGGGTATACATGTACCCTCATTTGTAATGAAGTACGCAGTGAAGTAGATGTGACAGCAGAGAGGAGATGAGAGTGGAGCAGAAGAAGCGACAGCAAAGACCCGGGGATTCAGCGTCAGGCGCTATTAGAACTTATCCCTGGTAGTAGATGTACCAACAACAGCTTTGGTTTTCTTCAACAGATTTAATCTAACCCCTGAGAAAATGAACACTTTGAAACAAACCTGGATTTCCTTTAAGGGACAGTTTGTCTTGTTGTTCACACCTACAGTCGATCTGATACAAACGGAGAAGGTAAGTTGCAGAGAGGACTTACCTGGAGGCATCAAAGCTGTCATAGGAGCCCACAGTGTAATGTCTGAAGAGCTTCCGTCTGTCGGCGCGATCCGCACGAGAATCTGCCAAATCACACAAGAACAAAATCAAACCGTTTTAGTCTGTTAACAGATGCAAACTCATCCATCCCTTCACCTATCTCTCCATCCATCCATGCAATCATCCATCAATCTTCAAGTTGGACACCAATAAGGTTGTTGGGTGGAATCTTATCCGGATGTCCGGATCACTTTAACTACCTCTAGAGGACTGAGTTATATAAGCCTTGAATTAATAATAATAATATTGGATTAGATCTATCAGTGCTTTTCCAGACGCTCAGAGCACTTACAATGTGTCCATTATTCATTCACTCCTCATTCAGACTGATGGTAAGCTACGAGGTAGCCACAACAGCCCCTGGCAGCCACTGACAGGTTCCTCTGACCGGGACATACATACGCATTCACACACCAGCAGTGCCACACTGGAGGCAGGGAGGGTAATGTGTCTCGACCAAGGACACAATGACAGTTGACTGGGAGTGGGGATCGAACCGCTGATTCTTCAATCATTGGCCGACCTGCTTGTGATGTCCGTATTGCTTCAGAAAGAACAGGACAACAGGCTGCAAAGAAATACGGCTTTATGTTCTCACTATGCCTCGTTACATTTCTTCCAGAACCCTCTCGTGGTGTTCAACACCAGTCATTTTGTGCTTTGCTTATCACCGCTAGGTGGTGTCATTTCCAGCAGGAAACATGGGGACTCTCCCACCTTTCCACACCGAAACGGATCTAGGACACAATGACAGTTGACTGGGAGTGGGGATCGAACCGCTGATTCTTCAATCATTGGCCGACCAGCTTGTGATGTCCGTTCACTCACTTATTACAACCTCGTTGGAACAAGTGAGTGAACATAAAAAGAGACACTTTCAGCCTGGCGTCTCATAAAAGGAGACGCCAGGCTGAAAGCCTTATTGTTGCATGTCGCAGGAGAAAGAGTCCAAGATATTTACGACACGTTAGCAGCAGAAGACGATAAATATGCAGAAACAAAGCAAAAGTTAGCAAATATTTTTCTCAACAGAAAAATATTCAATATCAAGTGTTTATGTTCCGAAAAGCCACAAAGATCCAGGAGACAGTTATCTTGACGTTATCATCCAAGACTGAGGAGTAAACTCTGGACATTACACTGCTCAACCACCTGGGACACTGTCGCCCACAATTAACCACGGAAGCAAATGGTGACATGACTTTCAGCAAAGGCTAAACAAAAGGTTACAGCTCAGGATATGCAGAGAAATTACCCAGGTTTATGTTCCACATGTGGTCCACAGAAGCCACATTGTATGCCCAGGACGAGGATTGTTTATTTTCTCAAATTTGACATGCGTCAACAGAGATGCAGAGGGCGTGATTTGGTGAATGCAGCATTAGAACGTAGCCCCGCAATAAATCAGGCACCACTGCACTTATCTGTTGTACATGACGATATCTGCAGCAACAATAAAATCCTCATCTGTTCTTGTTTGTAGTTTTTGCATTTCTCTATAAAACACTAACAGCAGAGTGAGACTGTTGCTGTTGCTTTTGGAGCATGTGCTAGCTGGCACGGTAACACTAGCATGTGGGATTGCTGCTGTTTACACGTTTTTACTTATTGTATATTCTTGTTGTTAAAATTAGCTGGAATCCTATTTTATACTTTACTGACTGGCTTAAACAAAACAAAACAAAAATCTATTGAAGAAGCAGATTAACTGCTGGTTCATTACAACACATTTGCTAATTTTGTGGAAATAGTTCTCATTGGAACCCACTAAATGGAAAACATTTCTTCCATAACTTTAAAAACGGGGAAATGATGGCGTTCATTGGAAACTCCGGGTTTTCCAAAGGCTGTTGCGGCTCCCTGTGTTTTCATTTCTGTGGGAAACTCATCCAAACGGCTCTTTGAGGGGTAGAGGTTGCCGACCTCTGACCTAACATGACGCCGCGTGGCGGCTCGATGAGGAATAGTCTGAAAAGTTTTGCAGAAAAGAACAGTTCCTGAACAGTTTCTGCGTTGCTGTTATAGAGTCAATTCTAAAGTTTCAATCAGTAACAAGACTCCATTCACCAGTGCTAAATTTAATTTAAACACGGTTGCATTTGTTGTTGTTTTAGACCAATAAATCAAGAAAACTCACGTTTATTTAAGTGTTGATATTACTGGCACAAAATCAACCAGATGTTAAATATTCATCATAAAAGTAATGCCCCTTTTACATGAAGCAGGTTATCTGGGTGTCTGGAAGAAGAGATGCAATTTCTAACTACTCTGGATTGAGATTTGCTTTTTTTTCCCTGTTCAGCTCATTTCTCTAAACCTATGAGTGAATTAAGCACAAAAAGGGACAAAATAGAGGGAAGCAGTCATAGCAATTTTATGGAAAATCAGCAAATTTAAAAGATCAGGAACAAGAAATGTAATGCAAACAAGATGAAAAGGCACCAACGGTGCAAAAGAAATCTCTAAATGCGTCAGAAAGTCACTGTTTTAAGGGGAAAACTACAGAAGTCCAAATCAAATGATGACAAAAGTTCTATCATTTTTAAAGAAATACCATCTGAGATTTTGGGACGGCAATTAATAAAGTAAAAACAGAGAGATTCAGAGGTTAAAGGACAAACAGATTCCATGTTTTCCTGCTTTTGTTTCTGTTTACAAGCTGAAAAACGGCAGAAGCTTCACACGTTGTAGTTTTTCTAAACAGAGCAGCCCTGAAAACAATGCAGGAGACAAATGTGTGCGTTTCTGACAAACACGTGACTTTTCCCGGTCTGCATCATGCGTTTGTCTAATCCAGCATCCTCTTCTCTCCTCCCTCTTTCTTTTCTTCCGTCACATTTTCTCTCACACCAGCTGTCACACTTTCACAGAAACTCCATCTCCTCTGATCCGGCTTACATCTCGTCATCTTTGCGGGAACATTTTCCCCTGCCTCTCCCTGGTTCTGTATCTGCGGCATCAGACTGAAGGAGGATGCAGCTGGAAGTGCATGATGGTCTGACACAGAGTAATGAGGGGGGGGGGGGGGGTTACGGCCCTGGTTTTCCTTCCTCATCGCTGAGGGAAGACAGAAGAGGGGGATTGGTTGCAGGACAGGAGGGAAAACAGGAAGAAGGGGTGTCTCCTCAGCATGATCACACTCCATAGCAACTACTGTCTGACTGCGACCATCTGGTTTCTATGGTCACAGATCAATAGAGATGCAGCAGGCATGTGTGCACGTTTGTGGGAGCGCACGAGAACACAGAGTCTTCACATTTACGTGTTGTGCTAAGAGGTGTGCTTCCTCCGTCAGCGGTTGGATCTAAGATCCGTCAACGTGTGTGTGTATGTGTGTGTGTGTGTGTGTGTGTGTTGCGTGAGCAGCAATGGATTCTGTTGGACATGTGGTCCTCTCCGGGGTTCCTTCTCTCTCCTCCTTCTCACCTCCTCCAGCAGCATCTCACCTTAAGGCACGAGGGACAGATGTGAGAATGAGATGCTGGCGTCCGAGCAGGATGTGCCTCCGTTATTATGTCCATCCCGTGTCTTTTTTAAGCTCTCTGATTGTGAGACGTCTCATTGGGATCCTTCAGATCTGTCTCATTTTCCCATCAGAAACGTGAGAACACCCCAACTGTGGGATGGATCCCAGATAACATTGAAGAGAACCTTAAACACACACAGAAAGCAGACCTGGAGAGATCCTCCAGACCGTTCTTGACAGTTACCTGACAGAGTTTTGATAGAACAGTCTTCAGCTTTCTGAGTTTGGTGTAGTTTGGTGAGTATCTTCCTCTTTTGACCTCTCCTCCCTTCTTCTTTTCGTTCCCCATCCTTCCTGCCTTGACTTTCCTATTCTTGCCTATGCTCCTCCTGCTCCTCTCCTACTGTTCTTTTTCCTAACCTTTGAAAGATTTTTTCCGCTTCTTCCTCTTTTGTCTGGATTGGATGTTTCTTCCTGTACTCCATTTGAGCCTGATGCCATCTCTGCCGAGAACCAAACCTTTTTTCTTTTAGGAGGACTCACTACAAACTCCACAGGATTAAAAGAGTTGCTGCGGTCAGCAACTTTTTTTTAATTTTTTTATTTCAGGGTGCTGTTACATCACAGCATCAAAAGCCTCCATCTTTATCTCCACCCACAGCATCACAACACGCTGCGTTCACTGCAGGCCTCACGGGAGGAAGTCCAAACTCTTTTGCTGGTTCTGTGCTCGGGCATAAAAATCCACATCAGCAGCAGCTTCACTGCTGTCAGGAGTCACTACTGCTCTCAATGTTTTCTGCTTTTTATGTCCCCACATGACACTTGTTATTTCTTTAACTGGTCTGATAATATACCCCCCCCCCCACCTCCACCTCCAAAAGACGTTGACAAAATGAGCCAAATGTGCTAAACTTTGATACCATATCAGAATCTTAAACATTCCTGCTGCTAGAGACTAAAATAATGAAATTAAGTATCATTCACTTTATGAGAACAATAACATGGAAAGTATGGCCAAAAAGAAACACAAAGTTGTGTTAATGGCTGCAATGTGTCTGCTTTGTTACACTCCTGTTCAAAATCAGGTTGCAGGTTTGTCGCTGCAACTCTCAAGTCCTGCTTAGTATTCAGCATAGCTCTGTTCTTTGTTTTCAAAGTGGCAACAGCAGAAAATCTCCCAGAGATAGGATATAGAATGGAAGCAGAATGCCCCCAGCCTCCTGCCCCATGAGTGGATGCCCCCTCTCCACACCCAGCAGAATTCTGGGAGAGTCTGTGCTGTGAACCTCATCCTCAGGGTGGAGTCTGAGTGATTTCAATGGACTGATCCTCCTCAGCAGCTCCAACCAGCTGCTGCTGCTGCTGCTGCTGCTGCTGCTGCGTTAATGGATCTGTCAGCCAGTCGTATGGATTGTTGTCTGGGAAATATCTGAGAAAGAATCCTCACAGGGAAGACATGTACGACGTGAATGGTCCTTTATAAAATATAAATAAATTAAAGGATCATTCGCTTTGTGTGTTCTCAAGCTGTGGGGCGCCCCTCCCTGGTTTTCCCCATTCTTTAACAAATCTGATCACAGTTGCAGAGAAAGGCAGGTGTAGGTCTCCAGTCCGTACCGATCGCATGTGTGAACTGCGTCACCGTCCGGGCGCCATCACCGTTCTTTTAAGAAGTTCAAACCGCTGTTAACAAGAATAATTACATCTTCAAATGTCACGGTTAGGATTAGTTAATGTAAGTGACCTAAGACCCGTGGATATGCGGCCCAGAAGCCCGTTTTTTAGTGTTTTTTAATTCGGACGTCCAAACCCCCCCCCCACACCAGCCTTGTCCCACCAGGTGGCCCACGCCCCTCCCTGAGATCCCTCTGTGCCCCCCAGGGCACATCTATTCCAGCTGATCTTCCTGTTTGAGAGATTGTGAAGAACTGCAAACATTTCTCCTCTGTGTTTCCCTGATAAATGATGGGAATGAACACACTGCTAATAAAGACAAAGTCTTTGGCTTTGCTCCACATTAGTCAGCAGATAATACTGTGACACTTCAGGCTGATGCGTAAAACAACACTAATTAAAGCATCTTTGCATGACTTTGTTTCTGTGATCTCCTCTGTCCTCAGAGGGTTGGATGTGTCACTCATCTCTATTCTCACAGGCTGGAATCTGCAGATATGGAGGAGAGGTTCGCTTGGAGTTTTTCCCCTCAGCCCCTCATTTGTGGGAGACATTGCAGAGTACTAGATGTGGCCTCTGAGAGGCCAAGGCCTTCTACAGCCCTCTCCTAATAAAGCCTCTTCATTTTGAAGGGAATGTACTTTAACAGAAAACATTTCATTTTACCTTCAAATATAGGTCCTTCAACAAAAATCTACATTTTAAGACAAATAAAATGAATAGTATTGCTGTAAAAAAATGTTTCTTGTGTTACACACTCAATCCATTTATGCAAATTAGGTGATGACATCATCCAATGGCCTTTGGGACAGCGAAATAGAGGAGTTGGTAACAGATGCAGTAAAACAGGGGTCGGGAACCCATGGCTCACAAGCCATATCTGGCTCTTTTGATGGCCACATCTGGGTCGCAGACAAATCTTTAATTCTAATGTTTTCTTCATTAGACCAGTCCTTCTCGGGCGCGATGCGATGCCAGGGGGGCGAGCAGCAGTAGCGGTGCTTGGAGAAAAAAGAATCTGCGCCACTATTATCTGTTACATCACAGAGTTTGTACCAGCCGGAAACCTGCGAATTGCCATCCCTGCAGCTGCTGTCCCGTCTCAGCTGCAGGGTTGGTGTAGGTACCATAACCGTTCGGCCTGGAACTCCTGTTTGGGGTCCTTTCGACTGAAGGTAACGTCACACTACGGTAGCCCCACTAGGACAAACTAAGTAGCGTCCAGATCTGCTCGGGCTCTACACATTTTCCTTTCACGTTCCATTTTGTAACCTTAAGTTTTTTTTTCCCTCATAAATTGTGTCTGACATTATTCTTTGTAATTTGTATTAAGAGATTTTGCCACAATCCACTTATTATTCCAGTTAATGTGAGACATGGCTGAAAATGTTGTCAGCACGGCTAAAAAGTTGTTCTTCCGGGTCCGTTCTGCCAATAATAAAGCACCGGACGCACAGACAAAAAAAAACTATAAGTGAACATGCATTTAATAATAATTATAACAATAATAAAGGCATGTTTGTTTACAATAGACTTCATAATATCTTCTTCTATGGTAGTGTCATAATTTGTCCAGACCAATCACCATCTGACACGTCATCGGACCAACGTACAGCCAATCACAGAATGTGACGTCAGCATTAGTCCCAGGACCCCGAACGGGAGATCCAGAGGCCGAACGGTTATGGTACCTACACCGGGATGTGTAAGCAGGAAAAGGGGAGGGGTAGAGGGCTCTGGCAGCAAGGTCAAACACATGCTGATTGTCAAAACGTAGAACACGCTACCCATCACATACCACACACTGCAGCGTGTGAGATTTAAAAATATGTGGTGTTTATGGCTCTCTCGGCCAAAAAGGTTCCCGACCCCTGTAGTAAAATAAGAAAGTCTGGGCCTTTGCCCTGCTCCATCCAATCCCGTTTCTGTCTCCAATCAGCCACAGATTGGTTTCAAATATTCAAATCAAATCATCAAATCAAACTTTATTTATAAAATAGCGCTTCTCATGCATTTTGTGCAGCTCGAAGCGCTTTAACATTAAAAACAGAACACACAAATTACAGTAAAAACCCAACGCACCCTTCACCCTTCCCACCCCCCTCCGTTAAAACATATGACCTATGGCCCCCACGAACAAAGAATGATGACTATGTAGCTTAAATAAATAAATAAATAAATAAATAAATAAATAAATAAATAAATACGCAAACAGAAAAACAAGTATGGCTTGCCAGTGTACTCTAACAGGAAGTGATTTTGAGATAAAAACCGCAGTTTGACCTTCAGCCTTTTAAGCAGCCACTAAAGAACGAAAGAGAGGGAGAGTCATCAATTTAAAACCCCAAACATCTGGACTTGCACCAACTGGGGAGCAGAGGAATCCAGAACTCTCACTGAGGAGTGATAACTGGCTTTTTTTTATTTTAGAAACTGGTAATATTTGGAGAAAAGGAAAACAAAACGTGGATTTGACATCATTTACAACAACAGGGTTAGACTGAACCTCCTCCCAAGCTTCCTGCAGCTAAGAGGAAGCTTTAACTGCTGAGCTGCATGAAGCTGCAATCAATCCTGCCACCAAGTGAGCATTTTCCATTTTCAAAAGCTTGGTGATTAACACATGAGTGGTTCAATGACGGATCCCTGAGGTACACCTTTGGCTACAGTGAGCAAAGAGGAAACAGGCCCATCCACCTTTACCTGCTGTTCGGTAAAGCATCAGCCGGTTTTGGACAGTCCAAGCAGTGAAAACGATCAGTGAACAGAGATGTTGTGCTCTGCTGATTTATAACGACAGTAGACAACTCTTGCAAAGAATCTTTATTTGAATTTCCAATACTTAGTTGGCATTCAAACTTTTGGTTTGGCATAAGGCTCGTTCATTCCATGAGAGATTTCCATAAACTTTTGGGACCCCCCTTCGAGTGAAGCCGGGAAGGCGGGAGCGCAGAATGAGCGCTGAGGTAGAAGAGATGAACCCTGCGACTGGAATAGGATCTGAAGGTGAGTTAATTAACAACCGCCAGGTTTAGCTAAGAACACTGCTTCGTATCTGAACACGTTGAAATCGTCATTTAAGCTTTCGTTATGTAACTTTATATTCATTGACTCCCTTAAAGTTCCACTCTGATCAATAATTAGATCTCATTTAAAGGGGGGGTCCCAGTCGTCTTTAAACTGTGAAAGTCATTTTCAGCCAAAATGAAAAAAAAAACTTTTGCCGTTTTCTAGGACATAGTTTCTGCAGAGCAGCAGGAGTTCATTCAAAAATTCCCCTCCGCGTTGTGGGCGGGACTGCTGGTACAGAGCAACCCCGCCCCCACTTTCCCTTCTCGTTGCTGATAGCTTGGAGCAGGGGTGTCCAACTCAAATTCACAAGGCAGTGAAGTAAAGTCACGGACCGAACTCAATGTTTATAGAATATTTATATTTATAATACCAATATTTATACTAGCAAAGCATTGTGGGATTTGTAGTATTAGCTGTACATTACATACCGCATAGCATAGAGCAGGGGTCTCAAACTTGCAGCCCTTGCGGCCCCCAAGATGATATTTTGCGGCCCCCGCCTTAATATGAAAGTTTAATGTTAGTGCATCCCGCCAGTTTGTTATGAATGACACTTTTTCAGGGTTGTGCGTTGAGCTGACGAACCAACCAATCACAGTGGGGTGTATGACTCTTGGGGGCGTGACATTGACCCGGCTTGAAAGCAGGGAAACATTTAGGAAAACCTGACAGCCCCTCGTTTGAGATGAACCAGCGCCGCGCCTGAACGTTAGTGAGACCAGGCGACTGCAGGCGGGAAAGGTGGTGATGAAGGCGAACGATGAGCTGCAGCCAGACTGGAAGAGAACAGGAAGTTGTCCTTAACATTCAATTTAATTTAGTTTTAATATGCCCCTCCCCCTTAGTATGATCTGTGTTATTATATCTTTTATAGTTATTTTAATGTTTTGTAATGTATGTAGAGTATTTATTATCAACAGGTGTTTGAAATGATTTTAATTGATCACTTGATCATCAACTACAAAAACCCTCAGGACACGTTTCCCATAATGCATTGTTTTGCAGTCACCAGGGCACATCCTCTCTGACTTCTTCACCTTACATTTCAATAAGTCCAATTCCAGTCCAGATTTCCTGTCAATCATCTTCATCCACACTGAGGGTCTCAGCTGTCTGGGAGGAAGTGCAGCCAAGTGTCCAGCAGTGAGAAGACAAGAGAACCGTGTTCAGAAGAACCATTGATGGAGGTTCAGGAACTGTAGAATTGGAGTCTTCCTTAGTGTTTAATAGTTATAATTCAACAGTGTTCACTGAACTGTATTAATAAGGACATTTAAATCAGAAAACAGCAGATATAGAAGACTAAATGAACAGAAATGTATTACTGATTTATTTACTTATTGATTTTTTTTTCATTTGGGTATTTTATTTTATTTGAATGAGAGTTTTATAAGTAAATTTTGTACAGAAAATGGTTAATTATAGAGTATAGTTAATAGTATAGTACATGTTCCAAACAAATTTTCTGGCTCTCAGACTCTCACACGTGGTGCGTGCGTGTGTGTGTGTGTGTGTGTGTGTGTGTGTGCGCGTTGAAGTTGCGGCCCTCCCTCAGGCTGCCTTCAGTGGTCCCCAGGTAAATTGAGTTTGAGACCCCTGGCATAGAGCTTGTTGGCCGTCCAGAGTATTTTGTACTTCACCAGTGAAGCAGTTTTTCCAAAGGGCCTTTTTTTGGCAGTTTTAATCTTAATTTTCTTTAAATATGTCCTCCGTCATGACAAAATGCTGCAGGAACACGTTAAAACCAGCAGCTGAACATGTATGTGTTTCACATCAGTCTGGAGGCACGTTTTAGGACAGACGTGTCTGTGTTTGTTCCTGGTTCTCTGTAGATCGGCGTGGCTCCTCCCAGTTTGGCGCTGACTTCTCCCTCCTGGAGAAGCACAGCTGTTGCGTTGATTTTTCTCCCTGCTTTCTTGTGTTTTCTGCGTCGGACGTTTTGGTTTAAGGATCTTTATTTGAGGATTTATGCCAGGTATGTTGGAATACTGGGATTCCAGCTGGATTCAAACTTTGCAAAAGTCCAGCCTGCTTCTGGGTCGTGTGTGCTTTTGCTCTCATAAAAAGTGGATCCTGGAAGATAACTTGGAAAGACCCAGAACTCAGCCCTTATAAACAGAGCTTCCTTTGGTTTAGTTAGTTCTCTACTTTTACTGTTAATGCCCTTAACTGTTTCCTGTTGTCGTCCCTAAATGGTAAAATACTGGCAGCATGGATGCAGGTGAAGCAGTTTCAAAGATCTTTGTGATGGTGGAGCCTTCGGCCTGACCATGTGGCCTGTTGCCAAACACCTGTCCTAAAACCAGAGGACTGTAATAACTAGGTTATTTTCACTAGAGGTATTTCTGGAAAAACTCTGCCCCTTTATCACACTTGTTTTATTTTACCTGAGTAGCTTTAATGCCAAACTGACTAAGTAAAGGAATTAGCCTTTTTTATTTCACCAAAAAGTAATAGAAAATAGTAGGAAACATCAGAATTTCTCCTGTAAAAGGTTTAGACTACACCTCAGAGGCATTCAAAGCGTACCAAGTGTTTTTTCAGCAATTATTGAGTTTTACTCCTAAGAAGTCAAAAATTAGATTACCACTCTGGTAAAAACTGTGTTTTTATTGTTTTTAACAGGTTCCTGTAGCATTTTTCTGATGATGGACGACATGTATAGAGAAACTAAAACTCAGAACTCACATTCCTGCATATTTCTTTCCTCAAATGGTTGCTAATCCGGAGCAGATGGAAAAAAGCAATTTGAAATAATTTCCTATTTTTGAAGAAGAAAATACACTGGGGGTCCTGCGACAGACGGCCACCTGTCCAGGACATCCCCTGCCTCCGCCTGCAAGTGGCTGGGATAGGCTCCAGCAGCCCGTGACCCCGAAAGGGAGAAACGGATTAGAAGATGAACGAATGAATGAAAAACACACAGACTCTCTGCTCTGCTCCATCCTGTTCATTCACCTGCAGACAAACAGATCCATGAACGTCTCTGTTTTCACGGTCTGAGCTGGAATCTGGATCAGAACTGGATGGATGGATACTATTGAAGACTTGTCATACGTAAGTATACGCGGAACAAGTGAGAAGTTATGGTTCTTTAAGTGAAATTTAAACAGATGTACCGGTATCATGAATGTACCACGTTCAAACATGGCAAAAAGTTTAAATAAACCACGCAAAGAACACATAAAACTGCTGCAGATGAAGCAGTTGTGCAGCAGCTCGTCTCGCCTTGAGGGGCTCACGGTGATCTCTCCTGGAACTCGTGTACTCATGGACAGCTGAGGGGGTGAACGATCGGCCCTGTGTACACCCGTCACAAAACGCAAATCAAGCATGAACCGTGCCTGATTGTTGCTGTGTTTACATGCAATTCAACGGTGATTCTGGTGTCAATTACATAATTTTAAAGGGATCTGTGCACCGTGTACGCGATGTATGTTAGAGATACGTGGAGCAGGCGTGGAAAGCCACAAATTTGCCTGTTCATCTTGCAAAAATCACACAAAATTCTGAAAGACGAACATAATATTTGCCTCATAAAATACACATAAACTGCATAAGTCACAACCGGCCCAAACATTCATGTCGAGACGTGTCGGCTTAAACCCTCGACAGACATCTGCCCATATCAACAAACACAAAAAACACGTATGAACGATGAACGATATCACGCATGAATCCCGAAAGACCGAACCTACATATGTGTGTAATGGCCAACACGGTGTTTTGTTGTGGGTGTGAGGGGCTGTAAGCTAGCAGGAGAACGTGTAAATAGATGGGTAATAATTAAAGGACCCCTGGGAACACTTTGAAAATACATCAAAAGACGACTGGAGTGGGACAGCACGTCAACGTTTTGAAGACTTCTTCCTCACAAACAAAACTGTAGAGAGACGTTCCTTTTTAATGTGGGTCATTTCAAATGTAAAAAACAAATGGGATAAGAATTGTGTTTAATTTGGCGGCTTTCTTCACGCAGGCCTTTGGCTTCTGCACAGCGACGGCAGACAAAGGTGACCCGCGGCCTCCGTGCTGTGCCCTCATTTTCTGACAGGCTTTTCTTTCGGGCAGACCTGGAGGCAGTTGGAGTGAGGCGCAGTGTGAGAGAAGCTCCCTGCGCCAACGGCCTTGGGTTAAGCTTCAAAGTGAGCCAGAAGAAGGCAAACCGCCAGAGTGAAAGGAGAACAAGACTCTCCCCATCTGCCTCAACCATTCCTGACTTTCTCCTAGAAGCAGAGGGAAGAACTGATGGCTGCTGGGAGCCGGACTCTGTCAGCACTGAGCCCTGTCATAATGTCAACCATTAAAAGTTGCCAGAAGGAAATCCATGGAAAGGAAAGAGGGTTTTGAAACATGGAGCAGACTCTCTGACAGCGCTCGCTGAGCAGCTTCAGCCCATGGAAGGATGAGCATAAAATGGGATATTTATGGGGGATGGAGCATGGCGTGATATGTTCATTAGCCTGCACCCAGAGGAAATAAGAGCACAGCTGAGTTAGCAGGGTAATGTAGCACTTAGCTTTGTGCAGCTCAGCCTGGGGAGATGGCAATAGACAGGAAGACAAGCAGACAGGGGGGGCAGGGACACATGCAGCACAGGCGCTGCAGGAACAAGCCACGTGCCTTCAACCCAGCGTCACCCCTCCTGCTCGGTCGGCACAGAACCGGGTGAACGCCAGCAGCCCGAGTCCCACATTACAAAGCTCCCACCTCCAGCTGGAAAGCTCCCCCAGGCGATTGAACTTACAGCTCCTCTCGTCGGCGGCCTTGGCCTGGATCTCCTCCACACAGTCGGCTGGGAACCAGCCCACCTGGCCGCGGGCGCTGCCCTCCCAGAAGCCCCCTTCTCCGATGCTCAGAACTGGACCCGAGGCCGGGACAGTGGCGAGGGGGAGAGAAGGGAGGCCAAAGTGAGACCAGCAGAAGCGTAAAGATGTCACATTCAGTTCATCAAACAGCGTTTTGTCAAGGTGAAAGCAAAGAGTTTCCCGTCCACACATTCGTCTGCCGGCATTAGGCTGCAACGTGCACCACATCTGCTTCTTCTGGAAGCTTTAAGCTCCTTCATTCTGTTTCAGACACTTCAGGACATCCCAACTTGAACTTTTACGGTTTGAAAGTTGGATGCTGCCACGTTAAAATGAACGGAGATTTAGCTGGACAAGCATCCAAACCTTCAGAAAAGATGCTGGGCTCTTTCCAAAAGATCTAGATTCTTCTTAGTTACCATTATTTCCTTTTTTCCAAAAGAATTTCTGATTTTGTTTACCTTTTAGCCAGCACCATTTGACTTAGTAGCTCATAAGTTCATGGTTTTGATGCTAGCTATGCAGTGTTTTTACATAATTTGCTAATTTTGTTAAAGCAGTTTTGTTTAGCACCGTTCCAAACCTTTAATCAGACACATTTTTGAAGTAAATGCAGTCTGATTGCTGTTGGTTTCTTTCTTTCTGTCCTATACGCCTCACAGGTGACTCTAAAACTGCAGGTCTTTGGTTTTCATGTATCTGGTTTCAGAGACTGTTCTTTCACAAACGACCCCCCCCAGCTCGGAAAACCCAGGAACCAACGTTCCTGAAGCCATCCTCACACTCGCCACAGGAAACTCCACAAACTACTCCGTTAATCCATTTTCTGATCATTATGATGGCATCGAAACCAGACACGATGATGTCACACCTGCAATCAAGCACATCTCATGTCCAGCATTAGTTGCTCTCCGCCTCTGAATATACTACAGAAAATATTTGGATTAAGGCAAAATTCATCCTTTTCTTTATATATTTTCCTTTCATTTTACTCGCTAAAAATGTGACACGGTGTGTCATTTTGATGAGAAAGAGCAAACCTGCTCATAGAAAAGAATTGGAATCTTTCTGCACTCTGCTGTTGCTGAACCGTCTGGAGCCCTAAATGAGGAAAGACACTCTCCTGTTCAGGATTATCTACAGCTGTGAATGTCAGATCTTTTCCGTCTTATTCTTTCCCAACAACAACTCCTATGGGTGATGTCTATGCATGAGTGTGTCCTGTTCTTCCTCCCCGGCTCAGGGCAGAGACTCACTCGCTGCAGATGTTCTCAGTGGCAGATTTGTTGAGAGACACTCACATTGGTGGAGATGAGCTCTTTGACTTCTGTGAGTCTGTCACTGATGAAAAAGCAAATAATCCCACCGCCGGACAAACTGAGGATATTCCCCGCCTCACCTTTGACCCTGTCTCCCTTGTAGAGGTTAATCTCCCCCTCAGCCTGGATGCTGTAAGGACGAACCACCACGAAATGCCTCCCAGGAACGGCGCTGTACAGCTTCCTTCTGGTACCAAGAGCCTCGCCGTGACTGCTGGGACTGTGGGAGAGAAAGGGATTCTGGGTCAAAAAGATGCCCATCCGGGTTGTGAGTCCAATAAATGTAGGCAGCATCTTTATTCTGGTGATCCTGGAGACCAGAAATCTTCTGCAAATGAATGCTGGGAAAGATAATTTGAGCAGAGGAGCAGTAATGCTGATCTATCTATCTATCTATCTATCTATCTATCTACGATACTATATATCCGATCTATGCTTATCGAGCGAGCGAGCTATCTATCGATCTTCTATTCTATCTATCTATCTATCTATCTATCTATCTATCTATCTATCTATCTATCTATCTATCTATCTATCTATCTATCTATCTATCTATCTATCTATCTATCTATCTGTGCGGCCCGCAGGAAGAGTTTTTGTGGCCCTCAATAAAAGAGATGCAATGTACAAAGAATTCAATATAAGTCGTCACTATGTTACAAATCATAGAAACTATGACAAATTTACCGTTGAGGAGAGCAACAATAAGCTCCAACAACTACAAGGAGGCTGTGCTGCACAGCAGACGTTCACAGAAATGACTGAATCCAGTGAAGCTGTGACTGAAGCTAGCAGCTACGTTGATGCTCTGGAAACGTCCAGCGTAGCAAACCCTTCAGTGACGGGGAGTTTGGAAAAGAATAAATGCTGAAAGTAGCTGACATTGTTTGTCCAGAGCAAAAGAAAAAGTTTGAAGAAATAAGTCCATCGAATAATACAATTACTAGACGAGTAGAAGATCTGGACAGAAACCTCTGGAAAACATCTGGAAGCCTGGTTAACTGTATAAATGACACTTGAAGTTATTAAAGACAACGTTTTGTTTATCCATGTTTTTCACCAGTCTAATGTGGAGTTCCTAATTTGGCCTCCGCTACAAAAACTTTGAGAACCTCTGATCTATCTGATCCAAAGAGCTTCAGAACTTGTTGAGAAAAGAGGACCATCTCTGTCTGAACGAGAAGAACTTCTTCTGGGACAAACAGAGCATTTTACAGTTTTTCTCAGTCGCTTTAGTACAATTCTCAGATCAGAATGAAATTCCCAAAACTATTTGTTCAATCTTCACATCATGATGTCACTTGTGCACATCATATAAGCAGTTTCTCACTTCTTTGAACAAGTTGCAATTGCTTTGGTACATCCATGCAAATGATTATGTACAATTCTCTGCTCTTTGCTACATTATCAATTATTTATGTCATGTTGATCAAAATGCATTATAAAGTTCACTGTGCAATAGTCTTACTCCTCAAAACACCTAGTCATTACTTCATCAAATAAGTCATTAACTGCAAAGTGGTTGATCAAGTTGTCATAATGTGACAAACATATTTCTATACATCTCCATTATATTCGCTGTGATGTGGACGAGAATTTGTGGCCTAACATACAGGAACGACAAGAGGTGTAGGAAGACCACACCAATTCCTACTGCACTGCCTGGACTGGTGTACAGAATTTTGTCCTACCTTTTTTTTTCCCTTTGTGTTACTGTTTGCAGTGGGTTTTTTCAACAAATTACAATATGAACAATAAAAGTGTACATGTGAATCTTGTCTAGTCTCTTGCAATCAAACAAAAGGTGTGACTTACATTTTACAATAATTGTCATCAGAACTTTAGCCATAGTTTACATCAGAACCTCCCTCTAAAGTACACAGTTATATTGACAACATGACTAAGTCCTTTGACTGTCTTGTTCGTAGACAATGACACAAGGACTGGACATTCTGATGGCACTGACACGTTCAATGACATTAAAGACTTAGTTTTGAGAGATGAACTAAAGATTTTGAGCAAGTTACAGGCTTTTGCATGAAATCCATGGTGTTTTGCTGTTTGTACAGATTGTTTTGAGAAATGCACACATGTATTTGCAAACTTCAATTCTGATCTAAGAATTGTACTAAAGCGACGGAGAAAAACTGTAATGCTCACGTTGCTTCTGCGGACGCTCACAGAGAGCAGATGGGACTGAAGGCAGAGCGACGGTGAAGCTGCCTGGATGGCATGATGGCGTGGCGCCTCTTAGTGGCCAACCATCATAACAACAAATGAAGGCTGCAGGATCTCTTTGGGGCAGACATTTCTGCAATTAGACATAAGGCTTTCAAACCAAATTAGTTTTTTCCGAAAAGAAAACCTTTCAATCAAGCTTTTGAATAAAAAAAAAGGAAAAATTGCAGCATCTCAGATCAAAACCACCATACGAGTTGAGAGATAAAGGCAGAGAGGATGAAGCAGAATTGAAAAAAAAAATAGAAACTAGTTTGAAAATGGAGAACAGGAGAGGTTTTTTTCCCTCAACAAAGTGGGTCACCTTGCCCTGTCGACTGCACTCCTCCTCAAACCTCCACGAGCCTTCAGAGAGCTAACCCCATTCAACGTTTTCCAAGGAGAAAGCCACGGACAAACCCGCAGCCTTCCACTCGCTGCCTTTTGGAGAGCTCTGACCTGTTCTGGGAGACAGCTGCCCTGCTGTGTTACGTAGAAGTGCACTGGTCAATGGTCAATCAAGCCTCCCTCCACCAGACAGGTGCTGTTTCGAGAGATCAACACAGATCTCATGTTCTCCAAAGGAACCGAACCAAAAATCTGTTGTCAGTGCTTTTATTTTGGAAATTCCCAAGTAGTGCTGCCCGATATGAGAAAAACTCACAACATGCAATATTAGTGATCAATATTGCGATGACGATATAACTTGCAATATATGAATAAATAGCAAAACATCCAAAAACATCATTTCCATTTCACTGCAACAGTTGAATTTAAATAACATACCTTCAATTATATTCCAAATAAAACTACATGGGAGGTGAGTGTCTAACTTAAAAAGGCTCCATCCCATTGGTCCAATGCATAAATGGATATATTTGATTTGTTAAATACTCAAGCGGCCATAAGATTGTTTTAGCACATTTAAGGTAACCATTTATTACAGTTTTTGCCATCTTTTGGGATATGCGTATTGCACTGCTGGATATCACGATAATGATAAATGTGGGATTTGTTGTGCAGACCTAGTAGCAAGTAAACAATTTTGCATTCAGCCATAAAGATGTTGAAGTTAATCACACTAAATGTATTTCTACTGAATATGAAATCCTTTATAATTATGCTATGTATTGATGCAGGTGAACAGTTGATAAGTTCATCGTGTTTTGAGAGTTCTGTTCTGCAGAACCAGATCAAGAACAGGAACAAAACCGGACTAAACAACTTTATGAACAAACTCACAAAGTTCAGCACTTACTTCTTCAATCAAAAGGCAGACAAAAACTAGAAGGAGCTGCATTTCCAGAAGAAAATGCTGAATGTTATATTGCTGAATGCAAATGAAACTTACAGGGCAATAATTGGCTAAAATAAATAAAGAAATGATCAAAGTTGACCATAAATTAAGTCAAAACAGCACAAAAACAAAAAAGATATGTTTGTGAAAAATGCCAGAGTCGGGTATTGAACCAGCGAGCTTCTGCACCAAGGATTCCCCATTTATATCAATGGAGGCAGAAATCCTGGAATATCTGGAAAAGTTCAAGGATTTGAAGGACCAAAAGTCACAGCTGGAAAAAGCTGAAAGAGATTAACATTTGAATAGTTGAATGGTTAAAATAGATGAAAAACTGTAGACGGAGTTAAGAGACAAAACATGGAGGAAGATATTAGAATAATGAAAGAGAAACAGGAAAACAATGGTTGAAGGGTTTATAGCTTTATAAATGATGATGTTGAACTTTACGCAGCTAATGGAAAATATTTTGTGGGAGTAAAAACTGATCATGGCCTAAAATTGGAACAGAAATGTTTGCCTCTTTAACAGTATCAACGCTTATTACATATTTTAATAGCATGTTAGTCATGTGGAGGAGATCTGTATCATAGTTTCTCTTATTGTCCCAAGAATCTTTTTCTTTTTGAGATCAAACACACAGAACTCCACTAATTTACAGATTACAATGTACAGATGAAGAAAACACATTAAGATCCACCCGATTCACTGTTAACCATCCCATAATGCAGAACGTTCACAGAAATCTGCTTCCAAGCTGCCCTCACAGGATGATTTAATGAGACAGAACCAGTCTGGACTGCTGAGAAAATCCAGAAAAACAGGTTATTTTCTGTTAACAGAAATGGTTTGTAGAAAAAATGTGAATATAAATATAAAATGTAGACAGTTTGTGAAAAGGTTTGAAATACAATTTCATTAAAATAATAGACTCAGCTCAAAAAATGACTTTAATCTGGGCTTGGCGACCGTAGATTAGTCTGTTGATTAGTCATTACCCCCTGGTTTATGCTGAAAAGGTCACGACCTCTGCTTCTGTTGTCACACGGTCACAACCAAGGAAAAAAACGCAGAAAATGTTGGTTCACAGAAAAGAGATGAAGACGACAAGAAAATTTACCAACTCTCTGATCCAAATCCTAAACTTAGATTTGTGGTGGTTCTGTGGCGCTGACTGGGTCGTCACCTGGTGACCTTCTGTACTGTACTTTACTGTACTGTACTGTACTGTTCTGTACTGTTCTGTACTGTACTGACAATACTGTACTGTACTGTTCTCTACTGTACTGTACTGTACTGTACTTTACTGTACTGTACTGTACTGTACTGTTCTGTTCTGTACTGTACTGTACTGTACTGTTCTGTTCTGTACTGTACTGTACTGTACTGTACTGTACTGTACTGTACTGTATTTATTATGTGGCAGGTTCATTTTATTAAAGTGGAATACAGCTGCTCAGACTGCGACAGGGAAAAGGGGGTTTCAGTGGGTTTGGTATTAAAACTGGAGATTTCTGACAAAGTTCTGATTAGATTTGCTGATTCCATCCACTTCCTTCCTCGTCTTGTATTAACTGATCTCAACTTCATCGTACGCTGAAAAAACGGGGGTTGTTTTTTATTTACTTACAAATACTAAGCATGTTTGTTTAATATGAACAAATTATGTTTACCTTCCAAACATATTACAATATTGAAGATCACACATAATTTCTAGCAGTGTTCCATTTATATATTTTAGTCATGCCCCTTAATTTTGGATAAGTAAACCCCGTCTGTCAAGATGCATTTCAGGAGGGAAAACTTTGTAGTCAGCCATTTTACAGGAGTAACTCACTGGAGTAACTTGTAAAATCTAAGTTGAATTTACTCTAATAAAAGATTTTAAGGAAGTGGAAGACGTTATATTTAGCACTAATTTTGTTTGTTTTCACGGGGAAGAGCTTTGTAATCCACTTTTATCGTAGTTATCAAAGTTAAGGCTATGCGCACCACGTCTGCCCCTCCCAGCCGCAGCCCTTGACAACAGGTAAGGGGAGGTGTGCGTGGTATGTTGTACTGTCACGCTGCAGGCAGATTCAGCGGTAAACACGGTGAGTTCCAATGATGAGCATGGTGAGCAGTTATGCTGTGGAAATTCACTCTTGATGACCCCCCCCCCTTCCATTGAGGTGTTCTCCTACCATGACAAAGGTGGATGAAGGTGGAGAGGATTTCATGTAATCCATGGACACCAGTGAAGATCACAAATCATTGAAGAACAAAGGTTCAGAGCTCTGTCTAGTGGGTCTAGATGACCCCACTCTCAACATTAAGGTGAGTGGGGTCATCTGGACCCCACAAGATAGCACAAGGGTTAAGTGGATTTCTTTTAGCTAGATTCCACGTTGTGGAGACCGAATTTAAAGGAAAATGTCAGAAGCTACAAAGTAAAAGCTGAATCATCGTCCAGTGAACTAAAACACCACAGCCATGTGTATTTGTGGACATTGTGTGCTGACTATTGTTGTGAGTTACCTTCTTTGAGAAACACAAATTCACTTTATCTGGACATAAACCGGTTTAAACCTGCTGAAGTGGATCTGATTGGATACTTCGTTTGACTTTAACTCTCACTCCCGCTGAAGGATGGAGGGCAGGCTCGCTTGAGGCCAGTAACCAGGCAACCACAGGGTTCACCAGGCCCACCTGACCTTCAAACGTGACCCTGTTTTAGCCTAAACTGTGCTGCTGTTGTTGATAGACAGCCATGTCAAAGCTGAATGAAGTGCTTTACAGCTTCAGTAACAATTAAATACTGCAGAAGCATTAAAGGTAAAAACAGAGTCCGGATGGTTTATAAAGTCAGGATGAAGAACCAAACCTTCACATCTTTACCTGCTGTGTTTTCTATTATCATATGGAGACTTTGTCAATGTCACAACAAGAAGCAAAAAATATCCAACAGATTCAGTGACTACTTCAGGAAAACAACTGAAGGATTCTGGGAAAAGTTATGTTTGTGCCAAAACAAGAAATATAAACCGTTTAAAGAAAGAAAAAAAAAGTGTCAAACTTGTTAAAAAAAAGTCAAAAATTAAAGTAAAACAAGATTTTTAGGCTTCAAATTGACAATTTACCTCCAAAAAAGTCAGTAGTTTGCAGATGTGGATATTGCATAAGACCTGTTCTCTAATCCTGGATTGTTCCTCACACGTGACCTCTGCAGAAGAATTTCCACTCCAGACTGACTTCTGATTGGTCCCCTCATCCTCTGCGCTGGTTCAGATTAAAGGCATGTCAGCAGATGGACCAGGATTACTCCAGCAACCATGTGGACACCCAATCTAGATTCTTCAATTCCTTTCTCATCAGATCCTCCTCATGGTTAGAGGGTATTGTCTGTTAGTCGTGCAGTTTATGTCAGAACGGATGTTTCCAGAACAAAACCACAGCATCACCTTTAACCATTTCACTCAATGAAAACTGGATCATCAAACGTCCAGGAGCTGTAAGCTGCGACTCCTTTGGTTCTCCGCTGACCTGTTCATCTCTTCTTCTTCGCTGCTGCCACTGTTTATTATTATATTATCATATTATTAAATTATACCTGGGACCCCCCCGGTGCTGCACGCTGCTGGAGGTTCGAGGCTCGAACCAGAGACGTTGCTTTCACACCCGTCAGATAAAGTCAATCGTTCTCCCTCCATCACTGCAGAGGCCGTTCTAAATCCAATGAAATGCTAGTTACAACCTGTTTATCAATACGTAACAGAGGAATCACCTGCAGCAAAAACAGAGACATGCTTGAGCTGAGCACTCGTGCAAACACACAGTCTGATCTGAAGACAGGAAACAAAAAGAAGTCCAAGCGTGTTCACATCTCCCCCTGTTTAGATTTATGCGCCTTTAAAACGGCAGAGAAGACTCACAAAAGATGTTAAACTTTATAATCCAGATTAAAAATGTTCACACCCTTTTCTTGGGGGGGGGGACTGGCTGACAGCTGTCAATCAAACCCTGAGTTTTGTAAAAAATGGGCAAACAGGAGGTGGACCGATGTAGTAACACACCCACTGAGCTGTTTTAACACACAGGTTAGCACAACTCTTTTAGAATTTCAAAATAAAACAAAATTTGTTAATAGGTAAGCCCAACATTAGCCACAGCGTTGGGGAAACTTCCCACTCGTGTCTGTGACAGTCGATAGGATCTTACGTTGAATGGAAGTTTGCACTTTTGTGCCGATGACACAGTTTAATCATCACTAGAGGGCGCTGGTCTTGGGCAGCACTGGACCCATAAAAGAGAGGATGTGCAGAACCTTCTGTTCCAGCTAGAGCTGCGTCAGCTGCCTAAGCTGCTGAAGGAAAGCGTTTGACAGTCAGACCTCAGCTTCAGTCGTTTATGTTAAACTCAGGTCAATACAAAAAAAGGGATTCTGACCCGAACCTGCGCCCACAAGGCTGATGCTCGACTCTCTACAGCAGAAAAGCCTTGTTTTCTCCTTCAGCCGGCTTGATCATCATGGGCCTCCCCAGCACATCACTCAAAGACCCACAGTGGGTCTTCCAGCGCAGGCGCTCCAGGCTCGCCTGCACTCATCAGAAAACAGCCTTTGACTCTTACAAGTTCCTGAGGAGATAAAAAGCAGCAAGACCTTCTCAGACCATCTGAAAAGGTTTTTAATCTGTGGTCCTAACATCTGGAGAAAAGCCTTCCAGAAAAGAAAACATTTCTAAATGGAAAAAGGCGTAAACCTGTTTCACGCTTTTCTACGTTCTTGAACGCCCAAGGTGCTGTACAGTCAGAGTCCTGTTCACACAATGACACACGGATGGCGGGGTCCCAACGCTGGCGCCAACCATCCACCAGAGGCAAGGTGGGGTTCAGTGTCTTGCCCAAGGACACTTTGACATTTGGACGGGCAAGGCGGGAATCGAACCTGCAATAGGTCAATTGTCCGACCATTGCACCACAGCCTAAAGCCCTTTAAGAAAGATTTCATGGTGTGTTCAAGTGCAGAATCTCAAAATTTATATCTGCTCAGGTGTTGTTTGATCTTTGGATCAACTCTACAGTTCAGCCCGCTTTAACACCTTGAGTTTAAATCCACCCATCCATCCATCCATCCATACATCCATCCATCATCCATCATCCATCATCCATCATCCATCCATCCATCCATCCATCCATCATCCATCCATCCATCCATCCATCCATCCATCCATCCATCATCCATCCATCCATCCATCCATCCATCCCCATCATCATCCATCCATCCTCCATCATCCATCCATCCATCATCCATCCATCCATCCATCCATCCATCCATCCATCCTCCATCCATCCATCTCCATCCTCCATCCATCCATCCATCCATCCATCCATCCATCATCCATCATCCATCCATCCATCCATCTACCATCCATCCATCCATCATCCATCATCCTCCATCCATCCATCCATCCATCCATCATCCATACCATCCATCCATCCATCCATCCATCCATCCATCCTACCATCCATCCACCCATCCTACCATCCATCCTACCATCCATCCTACCATCCATCCTACCATCCATCCATCCATCATCCATACATCCATCCATCCATCCATCCATCCATCCATCCATCCATCATCCATCCATCCATCCATCCATTATCCATACATCCATCCATCATCCATCCATCTATCCATCCATCCATCATCCATCCATCCATTATCCATACATCCATCCATCAACCATCCATCCATCCATCCATCCATCCATCCATCTATCCATCCATCCATCCATCCATCCATCATCCATCCATCCATTCATCCATCCATCCATCCATCCGTCATCCATATATCCATCCATCATCCATCATCCATCCATCCATTCATCCATCCATCCATCATCCATCCATCATCCATCCATCCATCCATCCATCCATTATCCATACATCCATCCATCATCCATCCATCCATCATCCATCCATCCATCCATCCATCATCCATCCATCTAGCCATCTCCATCCATCATCCTCCATCCATCCTCATCCATACATCCATCCATCTCATCCATCATCATCCATCCATCCATCCATCCATCCATCATCCATCCATCCATCATCCATCCATCCATCCATCCATCCATTCATCCATCCATCCATCCATCCATCCATCCATCATTCATCCACCCATCCATCCATCCATCATCCATCCATCCATCCATCATCCATACATACATCCATCATCCATCCATTCATCCATCATCCATACATCCATCCATCATCCATCCATCCATCATCCATCCATCCATCGTCCATCCATACATCCATCCATCATCCATCCATCCATCCATCCATCATCCATCCATCCATCCATCCATCCATCTATCATCCATCATCCATCCATCCATCCATCCATCTATCCATCCATTCATCCATCCATCCATCCATCCATCATTCATCCATCCATCCATCCATCCATCCATCCATCCATCCATCCATCCATCCATACATCCATACATCATCCATCCATCATCCATCCCATCCATACCATCCAATCATCCATCCATCCATCATCCATCCATCCATCCATCCATCCATCATTCATCCATCCATCCATCCATCATTCATCCATCCATCCATCCATCCATCCATCCGTCATCCATATATCCATCCATCATCCATCATCCATCCATCCATTCATCCATCCATCCATCATCCATCCATCCATCCATCCATCCATCCATCCATCCCATCTTCAGAATCCACTGTATCCCTTTCAGGATCACAGGGTTGCTGGAGCCTATCCCAGCTGCTGAGTTCATCCTGATCAGAATGTCAGTCTGTTCCTGGGCCACAGAATCAGACACATTCTCAGAACCTAGGGGCGACCTAGAGATACTGACTCAGCTATGAAGCAACTTTTTTATACTGTGGGATGGAACTGGAGAGCCTGGTGTCTTACAGCAAACTCCACACATAAGGGACTTAGCCAGGATTTGAACCATTTTATGCTGTTATGTGCAATAAAGATAATGTTATCAGGCAAATATCATCGTGGAAAATGTGATAATAGCTTTGTATTCATTTATTTCAGACTTTGTTTTCCGGAAAAATTATGTTTTTCAATCATTTGAGTTCAAGTTTGCATTTTCTTTTATGGTGTAACGAAATCAAATTATTCTTATTAACTTCAAACTCCCTGAGGGAATATTTTCATGTAATTTTGCAGCAGAATCTGTAATTCTTTTTGCTCTGATTCCTGTTCTGCAGGAAAAATGATGATGTAGCTGTTGGAAAAGGTTTCTGATTGAATTACAGCAGCAGAAACATCACAGCAGCAGCAGCAGAAACATCACAGCAGCAGCAGCAGAAACATCACAGCAGCAGCAGAAACATCACAGCAGCTGCAGCAGCAGAATGTCTGCATCTCAGCTTTTATGGAAATGGAAGTCAAAGCCAGACAGTGGCAATTAGCGAACAGCTCTGGCCTCCGCACAAACATCTCATTTCTCTGCAAATCTAGCTGGGAAAGCTGTTGCCATGACGCCCAAAGGGTGACTGACAGCTGTCACCCTGTGGTTGTGTGTGTTGGGGGTGTCATAGTCAGGCATCGCGCGCCTCTGTGTTGCATTCTAAGAAACTGACATGTCAAGCGGAGCGAAGGAAAGCCACAGAGATGCTGTCGTGTGTGTGGGCGGAGGTGGGCGGAGCTAAAAGAGGACGAAGGAGCCCTAAAGAGCGGGGTTTGCTCCAGCAGGACAACCCAACATAGCTTCACTCAGGCGCTGGGTTTTACCGGGTGATCCTGAACGTTCCTCTGCTCTCATCGCCTGTTCACACCTCCATCACAGAGGAACTGCTCTGATGCCTAATGAGAAGACACACATGAGCTTCTCCCACCTCCCTCATCTTTTCATCATGGCACAGCCTCGGGTGAAATATTCCTCTCAGTAATTCCCAGCTGTCCACAGCTCAGCCAGAAGAAAATCCCATTTACGTTGGAGTATGAACAGACTCTGGAGGCAGCAGGACGCGGCTGTTTGTGCAGGACTGAACCTTCAGGAACCCACAGCACGTGTGCTGAAGGAGAAGGTGAGCCGACGTGACGCGGCTCTGTGCAGGTTTTTCGCAGTTTGCAAACGGTGACATTTGTGTCACATGTTCAGAGCGAGTGAGATGTGAGAAGCCGGCACACACCGAGGTAATAATGGTCCTGTAAGTGGGCCAACAGGAGCTGCGCAGAGCAGAGGCCCTACGTGTCCCGGATTCCCAAACCCTGATACACCAGGAGCCATTAGATTACAGACCCACTTTACGAATCATTTCAGATTTTATAATTACGACCCACAAGGTCGTCTTTTTCTGTGGGTGAGGAGAAACTGGGTTTGCCCTCATGAAGCAGGTGTCCACGGTCACAAAAGGACTTCAGCTCCACTAAGGTTTGCAGGATTTACTTAAGCACACGCAGGGCTTTAAAGGGACAACAAGAAGTCATGAGGATGAAATATAAAATGCAGAGAATTTAGAATGTATAAACATTGATCAATAAAGAGAAGTCCTGTTTTCTGTGAGTAGTAATATGAATTAAAAAAGGGAGCTCAGGTCAATCTATGAATAGATTTAGTCATACACTGACTGTATACTTAATAATCGTAAGCCTATTTTTCACGGCTCAGCTCTGACCACATTTTTTCATGCCATCGTTAATCCACTTTTACCAACAGAAGCCCAAAGTCTAAACTCTTTGCTCACATCTTTCATAGCTCATTTTCACTGCTTCTTGGACCTAGTGCTTTTTAAATATTTACCGTGATTGTTCTTCATTTACACTACTCCCAATTAATTAGGGAGATACAGTGGATGTAGTAAAGAAAGCGTTTATTTCACGTCATAGATTTTAGGGAGTCAGTTGTATTGTGGTGACAAACACCTCATTTAGTTTTTTCCATTTTTCTCATTGTGTTCAGTGTTTTTTTTTTTAATTTATTGGAGTAAAAACCAAATCATTCTTAAAAACCTTTTTCAGTGTGGCATCCATGTCAACATTCTGTGGGTCCAAAAAGCTGATTGTACCACCAAGTCATTCCAAGTTCATCATTCAAAGACGCCACTCAACGGACGAGCAGCTCCACCCGACCACGGCGCCTTCAGGTATAGTAGAGGTCAGATGTTGACCTTGGTGAGCCTCAAAGTGTCATCAGCAGACTTGCATCAAGACCCAGAACTACTGGCAGAGTTTGGGACGGACCCAGGAGTGGAGTCACAATCATGACCAGAACCTAACGACCTCTGACCTCAGACATGGTTTGGCAAACTGCCGCACAGCTGCAGGCCCGTTTGCCAGATGGGAGGGGTACTGGGGTTTCCAGACTAACCATTCACAACCGACTCCAACGCTTTGACTGGAATGACAGACGATCGTTGCAGGTGACTCCACCCACACCAAGACACCGCCGTGAACGTTTGCAGAACGGACCATGTGACCTGGACGATGCAGCAGCGGCCTACCGTCCTGTTCACTGATGAGTGTCGGGTCACCTTGCCATCCATCCATCCATCCATCCATTCATCCATCCATCCATTCATCATCCATCCATCCATCCATACATCCATCCATTCATCATCCATCCATCCATCCATCCATTCATCATCCATCCATCCATCCATCCATCCATTCATCATCCATCCATCCATCCATCCATCCATCCATTTTCCTTTTTGTAATGAGGGGGATTACCAAAACACTCCACTCATCTGCTCCTGGTCTGGCCCTTCTGTCACAGTTTAGAACCCTTTGTGGTCCACAAGTCAAAGAGCTTGCTAACCCCTAGATTAAAGAATAGTAAAGGAACACAACCCAAATAGTCATTCATTTAATGGAGGCTCATTTTGTCCAAAAAGGTTGCATGTGACTTTTGGTCCCGTCCTGACTGGATTGAAGCGACGCAGAGTGTTGGAGTGCTAACCACATTGTGACACAACACCTTGTTGGAAGTGTTGTGTCATGATAAAGCATGAATCATCCCCTGCAGGTTTACTCACTTCAACTAAGGCGTCAGAGGTGCGCTGTGATCTAAAGCGCCGCCGCCAGCCTCCCTGAGCAAAGCATGTGCACAAGCACATGCACTGTCATGCTGTCTGCTGAGTCTTAGGACGCTGCCAGGCCAGTCGAGCTGAAGTCAAACGTCATCAAGCTGCAGACTCGTGAGCCGTTCTGGAGCCGGACAGCTGCAGAGTGAAGCCACACAGCAGCCACAGGGTTGTTGGTTGAACAACAGGGTTGTTCTGGACGGAGAATGCTCCAAAGTAGCAGAAACAGAAAACAACCTCAACGCCCTTCTTCTGTCTAGCTGCTAAGAGAAGCCCCAAAGCAAAATGTGGGGCAGGCACAGAGCAGTCATGACAGGATGATGATGATGATGATGATGAGGGTGTCCCATCACTTTTGAAATGTGCTCTCAACATTCTGGTTGGAATAACTCTGCAGATGCGACTAAAACCAGATCTTGTGGTCTGGAGCTCGCTCAGTGATCCTCACCTTACAATCCCTGTAGATCACAAAGTCGGATTTCTGGAATGCTGGGGGAACCTGGGGTCAGTATTTCCTCCACTACTGAGTAAAGCATGGAAAACCCGTCAGGCTTCCTGGACTCTGACGTGGATCCCAGAAGACTTCAGGGAACATCTTAGTGACTCAGCAAACAGTCCCAGAGACGTGTCAGAGACAGCAGAGGGGGGATCATCCTCTAAAGCCCTCTAGATCTGATGAAGACAATGTGATACCTCCTAACACTCAGCTGTGATACAGTAACTCAGCATGAAATGCACACTAGGACAGAATAATTGGTTTCTAGAAAATATGGTTTGCACTTTAGTAGCTACTTTTTCTTGCTTCACTGACGTTCTCTTTGCTTTTCTCACCAGTTAAAATTTGCTATTTTGAAATGTCTTTTCTAAAAAAAACCAAAACCCCAGTTTGTTTGAGTCAGTAAAAGATTCTTCAGAAACATCACCTTCACTTCTACACTACATGTTTCCTTTCATACAAAGACAGAAAGGTGAAATGAGGAGGGATGGCCGTCTCAGCCATCACCATGGTGCTGAAATGTGACTTGAACTACTTACAGGGATTTCCAGGTTTAGCTCGGGCTTCTTCAGAGCCTCGTTTACAGCAATAGAAGGGGTCACCTGGTCCAGGTATGGTCCAAGGATCTTCCCTCAGGTTGGATACAAGTTACTACAAGGGTTTTAGGAAACCGTTCATTGATTCATCTTCTTAACCGTTTTGTCCCTTTCAGGCATCTCGGGGGTGCGGGAGCCACTTCGGGGCAAAGGCATGGGACATCCTGGACAGTTTTGTCCCAGAGGAAACCAAACAGAAGAAGCTGCTCCTGTCCTGCATCCTGTCCGGATGCCCTTCCTGACGCAACCCTCTCAAGGCAACCGGGCTTCGGACCGGCACAGAGGTAGAGAAGGAAACAGGGAGCAGCTCGGATTTGAACCTGGGTTTCACGGAGGGAAGGCACCGCAAACCAGCACTAGCTAAACCGGCTCCCTGTGATGAGTTATGATTAT
The DNA here is from genome assembly GCA_023969325.1 of Oryzias curvinotus. Taxonomy (NCBI): domain Eukaryota; kingdom Metazoa; phylum Chordata; class Actinopteri; order Beloniformes; family Adrianichthyidae; genus Oryzias; species Oryzias curvinotus. Next base: position 21,786,550 of record CM043716.1, read on the forward strand.
TTTAAAGAAATAACCAAAATGCGCAATTCCGCCACTAGGGGGAGCAAAGGAAAGGCAAAACAGGTGAAGCAGCATATCTCTGGACATGCCAAAAGCAAAACCTAACAGCTCTGCGTCTGCTAAGATTTACTTTGGTTCCCTATGAGCCTTACCACTGTTATCTTGCTACATGGATGATCAGTAGTGACACCCTAATGACCAAAATGCTGTCAAAAGGTGAAGTGGAGGAAAGAGCTTTCCAGGAAAAATTGAGTTTAATTTGGTCATGCAGATGAATGCAAAAATCCCATGCTTGGTATGTCATCAACAGGTTGCAGTGTTCAAAGAATACAACATTCGGCACCACTAAGAGACTCACCATACAGAAAAGTTTCACCATTTGCAGTTAAGAAAAGAGAAGATTTACCAACTATTAGCTGGACGGAAAAAACAACCGTCTGCACTTACTTCAGCATTTACATGATGGAGCAGTGACTGACACCTTATTGTAAACACGTTGGTGCAAACATTCAAACCCTTTTCAACGGTGAACTTGTGCCCCAGAAAGCAGTCGACCTTTGCTATGATCAGTCTGTTAAGAATTATGATTACAGATCCAACATCTCTGAGGAGACTTGGACGCCAAATGAAGGAATCCAGTCATTTATTGTATTTTCGGTTGCTATTCATGAAAACACCAACATCACATGTATATATACAACTGTGCATATTTATTAGAGGTGTTAAAGAGACCGTAACAGCTGAGTTTCTAGAGTTGATGGACACAACAACAGCTGATGACAAAGTCAGCTCTGTAGTTACTGTGATGGACAATGTTGGAGTGAACTGGTCAGGTGATGTCAGTCTGGTCACTGATGGCGCCCCATCAAAGGTCAGGAAGAAGGCAGGTGTTGCCACAAAATTCAGGCAGAAACCAGGAAAAGACTCTTGGACATTGTGTTTTGCTCACTTGAATGACAGTAAATGTGTTTCTGCACAGGATTTAAATCCTGATCTTGACGTTCAGGTGAAGTTTAAAGAGAGAAAGGGAGGTTAAAGTCTTATGTTCACAAATGTTTGCAGTTTAATTTAGTTTAATTTTTAACGGTTTGGACATTTACATTTTAGGCACAGTGTTTCGTTTTTTTTCTGTAGCCCCTCTAGAGTTAATTAATGGGATTGCTTCAGTGTCAGATGTCAAATATTCAGTCTGTATAAAATAGAATAGACCAACTTTTTTTGAAGTGAAACTGATTTTATTTGAGATCCACTGGCCCCAAGATATTAGGCTACTATGTTGGTTGAGGCATTTTTTCCAACTGAGTAAAAAAAACAAAAAACAAAGCTGTTATTTTGGTTTTACATTACCGGTCCGGCCCACTTGAGATCAGACGGGCTGATTGTGGCCCCCGAACCAAAATGAGTGTGACACCCCTGGACTAGAGGGAATTTGCTTGATGGAAGCTCACAGTGGCTTCCTGCTTTCCAGCACGTTAGGAGGAAGGAAGAACGGACGATGCATGCTGTGGCTTCAAGAAAAGTATCTAAAACTATCGAGTACATCAAATGTTTAAATCGCTTTGGATTGAAAGTAGGTCATTGAAAGAACAGTGAAAAGTGTTTTTTCCAAAACACATTTAGAGCATCAACTTCTGAAGTTGACTCTAATTCAAGACTCTTTGTTCTGAGGAGTCTGATGGAAAATCTGCCTTAATGCTGTTTGACATCAACATAGGACAGAGTCATTTAGATTTTTCCTGGAAAAGAAAAACCCTTCCTTGAAAAAAAGATTCAGATGTTGAAGTTCACCAAAGACATGATGGTGATGTCCATGTTGCTGCCACAGCAACTGTCCTCCCTCACTGCTCTTCCTCTCCATCACTTGTCTTCCCTCTGCTCCTCCACCCTTGCTCCCAACAGCTCGTCCCGCTATTATCCTCCTTTCTTGAGCAGCTGCCTCCACATCTTCACCCTCCTGCTCATCATGACTTTGTCATTTTTGTGTCTGCTCCATAATCTAACCACAATTACAGTAAATCTCTTTTCCTGGGTGGGTGCTGTTGGAGCCTCTGAGAGCCTCCATCTGCCAAAGAACAGCAGGAGGAAGATGAGGAAGAGGTCAGAGGCACATTTGCATTCGGACTGGAGGTTACATCACTTCAAGATAACCGACTGTCTCAGTTTAATCCTCCACGTGTCGGCTGCTGCTGCTGCTGCTGAAAACCCTGTGGACAACTGCTTTTCTGAATGCACTTTATCAGGTTAAGGCACTGACACACACACAAATCACACACACACACACACACACGCACACACAGCTATTTTTGATTGAACGTACTCAGATAAATATAGAAAGTAACATTTTTGCACACATACACACTCAAAAGCATTCATGAAAACACACACACACAAATAGCGCGTGCAAACGTATAGCATTTGCAAAAATTCAACCTTAGCAACGGTTGCCATGGATACAGTAGTAAGCCAGCTCCTCTGATGGCACGTTTCCCAGAGGAAGCATCATGCATCATGCATGGGGGATGCTGGAATTGGATGTATACAGTAGATACTGTAGAGGAGGTGAGGACGCGCTGTCACAGACCAGCGTGAGCGTGCTGGCCGCCCTCACCCCGCCGTGCTCGCCACCAGCTACGCCTTCCTGCCACGAGAAGCTCCAACTCTTTCCGGATCATTCTTCAGATCCAACCCTGTTTCTTTATGTTGTCGACCTTTTCTGGCTGCCCCTCTCTCGGTAAAAATTGACAGTAAAACAAGAAATTTGGACGGTGGGGCGACCCCATGGTAAGCCGCTCTGGCACAAACTGGAGTGAGATCAAACATGTTCCTCAGTTTCATTTTTCTGCCTGCAGAGTTTCAGTAGAAATCGAATTACCAAACCATAGTTAATGATATTTCCAAAGGTAGAATTATTGCTGCCTGTATTTCTGTGGTAAATCTTTCAAGGTGACATAAATCCTGACGATCCTGCAGGCCACGAAAGGAGAGCCTTTAAAATGATCAGCTTTCCGGTATAATTACCTACCTGTAATTACCGACACATCATTTAAAAAAACAAACTGTTGAATGTGTTTAACCAAACTCTGAACTCATTTCCAGATGAAACTGACACAGGTTGCAGGATTTTTGCCAGTGAAATTCAGAGTACTGCTCTGCAGTGAAGCAGAAATCTGTGCCATCGCCCAGAGCTGACAACCTTCACTGCTGTGAAAACAGTCCAGAAGGTCGTCCTCAGTCTGACTTCATCCTCATTCCAGCGCTAACTTCATCAAAAACTATCTTGTAAGATATTCACACACAGGTTCTTAACAATAAAATGTGTGAAAACCAAATTAAAAAGTCAGAAATGAAAGTGAAAGCTGTGATGACGCGACTTTTAAAATCTGATTCACTATGTGACTGTAACATCAGAGCAGAAATAAAGCCAGTAATTATAAACACTCGGACGTCATTAACAACACTCGGAAGGAAAAACACACTTGGCTTCTGGGAGAATTTTAACGGTGGTGTGATCAAAAAAACAGACTGTCTTAATAATGCAACATGTATTTTTTTTATTATAAGCCACTGCAAATGTCACGGAGCATCTGAACGGCCCCCACCAAGAATTGCTTGAAACACTGAGACGACATAACCAAGGGGGAACAGGAGCTAGGCTAGCCTGCAGCTGATCAGAGTTCATATTACTCATTTTTGCATTTTGGATGCTTTAGTTTTTTTTTGAATAGTTTGGAAGAAGTCAGTCAAAAAAATATGAAGAGAATTCTAGATTTTCAAACAATGCGTGACAGCGTTGAATGCAATAAACATAAAGAAGCAGCTGCTGATTTACAATGCTCTTCCTAATACATGTGTGAAGGTGTGTGTACATGCATGAATTGTTTTTGGCCTTTTAGAAAAAAAAAGGAGCTTCCATCAATTGAATGACTATTTGGGTTGTGTCCAGGGCCGGCCAGTATGGGCAAATGCTTGGCGCTGCCGCCTCCAGGGGGCGCCAGAAAGGGAGGAAGAAAAAGAGGGGAACCCCTGCACATTGACTGTATCAATGACGCTCCGCTATTCTTCAAACGAGCAATGTCTTGATGAGAAAGGAGCAAGCCCTCATTCATGTATCTGCATAACAAAGCCTGCTAAGTTGTAGTTGCCTTCTAGTTGAGATTCACTCACTTAAAATGTCAAAACGTCCAAAGCTTTCTGGTGCCCATGAGAGGAAGGAAGAAGAGGAAAGAAAAGGACTCAATAAAGATGATCTCAATCAGTTCATGATGTTACTTTGCTGTTTCAGAACGATGGATAGCACCGTTAGCCGTTAGCATAATGACAATAATTAGCCAGCGAGAGCGTGCTGTAAGTGTTAACGTCAGTTCATGTTAGGGAAGGTGGTTTTTTGGTCATTAGTCATGTGAAAATCTCTACCTGAGTTGAGGTGTGAGGATGCTAATGGCTTTGCTTACGCTTTCCCAGCTTGCAACAGTCAATCAAAATGCTGTTCATTTCTTCCACAGTCGTAAGCTCAGCTGTTGGTTGTGTTGCTGCTGGTATTGTCTGCAGTGCATTTCTCATGAATCTTTTCATCAGTGTTAGATACATTATGACATCATGTAAAACATTCCCACAGTTTACTGCAGTTTACTGAGTCTGTGCATTCTTAGCATTTCCCTGTAATAACATTGAAATCATATATGAATGACTAAGATTATTTGGATATCAGAAAAGGTTACATTGAATATTATTCAGTATAATCTGCATATACAGTGGTGGACAAAATAGTTGGTACCCCTCAGTTAAAGTAAGAAAGTCCACAATGCTCACTGAAATGACTTGAAACGTTCAAAAGTAACATTAAATTAAAGTTGATTGAAAATTAAATCATCAAAATCACCCATTACTTTTAAGTTGTTGATTAACAGAATTATTAAAAAAAACAAAACAAACTAATGAAATAGGGCTGGACTACAATGATGTCACCCATAACTTCATGTTTTGTTGCTCAACCTTTTGAGGCAATCACTGCAATGAAACGGTTTCTGTATTTGTCAATGAGCCTTCTGCACCTGTCCACAGGTATTCTGGCCCCCTCCTCATGAGCAAACTGCTCCAGTTGTCTCAGGTTTGATGGTGTCTTCTCCAAATGGCATGTTTCAGCTCCTTCCACAGATGTTCAATGGGATTCAGATCTGGGCTCATAGAATCCACTTCAGAATAGTCCAACGCTTTTCTCTGAGCCATTCTGGGGGGTTCTGGCTGTGTGTTTTGGATGGTTGTCCTGTTGGAAGACCCATGACCTGCCACTGAGACCAAGCTTTCTGACACTAGGCAGCACATTTCTACCCAGAATGCCTTGATCATCTGGAGATTTCATTTGACCTTGCACAACTTCAAGACACCATGTGGCAGATGCAGCAAAGCAGCCCCAAAACAGAACTGAGCCTCCTCCATGTTTCACAGTAGGGACAGTGTTCTTTAGGTTGATGCTTCATGTTTGAGTCTACCAACATAGAGCTGATGGGCCTCACCAAAAAGCTCCAGTTTGGTCTCATCTATCAATCATCATCAATTAAAGGACCAACCTGAGTTCATCATGACCCCCCTGGGCAATTAGTTCTCAATCTTTTATGGAGGTGCCATCATTTTTGTCCAGCCCTATTTCATTAGTTTTTTTTTTTTTAATAATTCTGTTAATCAACAACTCAAAAGTAATGGCTGATTTTGATTATTTAATTTTCAATACATTTTAATTTATTGTTACTTTTGAAAGTTTCAAGTCATTTCAGTGAGCATTGTGGACTCTCCTTCTTTGACTGCAGGGGTACCAACTATTTTGTCCACCACTGTAGTCTCTAGTTTTGTACTTATTTACATGATTTTCTTTTATTCTTGAAATCGTATGTTGATTAGTCTAGTGTCACATTCTCCTCTTCTGACGTTTGTCAGTCTGTCTTCTGCAAATCCTCCTGTCTTTCGTACCTCAGCATCACATCCCAGCACTGATGCGGCGGCGTCAAGCGCCGCTCCTCCTCCAATAGACCTCGCTCACTGGCGATCTCCTCTGACGGATACGATAACTGCTGACTGCTTTGAGAATCTCTGCCTTTCTTCCCGGGAGAACTGATTCAAACGAACCTGAAAGCTCCAACAATGCAATCCACTTCTCAGTGGATGTGCCATCGTAAGCATAAACCATGTGGTCTCAAAACAGTTGTCATATGAAGATGCTGTAAACAGACTTTGGTGCAAGAAAAACCAGCAGAGTAAAGCTGTAGGAAGCAGAACCACCACCTTGTCGTTGTAAAATAAAGAAGTGCAGTCGCTCCACAGAAACCAGCTCAGTGTCCAAACGGTGCAGCCAGTGCCAGAGTTCAGCCGCTCTGTCAGACTGTGGCTCTGCTTCAGACCCCATCGCTGCATCCACAACAACACAACAACTACAGACATGTGGACAGAGAACACACAGAAAAACACACGGGCACAGCTCGTTGCTGTGGGTGGGCCAGAAGCTCACCTGGACTGACGCTGTGAAGGCTGGGCCCGTCTGACCTCCTCCCCCAGCCGACTGAGAGAAGGCGACCGGCTCCTTGCCCCCCTCCCCATGGTCCTGACCACCACGGTGCCATTGGGGCTGCCGCTGGGCATCTGCTGGACCAGCTGGGGCGACAGGCTGCGGTGTAATGCTGAGGAGCCAGGCTGCGGGTGACCCTGCTGGGGGCCCCTGTGCGGGTTAGGCTTGGCGTGTTGGTGCTGCTGCAGCTGGGGGGCCCAGATGCCAGGAGACCCGGGCTGCTGCTGGTAGTCTCTGACCGCTAAGTTGTTGTCGCTGTTGGAGCGCAAGAGGACCCGCGGCGCCGATAACGAGGATGAGGACTGGCCGTTTCCGCTGCCTGAGGTCGGGCCCCGCCGGCGCTTTGAGTACGCTGGAGCCTCACGGAAAGGCACTGTTGGGGAGGGGGGGGGACACAGATGAGTTTTAATCTGAAAGGCAAAACGGTCCTTCAGCTGTCACATGACCAGGACGACTGAACAACTCTGAACAACTCGAGTGTTTTCCACTCTGGAAGTCTAAGTTCCTCACAGATAAACGTCATCAAAAGCAGCAAACCGTAGCACCATGTTCACCAAAGTTATTAGGATCTCTGCTTTTGCTGTTTTGAACTACTCATCCAATCTAATCCACTTTATTTATAAAGCACATTTCCCAAACAAAAAGTTTCCAAAGTCCTGCACAGAGACTGAAATAAGATAAAAAACTATTAAACAAAGCAAGCGAAATACAACAATAAAATGAATAACAATAAAACAAAAACACAGAGGACCACACCACTCATGAAGTGTTAAAAGTCAGGGAATAAAAATGGGTTTTAAGACTTCAAACACTCCACAGAGGGCGCCGTTCTGAAATGAGGAGGCAGAGCGTTTCACATCTTTGGGCCGATAACAGAGAACATTCTGTCTCCTCTAGTTTTCAGCCTCATCATAGGCTCCACGAGCCGGAGCTGATCTCTGACCTCTGACCTCAGAGCAGGAGCTGGTCTATAAATCTGAATGAGGTCAGAGATGTATTTTGGAGCAAGTCCACGTAGAGCTTTAAAAACAAAAAATAGAGTTTAAAAATTAATCCAAAAATTCACAGGAAGCCAGTGCAAGAACGCAAGAATGGGAGAGATGTGCTCGTATTTTTTGGTTCCTGTTAAAAGTCGAGCAGCGGAGTTCTGGACTAACTGCACCTGGGAAAGGGGCTTGTGGGAAACCCCCGTCTGGGTAAGTGTCCCAACACTGCAGACAGACAACCTCCAACACATTTAGGACTCTGGGCTTTGTTTGGGGCCTTTCCCTTCGGGGAAACCGAGCCTTCATTCACCATGAGTGAGCAAAACATCAAACCAGCGCCGACCTCCAACAATGTAGCAAACCGACCCGCTTCTTCATCAAGCACCATAGTCTTCTTCATGTAGAGAAAGGCTTGTGTTTGTGAGGGACATCACTGTCTGTAAGATTTGACTACAGAAGCATTTCCATCATATAAAGTTTGTCAAACATCGTGTTGTTCTTCATCTGATGAAGACTGTGGGATTCCCAGTGAAACAGAATGAAAGCTTGGAATGTAAAAAGCTGTCAACTTTAACACGAGGAAGCAAAAAGATGTGCCACTTAAAATAATAATAAACACAGGAAGTAGTGTTTCGTAAAGACTTGAACAGAGTTCAACCTTTTCCCTACAGTTTCCTGATTCAAAGTGAAAAAAGAAGAAAAAGGAAGAACAGTTCTTTTCAACTCCGTTCAGATCAGCTGCTTTTAGTGCTCCACCTAAATCTAGCCTTCTCCAGCACTTAGACAGGCAAACACATGATGTGTAACATGAAAATGGTGATTCGTTATAAGTGTTCCTAATTGGAAATTCTACAAGAAAATAACCAGAACAAACATTTGGCGGTGACCTTTAATGATCAGACGTGACATTTGGCATGAAAATCCCTGAGCGGCTCCCTTCCCACAGACCAGAAAACTCAACAATATTAACAGTCAACAACAGTTTCCAGAAGACGGTGAAGGTGTGGTGAAGGTGATGGAGGGTTTCCTGCGACCGTGAGAGGAAGTGATGAAGAGCAGAAGCCTACACTGGCTTGTATTGGTCTCTTTCAGAGCCAGTCGTCTGCAACATCATCAACCACATCTTTTGCACACATGCATGAGGATAACATCCAAACTCCACGCAGAAAGGGCCAGGTGGGATTTGAACCACCACCTTTTCACTGAGAAGCAAGAGCGACTAACCCAACACACCACCCAAACAAATCTAACACTTTCTGCAGGTTCTGGATCACTTTACTGATTTAATGGCAGCATAAAAAATAGGGCTGTTTGAAAAAATTGATTTAGCGATATATCGCGATAGTTAATTTGGTGATACTTGTATCGATTCAAAATGCTGTCAGGACCATATTTCTTTAATTATTTCTGAGCGTCCTTCAGCTCTGACTCTTGGTTTCCACTTCAACCTCCAACCACTAGTTGGCAGCAGAGCCTCTTTGAGCAGCTCTACACGCACAAAACAACAGGAAGACCTCAGCTAGAAGCAGCTCTTTTCATTGTTCTGAGACATTAACTACTTAGTTTTTACTTGGGATGGGAACAGAACTGAAACAAAATGCTGTTGGCAAAGCGGGCCAAAGTTCTGCAGAACCTCCCAGCAATAGATTCTGGTTCTGATGGATCAGAGTGATGTGTCCAACGCTCTGAAAAAAGGCCATCGCCGTGGCGATGAGCGGTGAAATCTGTGTTTACTTCCACGTGTGAGAAAGTGGAGCTGCAGCTGCAGAGCAGACTGTCATGAAATAAAGCATCTCAGCCACATGAAAGCTCTTCATCCTGTCATGCTGCCTCATCATCATCATGTTATTGTTTCTGGAAAGAATTAGTGCCCCCCCCCCTTTATTGTTGAAACAACATTCAGACTCCTGAACCGTTTAAAAGTTCTGGAGAAGCTACATTAATGTTGAAAATAAACAGAACTCAGACAATATTGACTGCTCCCTTTATATATTTCAAGTTAACAAGATAAAAGTTCTATGAATTTGTTTAAGTAAAAGCAATTTATAGATGAGATACAGTTGCAGTTCTTAACATTGTGATCATTGAATAAACTGAATTTGACATTTTATTACAATGAAAGACGTTCTAAGTCATACTTTAAAAAAAAGACGGAAAATGTGTTCCGGTACAATATTGGGATACGTATCGTATCACCAGACTCCTGCCAACACACACCCCTAAGAACAAATGCTGCTTTTCAAAACAAAAGCACCAAAGGATAAGTGTTGAACAAAAACCAAGAAAAGTTTTGTCACTCTTTCCTGCTTCTTGACTTCTTTTTTTTTTGAGCTGTCTGCACTCACGTGAACATTTTACACGGGAAATGTTGATCTCTGGTTCTGGATAAACATCTGAGACTGAACCTCTCAGTCTGGAATGATGGAAACAAAAAACATTTCAGAGAACAAAGTTCAAATTACAGCATTTTCAGGCATTAGATGAGATTATCATTGATTTACCAGGGATGTTAAAAAATTTCACACATGATCTTGCTTTCAAGTACATTAAATTTGAAGCTGTTTGATGCATATTTGCACCACCAGCGGTTAATAATGAAACAACATTTTGGCTCCACTTTAGTTTGAGCTGAGTTGAACATTAGTGCCATTTGCAAAGTTTAAGACAAATGTTGAATCAACATGATGTCTGTGGAGAATTCAAAGACCTTTTGTGTTCCTTCCTTCAGCTCTTTTGTCCCACAGTGAGCTGAACGTGCACACACACCTAGCTGACGTGTGTTTTGCTCGTTTCTCAGTCGCCTTGGCTAAAAGCGTCTAACTGGAAGTCTGAGATGGAATGGGCGTGTGCCACACACCTCCCCGCTCTTCCTAAGACCATCAGTGACTTAATTGCCGGGGTTTGCACTCTTGTGTCTGCACTGTGCTGTGCTGGGAGCAGTAATGGAGGCTGGCCTTGATTTCCCTGCGGATGCGTGCCTCCTCTAGAGGCCGCAGAACCCCATCCTCTGCTCACAATTAGGAGCTTGAAGTAGGGCTGAGTATGAGCTGATGGCCCAACTTCACAGCTCTGCAGCTCCTGGCCTCTGATTACAGGGAGTTTTTTTTCCCTTTCCCGGAGAATTATCCAGGGCTTCACGCTCCTTCTGCATCATGCTGATGAAGCACGAACATCTGACACATTCAGGAGTTACCCGAGTGTGCGTGACCTCCATGCTGATGAAGCTGCTGATCACAGATGATGTCTCCATGATGGAGCGGGGTCCACACCAGACGTCGGTCTCCAGGGAAAGGCAGCCAAGCTTGGCGCCGGTTTGGCACACTGCTAACACTCCGCTGTGTTAAAGGGTGACGGAGAGTTTTCTGCAGTGATGCATCATCATCATCATCATCAGCGTCCTCAGAATCTCTGCAGGAACCTTCTCTGTGGTTTTCCATGAATGTTTGAGAAGCTTCCTCTTTTGACGGCAAACAGCAGGGCATGCGGGCGGCTGAGTTCTGCTTTCTTTTTCACCCCCGCTGCAAGCAAAAAGGCTGGTTTGAAAACACAAAGTTCAGTCAAAGAACGTGAACAGAGAAAAACGGGGCTTTGAACACACCACTGCGACCATCCCTCTGCTTTTACAATGAGGCTGTGAGGAAATGGTTGGAGGGAACCATCCCTGCGTAGAACCAGTGTATCCAGCAGACCAGCCCCACAGGAAGTGAGTCGACCCCTGCAGCAGTGGAGACCAGCAGCTGAGGCCTCAGTTGAAGCAAAGTTTGGTCTGAGGAGTTTCTGTGCTCACAGATCTGAACAGTAGCCTCAGAACTGGATTCAAACTGTTTGAAGAGGCATCAGTGCAGAAGAGTGGAGCGGCCAGAGTGCAGGTGCTTCATCAGCTTCATCAGCTTCATCAGTCGCTCTCCATGTTCAAAATGCTGACATGTGATTGGTTAATCAAACATCAACATCACATCGAATCAGATTGAAAAACACCACAGTTGGCTTTTTGCTTTTTTTTGGAAAGAAAAGAGAAGATCTGACGGAGTATGTGATTGCTGTACTCCACAGAACACTGCAACACAAAACAGGAGGAATTCTGGGGAATTTTCCTCAAATTAAACAGAAATATCTGTCTGTCAGTTTTCCATTTTAGACTCTTGTCAGCTTTTCCCCCATTCAAAAATATGAATAATAAATTGGTTTGTGATGCAGATTATCTGCAGAGTCAGAGATTGAGGATTTCAGGATCTGTGGATCCGAAAGACCTGCAGGCCCGGATGAAGACGCTGTCAGGACTTCACCTTTAAAGCCTCTTTTCTGTTTGGGACTCAAAGACAAATAAAGAATCAGTGAAGCAGCTTGAAGCTCTGCTAACCAGAATTTTAAAAAGATCTTAGTCTTTTCACTCTCACGAGTGGCTGAGCTAAAATGTCAAGATCTGCTTTTATTATGATGATATTATCCGAATGAAAAGGGAAGTGACATCATCAAAGAGGTTGGTATGCCTTAGAGTCTTTGAACTTTTCATTGAAACTCCACAAAATGATCAACTGAAGCCCCATACCTCTGCCCTCACTGCAATAACATCAGCTGTCGCACAGTTGGACGTGGAATCCGTTCTCTGCATTTGACCCCTCCCCTGGGGAACGGCGAGGCGTCACAGCCGCACATGATTATTTCATGATATTTCCCGTCTCATTGATGCTGCTTTTAAAGGGATGGAACAGTTTTCTGTTCGCCAGCGCTCTGAACGGATGCAGTGTCCTGTCTGTTGACGTGACGGGAGTCAATAAGACCAGAGGCGCCGAGGGAAAATGGGCGGGGCTATCTAAAACAATAAATGATATTTATAAAAGTTCCCCTCCAATCATCTTTTGATATTTTCTTAAAGCGTTCCCGGTGGTTATTTTATTATGATTATGCTTTTTTTTAGCCAAAATAAAACCTAAACAAAAAAACGTTGTGTTTTCTAAGGCATAGTTTCTGTAGAGCACCAGGAGTTCATTAGAAATCTACCTCTGAGTCGTAGACAGGACCCCCCACCTCCAATCACCTGTCTGTTTACACTCTCACCTGCTCGCTTACAGCCCCTCACAACAACACACCTAACATTACAACAAAAACAGCCAGCTATAGCGGCGCTATCCAGCCGTCCAGTGTAGATCCGGATCCAGCTCAGGCGAGGAAAACAAAGACGTTCATGAAACTATGGATGCATCAGAATGGAGCAGAGCAGGAAGACTTTGGTCTGTCCACTGTGTTCTCTACGGAACAAATACCATCTTTTTATTGTCTGCTCCTGATTCACAACGACTTGAATCAAGAAATACTCAGAAATGCACTTTTGAGCTTCGCTTTCTTCATATTTGTCCTCCATCATCAGAAAAAAGCCACAAACCTCACTGACACCATTTTCATCAGAGTGAATTTTTTAACTGTTGAATTTCAGCGACTGAACTGACCCCCTCCCTGTTTTAGGGATCAATCGTAGCTCATATCTACAGGACTCCACGTAAGGACCCAGCACACTTATCAAAGTCAACCACAGAGGTCTGAGGACTGAGCCCTGATAACAATAATCAGTCTAATCATTCCATATATGTTGGAAGCCTAAAGTCATGTAGCGTGAAGTGTCACAGAGCGACAGGCTGTGGTTAACTTTGACAACAGACTCCTGCCGCTTCACTTTCAACAACAGAAGAAGGCTTTGTGCTAGCTCACTTCACTCTATAATTAGCCATTTTTCGTGCTCAACCATCATAACGCGACTTGTGTTTGTGTCACATTTGTGATGAAACGTCCAAAAGCTCCTGACACGACGGTGCTGTCACTCAAAGCCTCAGTGGCACTGGGTCACTTTGGCCCGTTGCACATTGAGGTTGAAATTCTCCTGCAGGCTCAACTAAAGCTGCTCACTGAAGATGGAGGCTTCTTGATGGGGTGGGTGCTCTTTTGGGTTGGCGTGGAGGGTCAAAGAGAGTACGTTACACGGGTGTGTCTTGCAGTTCCCAGAGCAGTGGTCCACAAGCTATTTAGCGCCACGGACCAGTATGACATCACACAAAGATTTCCCGGACCGGTCTTTAAGAAATGGTGGATGATTATTGTAACATTACTACGATGAAGGAGAAACAGAGACATGACAAGACGAACCCTGAGCTTGTATTTTGACACGCATGACATGGTACATCGCACAGGTGTCATCATCCTCCCCCCTTCCCACACTCATGGTGCAAAAAAGAAATACTGTCTATTCAATGTAGCTTTCTTTTTTTGGAAGTGGAAGGCTACTCTTCTGTCTCCTGGCTGGGCCTTTTTCCTTCGGCAAAGAAACTTTCCAAAGACGATTGTTTTTCATTCATTTTGCTACTTCCTGGGTTTTGTTTTAGGGGTTATCCTATCACGTGACCGAGAAGAGCGCCTTGGCCTGCTTCAAGAGTGACATAGACGGATGGAACAGAGAATCGGGCAATTTTTCTAAATAAAACATCTTTCAGATTCCAAAATAAATAAAACGGAAGTCATGTAAGTTATTGCAGCCCGGTACCAAATGACCCACGGACCGGTATCGCCTGGGGGTTGGGGACCGCTGGTCTAGAGGACCGTGTGGCCACCTTACTTAAGGGATGGTATGAAAATGGAACGTACCATTGTCGTTCCTGTCGTCAGTGTGAATGATGTCATGAAGTATTTGTAACAGTACTGGAAGTTACACACACATGACGTACAGGTGATGCTGTCATACAGTGTCCTTACGACACACTTTAAGTGTTCTTTACTGGCACAAACGCTGCATGCACAGATGTGCACGTGATACATAAGAGCCTGTAGGACGTCCACACAAACTGCACTCTGATTGTCTGACTTCCCCATTTCTAACAGTCAGGCTGCAAACAGCGCACACTTACAGTATCACGTGAACAGGCTTTTTACACAGGGGTTAAAAAATGTCAAATCTGTACAACACGCCTGCGTTTCACCTACTTCACCCTTACTTACCCGGATGCCCATAGAAAAATGACCATAAACATTTTCTCTCCATGTGTCTAGGATATCACCTGTGTGCCCCGTACAGGTTTGACCATTTTTCACCCGAAATACAGGTTTATCCATATTTAAATGACATTCAAAGGGATTAAAACAGATATAAAAAAAAAACATGTCTAGCTTTGCTGACCAATCACAATTCCATTAACAAACACATCCATGCAGTTTATCAGTTTATTTCTCATTAAGTCAGCAGGGTCCAGGACAGAAGTTCAAAAGAACCATTTCCTTCAGCTGTTTTAATTCATTCATGGGGAAGATAACATCTTCACCTTGAGACTCCTTATTTCATAAATCTTAAACTAAGGGTTGATCTGAATTTCCTCAAGCAGCCCTAAGCTGATACCATAACCCTGGACTGTCAAGGACAACATTTTGGCCTCACCGCAGTGCAGTTGCTGGAACACGCCCAGAAAGGCTGTTCTAGACCAATCAAAAAGTCCCACTCTCTTTTCAATGTGAGCTCAAACCTAAAGCTATGTTTACAACGTCCTCTGCAATGTGCGCTCAAGCGGCCACTTTCACCAAAAAGTCCACTTAAACGCACGTGAATATGCGTTTTGGGCTTCCACCTTAAAATCTCTCATGCACACATGTAGCTACGCAAGTTTCACTAACCGTACTAACAAACCGTGTGGCCATTGAACACACGCTGAAATCAAACCAGGTTGAACTTTGACCAATCATGGATGGCATCCCTGCCATCCCAGCCGTGAAAGAAAAAGGCTGGAGCAAAGTTCACCAGATTTGCATCGCTTCTTCATTTCACACCAAGCATCTTCCAACTGCAGGAGCCAGACATGTGCTAGTAGACAGAAGAAAAAGACAGAGAACAAGAAGCCCCTCCCTGCTGGTCCAGTGTGAACACCATGGGCTGAACGTGCGCTCAAGAACCCACATTTAGCACATTGACATGTGTCAAATCCCTGATGTGTGTGTAGTGTAAGAGTGCTGGAACCAGACTGTAAGGATTTGCCTTTATGTTATGATAATGTAGCAGGCAGTTTACTGTTTTCCTTCTTTTAAGGACATTCCTGCTGTTGTTTACCACCTGGCTCAGGTGAGTTACCCCTACAAGAAGCTGCAGGGCTGAAGGGGTTTGGAAAAGAAACAAGTGAACTGACCTGGCTCCAGTTAACTTCTTAAACATGCTTCAACACGGAAGTCTGAGTGGTTCCCTTGTTTTGTATTTTCTTCCCTCTTTCCTCCTTTTTCAAATGTTTACGTCTTCTCCTGCAGGGTTCTCTTGTTTCTACTGTCCTTGCTCCTTAGGTATTTGCCATCAAACATCTTCAGAACCCACTATATATATTACTGTTATTCTTCTTATTACTGTTATTTTATCTATTTTATTCTATTTATTATTTTATATGCTGCTTGCACTGTGGGGCGAGAGGAAAGCAATTTCATCTGTGCTGTATTTCTTACGGATGGAGCATATTTGACGATAAAGCTGACTTTGATATCCTTTTTAGGGTCATAGGGGCTGCTAGAGCCAACCCAGCTACTGTTGGATGAAGGCGGAGCACACCCTGACCAGGTCATGCTCTGTAGCTGGGCCAAACACTCACATTCACTTCTAGAAACCACTTAGAGACCCTAGAGAACCAATGCAGTGTGTTTTTGTACAAGAAAGGACTCAGTTGAATTAGAACCATGACCTTCTCCCTGTGGGGTCAGAGTGCTGACCACTACCCCACCGTGCAGTTATCATAATTCACCAGAATTAAATTCGGAGGAAATTAGCACAACCTCAAACCAAATGAGGTTAGATTTCTGACTTGTTTCTTCTATCATCTAACTGTTGTGACATTTGCAGCTGCTCAGACTAAAGTGCTGGATGTCTCTTCCCTCCTTAATGCAGAGCTGAGGCTGAGTGCTGAAGGAGGGCGTCTCCTTCCTGAGGAGATGTTGCCCCCCAACATGCTCAGCCGGGGGCAGAAGTGAAGCGAAGCCCCTCGCTGCCTGAGAGGACAGATTGGGAACTTTTTTTCGTGTCAACACTGACGCGAAATGACGGTGACTCAGAAATCACTGGAACTTTTCATTCCATCATTTTCTGACACCTAACGAGATGTGGCCACAGCTGACGTCACCTCTACGTCCTCTGCTCTGCCACATGGAGCAAAACCCCCGAACGCAAAGTTCCCTCCAAACGCCCTACAGAACAACGCAAAACACACACACACACCCTGACCTAATTGTTAAAAAAAAAAAAAAACAGGTTTCTTCTCATGACCGCGTGCGGGTTCAACTTCAGTGCACAAAACACGCCCGAAGCCCGCAAAACCGCCTATAAGCAACCCATCCAACCCAAAGATCACTGCTGCCGCCTCCAAACTCTGCTCCGATCTGAAGGAAGGGGATCTCCTGACATGGCACTTCAGCAGTGCGCACGGACACCCTGCGAAGGGTCCTGCGCGCGCCCACTGCGCCGCAGCGCTGCGCGCACTGTCTTCCCCATCGAAAAAACAGCCCCAAACAAAGCGGCGAGGCATCACAGGGAGGCAGATGGACGGACGGGCTGCTGGGGCTCTGTTTGGGTGAGGGGAGCAGCGCGTTCCTCTCCTTCTGCGGGGTCCCGTTATCCTCCCTTCTTCCTGTGTGACCTAAAAACTGCTCCACCACCGCCTGCTCTGTCTGTTCTCCGTCAGAGGAAGCGTTCTTCGTCTAACCTATCCATGCTGCGACGAGGACAGCTGAAACAATCTGAGCAGGTCTTAATTCGGGTTTAAGCCTGGCTTTGAACAAATCCGCCGGATTTCGCCGCCGATCCTCGCAAAGTTTCCCTCGCTACCAACCGTCCGGTTTCAGGTCCAAAAAGTGAAAGAAAGAAGCCGAGCCGTCTTCTTACCTTCTTTTTTTAAGGCATTGATGATGGACTTCATGGTTCGGAGCCGGAGTTTCCCTTCAGCACCGCGGACAGCGACAGCGCGGAGCGCAGCGCGCGAGGTTCCAACTATCCCTGGCTGCTGTGCGCAGACCGAGGCGCGGCCCAACGTGGGCGGGGTTGAACGCGTTTAACCCCGCCCACTGTATGTGATTTTTTTTTTTTTTAATGCTTTTTATTTTTCGTCAATCACCCCTGCCTCTGGCCCCCTCAGTCTCTCTGCTCGCCCTCGCGCCTTCAGCAAGCCTTAGACCCCCACCCCTAACAAGCATTCTCATTATCATGGGTGGTGGCGGGGGGAGAATTGGCTGGCAGAAGAGTCTGAAACTGGAGCAGAGCAAAGTTCTGCTTTCTCTTTAAACATGATTATTCAAAAGATCAGAAGAATTCTCCGTTTGGCTCTTCCTCCTCCCTCCGCTGAAATGCTCCTGTCAGAAATCCCACCCCCGTAACACTCTGATCCGTTGAAAGACGGTTCTGGTCACACTTTCAAAAGAAGTCCTGATTCTTTTCTGTTTCCTTTTCTCTGCTCCAACCTTAAGCAGAAGGAACCCAAATGGAGGCTGAGGAGGTGTGAGTCAAGAATAGAGAAGCGGGTCAAGAGCATGAATGCCTTAAACAGCACAACAGCAGCAGCTGGGGGGGGGGGGGGGTGCTGTGAAGGACAGACAAAATCATCTGAACCAAAAGAAACTCAAGTGATCAGACATTCACGAACTGAAACACTGAGTAAAACAAAAAAACCATAGACTTTCTGAATGTTTCTGATCATTTAAATGGCCTACACATCATGCAAAATCAACATTTTTGACCTTTTATGTGTATTATAATGTTCATTCCTCACAAAACAACCACAAAGCATAACAACATCCTAACTTTTGTACAGATGGATGTACATATTGTTCACAGAAAAGGAAAGCATTCAGGCAATCACCACTAGCTCCACGGATAAAGTGGGCGTGTGTTTTAGTCTGGGGGCGGGTCTAGCACCCCAAACTCTTCCTGGAAGGGGCGGTTCCTCACTTTGTGATGTCACCATGTGAGAACCTGCTCGTTTTCATGGGTTGGGAGGGGCTGGGTCTCTGAACGCAGGTTTTTAGAGGAATGCTCAGAAATGCGTGACTGGGTCAAAATACTGTTTTGGGTTGTTTTTTGTGAGGAATGAACATTATAATATATTTTATGCCGCATTCACACCAAACGTGATTCGCATGTGAAGGCCACCAAGTTTGAATGTTAAGTTACTGTACAGACACAATCCGACGTCCTGCAGTGCGATATGAGCGGCAGAAAGGCAAGCCTCGTCTACCAATCAGGGACTCAGCTTTGGGCACATGACATTTGCAGTGACTCAATCAGCGGGTCAAAAACAACACTCCATTATGGCCGCTCCATGCGAAGATTTTTGTTCTGAACTTCCATCAACTTTCTCAACCCGCTGGGGCTGCTGGGTTGCCGGAGTCTGCCCCAGTTCCTGTTGGGCGAAGGCGGGATACACTCTGAACTGGTCGCCAGTCTGTCACAGAGCCCATGGAGCTGGGGCGCTTGAGCCCGCTGTGCTAGCTAGCTGCCCGGCGGACAGTGTAGGGAGCAAGAGCCCCCGCCCAGGGTCTGGCTGCCCGGCAGGCAGAGAGCCACTGCGGATGCCATCATCGCTTCGGCTCCACAGGCTTAAGATGTCTATCTGGTTATTATCGAGACAATATTAACAAGATCCTCCGGTTTTGGCTTTAATGTTCCCCTCTCGGGTGAATGCAGGTCATAAATTGTTTAAAGTGGGCCACAGAATGATAGAAGTTAGTTAAAACGGCCATTATCCAGACAAGCTGGCTGTCCTGTGGTTTGAAAACACCAGCCTATGTCTAGAATGAGCTGGTTACATCTGCAGCAGCACTCAGGTAGGATGTGGCATTGGAAACATGCACAGTTGGTACTAAGGGGCCCAAAGGGTGCCAAGAAAATATCCCCCACACCATGACACCACCACCACCAGCCTGAACCATTAATACAAGGCAGGAAGGATCCATGCTTTCATGTTGTTGAGGCCAAATTCTGACCCTTCCATCTTAATGTGGCAGCAGAAATGGAGACTCATCAGACCAGACAACGTGTTTTCGCCTTCTGTGGTGCAGTTTTGGAGAGTCTTTATACGACAGACGTCATTTTGGAAAAGACCGATGCAGGTTCTGTACAAGGCCACGCCCCAAAAGACAGGACGCCCTCCTGAAGACACGGCAGTCCTCTGTAAGGATCAGCATGAAGTGAGATGTGTTGTTTTAGAATCGTTAGTGTTGTTTCTATAACAGAGGACCAACAGGAATGCTGCGGATTTCCTTTTCTCACACAGAGTCGTGATGAATGTTTTCTACTACACAAGTTCAGACTCAAACGTTTCTTCTGTACTCTTCTGGAATACTTCCTAACAGTTTGTCTTTACAGCAGGTACATGTTTTAAAGGCCTGTGAAATACACATGGGGGTTTGAGGAGCTGCACTCATCTACTCTATGAGTTTAATTCTGAACATCTTCATCTTCCTCATCAGTAGTGCCACAGCTATACACCTCAGTCTTCATCTGAAGAGCTGCAAACATACGTTTGCATTTTCACGTCAACTGAACCACAGCTGGACCAGTTATTGGTGCTGCCGTTGATCTGGAGTTCCAGAAGTACCTGTTCAGTGGACAGTTGTGGACGTGGCAGATGTACAGTAAACACTTCAAGCCATCCATGGACCTGCAAGTGGCTTCTTTTAGAGACTAATACTTGTTGTTGCTAAGCAACTCAGAAAGGGAGGCTCTTTACGTCATGATAGCTCCACTCCCAGAGCAGCGCTCACACGTGCGTGTAGTACGATGAAATGCAGATTCATATTCCCTGCAATTGTCGTGTTTCCACTGACGTCTGGTCACTGACTGTCCTCCTTAATGAGGGCGAGCTAACGGCCTGCAACTGCATCCTCCTCTTCTCTGACTCTCTGCAGGAACTTCAAAGGAAGATGACACTCATACAAATTCATCCAAGGAGTGTCTCCGCTCTGCTGTAAGGACCAGATGAATGCATGCAAAGCATACGCTGTCCTAAACAATTCAATCATCCGGAGCTGCTTTGCATATTACTGAGTGACGACACATGCTGGTTAGCATGATGAAGCTAATAGAAGTTTACAGAATTGAAAACGCATTTGAAAAGTTTTGCTTTTCCACAGAATCAAAGAGGTTGAACTCAGCTGCTGTTCCAATGAGCTCTTCATCCTCAGAGTCAGCACCTTTCTGACATCATCAAATGCTGCCTTCAGGTCTGACACATTCAGACAAAACGCCATGCTCACAAAGACAGGAAGGTTTAGGAGATCTCAAGACATAATGAGAGGCAGAGAGACTTCATCAGAGTGGAAGTTCAACAGAGGTGCACTCAGATGAGCAGAGGCTTGTTTCTTTGTCCAAGAACAATGTCAAGATCTCTTCTCCTACAAAAGGTCAAGTCATACAGTTTTAGGTCTGTCTGTGCCTCTGTCCAGCTTTTTTCTATCACGCTTCGGTCATTTTTAATGATCCCCTGGCCGAGTCGGTTTCAGTTGTTTCAGGTCAAGAACAGGTGGCGTCAGACCCAAAATACAGGAGACTGGGCTTGGTGTCAGAAAAAGAAACTTCAACCTGACAAAACCAAGGGAGCAACACAAGAGGGACAAAGCAGATGACCTGACGACAAAGACCCGAAAACCAGACACTTAAATACACTTAAGGATCATTAACAGAAAGGAAAACGGCGCTGGTTGATCATCTACCATAACCCGGTGTGACTGACTTAAAAACAGAACCTTAACCAAGAAAACAAAATGAACAAAACCAAATTCAAGAGCACCATCCTCACAGGTGATGCCCCACCCCACTAACGCAGGACTTAAGGCTACTTTTTGGTGTTTTCTTTTTTTTTTTTAAATCCCAGCTAGGATTTGAACCAGGCAAGAGTGCTTACCACTACACCACCATGCAGCTCTGTTAGGAATAATTACATGAACTAAAAGTGAAGCTCTTTTTCAAAACTCTGTGGTTCTGTTTGGTGCAAACAAGAGAATCCTGAGAGGGTTTAGTAGTAAAGGAAGCAGCAAAACAAATAAATAACTCATCAGAAATGAACTTTTCCTTCCCACCTGCTGGATGTCGGTCCGCTCTCCTTCCTGCTGGCTCAATCAACCAAATGGAGAGCAGAGGAAACGCTTATTTTAGAAGAGACAGCATTTCTCACTGACGAACAACTGAGCGCACAATCTCTGTCTGTTTACACGTAATTACAACAATTTTGTCTTTGTTAGTAAAACAATAGCTTTTAGTTGGAAAAAAATGTCTAAAGTCTCACATTTAAACCCTAAAATGTGGAACTCTGTGTGAGGATTGGCTTTAGATTAGTTTAATTCTTTTTCTTTTTATATTGAAAGCTTTCGCTTTTCGTTTCTGCTTCATTTATTCGGGTGTTTGATGGTTCAGACTGACCCATCAGTGAATTGGAGTTTGATTTTCTGCTTGTATCACATCTTCTTGTTTCCCTTTTTTTAGGTTTGTTCAGGTTGAAAAACCTGTGTGGTTTTTTTTGGACATCGTTTCTGCAGAGCAGCAGTGGTTCATTAGAAATTTCCCCTGAGGGGTGGACTGTTGGTGCAGAGCAACCCCCCCCCATCACTGAAAGATCTCTGTTTACACTCTCTACCGCTAGCTTACACTCCCTCACACCCCCAACCCCCCAACCTAACTTTTATGAGGAATATCATAGCTGTCCCTCCATCCAGTTCTGATCCAGATTCCAGCTCAGACCGGGAAAACAAAGACGTGCATGGACCTGTTTGTCTGACAGTGGAGGATCAGAGCAGAGAGCTTATTATTATTATTATTTTTAGAAAATAACTGTTCAAACACAAGAGGCATCTGAACCCTGGTTCCACCAAACAGTGCATTCTGTGCTTCATCCGTCATCAACCACATGTTGTGCACTAGTTGACACACGACCCGAAACATTGTGCCGAACCACTTTGCTTCACGAAGGTGAAACACGCGCCGGAGCGTCCGAGCGAATGGCCATCCCTACACATCCCTTCCAGCCCCTACTCTCAGCTTCATGCTGCTGCTGCTTCCCTGCCACATCATGTTGCCCCCAGCCCCCTAAGTCCCTGCATCTGGGACATTTTGGAGATCATTATTTGGATTGTGGAATCAAAAGTGCTTGTGACTGAGCCCCAGGATCCTGAGTTCTACCACGCTCCCACGAGCGTCCTTCTCCTTTCTGACCTCCGTGTCTGAAGCCACACCTCCTTCACTCCGCCCGACTCTCTTCTTGGCGGATTACTCTCCTCCTCCCACATCTGTGCATTGGTTGTGTGTCTCCAGCACCTGGAATCCTCCAACTTCAAGAATAAACAAATCTGGTGTCTTGCACTCCTGAGTTTGTCTAACTTTAAGTCCCTGAAACCACTCGTGTCACCCCTTTGAGACTTTTGATGCAGACACAGAACAGTCTTTAGTTGTGTGTCTCCGCTGCAGGCTGCTGGGCGGCATACATGTATGTGTATTATTATAAATGTGTTTGTGATTAGATTATGTGTAGGTATCGAACCAGCGAGCTTCTGCACCAAGGATTCCCCATTGATTTCAACAGAAGCAAAAATCCTGGAAATCCTGGAATATCTTGAAAAGTTCATGGATTTGAAGGACCAAAAGTCAAAGCTGGAAAAAGATGAAAGAGCTGAACATTTGGATAGTTAAATGGTTGAAATAGCTGAAATATTGAAGGAGTTAAGTGCCAAAAAATGTTTGAATATGCTATAATAAAGAAAGACAAACAGGGAGACAATGGATTGAATGATTTATAACCTTTAACCCATTAAAACTCTTTACAGCATTTGCTGATGCTATAATTCCATTCTGTTGGTGAGTCTTGTAAATCTCACTGACTTTAATTTACTGCGGTCCCGGCTTCCGGCGGTATTTGACCTGTGCCTCGGGACATTGTGCAAAAAGAAATCTTGGTGTTGGCTCCGCCCTGCGCGGCTTTCAGCTGCTTCGCCACCATTTCTGCTTCCCTCAGGAGACGGCTCTGGATTTTGAAGGAGGCTTTTTAAGTCAGTTATCTGCTGTGAGCAGCGCTGCATTCAGGTACAGTCAGAAAACTGAACCTTGCTTTAAGAATAACAGAAGCAACAGAATTTCTTCTCCTGAAATCCACAGTAATTTGAGGATGAGTGGTTGGGCTGTGCTCGTGACGCTTTTCTATGCGGCGTGTGTTTGGGCGAAGCACAGACCCTTGAGGATTATCACACTTTGGCAGCGGGTGGTCTAATACGCCTGCCTGTCAATCATCCTTACACAGGCTTACGGCTGGATGGAGGGGAGAAAGATGACATATCTCCACAAAACATCCTTTCCATATGTTGTGTTTATGTTACCCAAGTTTAGAAAGAGTCAAACATAAAAAAATGAATAAACTTTCGTCAAAAACGCATTTGAGCAAAGTGATGAAATCCTGACTTCCTTGAATAGTTTCTGCTGTTGTTTTGCAGACGCTTTGTTCTCCTCAGAACTCAGTCGGGTTTGTGTGCTTGTCATCTCTGATAGTCGTTCAAATGAAATTTATGTCACAGAAATGTGTGTGTCTTCAAACGGAATAATCATCAGAAAATGTATCACAATTTCTTTCACTTTTGCTAAACTGAACAAAATCAGACGACTTGAGAACAATTTATTTACTTGTCATTAATGATGGGTATAGCTGTAGTCCATCCGTTGGGGTCCGCTCAGCTACTGTTGGATGAAGGTGGGCACCACCCTGGACAATCTGTCACATGTAAACCCAGGCAGAATTTTAAATCAGTCAACCTCTGACTTGTGTTTTTGGCCTGTGGGAGGAACCCACACGTGCACGAGGGGAACATGCAAACTCCACACAGGGAGATGCCAGCTGGAATTCGAACCCCGGCCTTCTCGCCGTCAGGCAAGCACGCTAAGCACTGCACCACCGTTTAGCCCAGTTCTTGCCTAATAAGGTGTAACATACGGGCCACGTAAACGCACGTTGTGTGCAGGAGGAGGGTCATGCTGCAAACACGAGTGTAAAAGCCTTTCGACCGTTTCCCCCACGGCTCGTCTATGTCCTCTGTCTGCACAGACGTCCAGCTGAAAATGAGTCACTGTGGTAAAATAATCCATACGGTTTAAATGAAAGTTGGGTTTCAACCTCTCTGGGTGGGAATAAATGACAAGGAGAAGATGAAAAGACTGATTAAAAGACTCATAGCTCACAAATGAATATTAGGAGGAAGCAATGAGGCACATTTGAGATGATATTGTGGTTTCAAGCTGCACCAAACAGGCACAGACGTAACATCAGACCTTTGCTTGTTCCATGCTGACTCCTTAATGTGACAGACATGTCATTCTTTGCACCTTCTGAAATAAATGTGAGATCTGCATAACTCATCCTTTCTGCTGCAGGAATTTTACTCAGAATGCAGCAACCAGTGCAAATGAACAAATAAACACATTTGACAGGAAAACAGGGTCGTTGCCTTCATAGCCCCCAGATACTACTGCCAAAAAATGGACTCTGGAGGGAACGGGGGTGACCCAATGTTTGGACAGAGAAGAACCACTTGGAATGGAAAGATCCTACAAAGAATGGAACCAAATTCACCAAAGTAATGACCAAAATCCTTCTGCATCCAAACGCTCCCTCTCTTAAACATCCCATTTCCAGACCAATCTTAGGTCCACGGATAAACAGCCACATGATACAGAAGAAGGGCTGGGCCACAGTGCTGAGGTCAAATAAGGCCAAACTCCAGTTCTAAGACCTGAACTCAACTCGCCCTGTCTTCACTGGGATCCAAGAGGCAAGACCTCCACGCTTCAGTGGAACAAACGGCGAGTTGTGTGATCTGTGGAGGAAATCTGTGGAGGGACCTGAAGGTTCACGCAGCCCAACATCCGCCATAAGAGGATCTTTGAAGAGAAGTGGGACAAAAACGCTTTCAAGATGGGACTTAACATCTGATCTCCGTGACTGTCTGGTTTCTCAAACACCAGGTCAATAAAAAAAACACCTACTAACACTGTTTAGAAACTCCCTGTGTTGGCTAAACACACTTGATTTGTCATGCATTTGTCCAACAGAACCCATAGGGTGGTTGACTCTATGGTGCTGAGGATTTTGGGTGGTCTGAGGCCGTGGAGCGTCGTAGAGACTCATGAAAATGGAACCTACCATTGTCGTCTGTGTGGTACGTGTATCATGAAGTATTTGTTAGGATAACGGACGTTACACACACTTATGACGTACGGGTGATGCTGTCACATGATGTGCACTCTCGTTAGTAAGGTGCACGTCCTGGCTCCTTACTAACTGTGCACAAATGCTGCATGTGATATGTAAGCGCCTGCAGGATGTCCACACAAACACATGTCCTCATTTCTAACAGCCAGGCTGCAGCAGGGAGCGCACACGCATCACGTGAACAGCACCAATGGGCTCCTGCGTCTCACCTACTTCACTCTTACTCACCCTTACGTGTTGAATGAGCGTTCAGAATCACAGCATGGCGGTAAATGAACAAATGTGCGTGAACATTTCCACCCTGCAGGTCTACCACGATAACATTTCCTGTGTGCCCCATTCAGGTTTGGCAGTTTTTCCACCCACAGACAGTCCAAATCCACCTTAGGGACTAAGATCCCATCGAATCAAACCAGAACGTCAAACAGGAAACACACTTTTTCTTGAAACAATAACATCCCTCTGCAAAGATCAGGTCCGAGGTGCTGCACCTGAACGCTGTTGTCCGTGCTGCGTGTGCAGAGCGGGAGAACTTCTGTCTTTGTGTTTCCTTCACTTTCAGTTCCCTTTTTACCAAAATCTAAGTTGCTCCAGTCAGAGTGAGAGCTGCAGGCTTATTCTCAAACACACACTCTAACAAACCGCTCAACATTGTGATTGACGTCTGAAACGCACAACTGGGCTGGAGGCTGGCCCACTTGAAGCAGAGGGGGCGGAGTTTTCATCGGGGGGCTCTTGCCTTGTGATGGAGGCCAGTCGGGGGAAATTTCAGAGTGGGAGAACCCCCCGCCCTTTACAGCCTCCTGACCTATTAAGACTCCACAGCACAAGCAGAGTCAGACTGGGGTCAAAAGTGGAGCAAAAATGTTAAATCTAGAGGAGACGGCAATTCCTTGAAGAGTTTGTGGATTCAGCCAATAAGAAATCAGGTTGGTGTTGGAGGACTAACAGATGCCGACTGGCGGTGTTCCACTTTTACCAGGTCGCCACTGTGTGGGGCTGATAAACAATCAGTAAACAATCGCCGGATTACATTTTTAGATTAGATTACTCCCTCCCTCCCTCTTCATTCTTTCCTCACTCTGCTTCATCTTTGTCCGTTGGATTTATTTCTTTGCCTGTCATCATTTCTAATTTTCTCTCGGGCCACATAATCCCTGACTTTTCCCTGTGCCGTTCAAAATGCTGAAGCCATTGATGTCCGGAGATGCTTCTCAGCTCTCTGTTTCACGAGTTTGATGCTTCAGAAAATGATCTGTGACTGTAAAAGGTGTTAAAGTGGAGCAGCGTTTGCTGTCTCTACCAATCTGTCTTCACTCTGCAAGCTGGACTGAAAAACCAAGAGATCAGAAGAATCTGGTTTTCATCTTTGACTGCTAGAAAACATAGAAAATAGAGATGGAAAAGTCTTTTCACATAAAGGTCAGCCCAGTGGTGCTGTTCCGCCGCAGCCACTGCTGAAGGCGCATCGCGTCCCAAATGACCACATTCTCATAGTTTATTACCAGAAATGACCAATATTTTAATATTTTTTCTGAATGCATAGTTCACTGTCAGCCTATGAAAATGAGAGCCTGCAGTGCAAATCACATCAACAAATCACAAAAAAACATATACTACAGAGCACAATGACAATCACAAAAAGCAAAATAATAATAATTACTTTTTACAAATCAAAGTAAAATTACAGAAACCATATTTCCATTCCAGAAAACAAACACAATTCTAAAAAAAGAGGAATTTTTTGAAAAACAAAAACTAAATTAATTTCCAAAAATCAAAATGACAAGTTAAAAAAATGAAACAAAATAGACAATTGGATCCATTACTGATTGGATGACGATGCTTGTTTCTGTCAATAGGAAGTTATTTGTCATTGTGATTCCTTCAGACAGAATAATTGATTTCTTTGAGCTTCCAACAAGCTCTGTGATTTATTCAAAAACTCTTTACCACAGTTCAGGTAAATTCTCCTTCATCTTTCCAGTGATGCCCCATAATACCTACCTTTACGCTTTCCTATTTTGTTTCAGTTTTAAACATTTCATTGTGATTTCTGGAAATGACTTGTGTTTTCCAAAACATTTCCTTTTTTGGGTCTCTTTTTGTTTTTTGTCACTACATTTCACCACATCTCACCAAGAGATCTAGAAGCACTACAGTCAAGGTGCAGCTCTTTCTCTGTGGCTAAGAAGGTCAGAATCCAGAAACTGCAAGAGCACAAGGAACACAAAGACCCTCTCTGGCAGGGATGTGCTGCATGAAGCTGCTTAAATAAGTAGAACCGCTGGTGGGAAGCAGGGGGGCAGGTCCCTGAAGGCGCAGCAAGCAGCAGCGGTGCAGGATCTCCACACATTTTATTCAATTATCATACTTTTATTCCATTCCATTGGAGTCTCGCGGGACGTGACACCTCCAAACCCAGAGGTTAGTATGGGCTACAGGAATGCAGCAGCACCCCTTTCAGGCCCAAAGCCCCTCCAGCCCCACACAGAGACGGACAAACGTCTGAGAATTGATGGAGCAAAGACTATTGATGGAGGAAGAAGGTAAACCAGAAGCTCCAGAAATGTCCATGGCCGAGAGAGAAGCAGAGTAAATGGAGGGGGGGGGGGTACACTCTTCCGGTTTGGAGGTCACAGCCCCACATGAGCCAAGTCCTGAGAGCACAGAACTGATGAAGACACTTGATGTCACAGCTGGTCCTCAGCATCCACCATCCTGCCTGTTTGCCAACTTTCTCTGCGCTGATTGGATGACTCAAGTGTCTCCTCATTCTGACTGACTGAACACACCTGATCCAGGTGATCAGCAGCAGGAAGTGCAAGAAAAGCTGGAGAAAAGAAAGGCAGGGTGGTAGATCTTATGCCTTAGTCCCTATCCTTACGGGTAGATAGTCTGTAGGTGGACAATGGTCAAACCTGTGACTAGCACAAACAATGAAGGTTGTCGAGCGCTCAGTGAACCTGCAGGGTGTAAAGTGTTCATGCTGTGTCTTTTCTGCAGGCATGCAGTGGGCGACAGGTGGCAGTGAATTCAACACGTACGGGAGGGTAAGTCAGGGTGAAGTAAGTGAGAAGCAGGGGTGTCGTAAAGATTTTTCATGTGTTCAAACCCCTCAGATGTTGCACTGCACACCCCGTGCATGCAACATTTGTGCACGGTCAGTGAGGAGCCAGTACTCACACCTCACTAACGACTAGAGTGTGGCGTAAGGACGCCGTATGTCTTAGTTTGCTGACAGAACCTCAAAACTAAATGATAATCAGGCAAAGACCTGGCCTTTGGCTCAACCCTGATCATCTGCCCCGCTCCAATCTGCACCGGGAATGTCCAGAGGTAAACACAAACTTCCATCTCCATGGCAACGCACCCATAATCCAGCAGAGGGGATTATAATGAAAAAGTCATTTAGGATGATCATTGTAGGGAGGATTTGAAATGTATCCCAAGTGACATTCACGGCTCTGTGAGATAATGCGGTGACGGTGGGGGGGTGGGGGGCAGATCAGCTGCTTTGTGACTCACCTATGTCGGAGTCTTTGTGGTTCTTGATGAGCTCAGCAAGCTCAAAGTTCCCAGCAATAATGGCCACCTGGAGAGGAAAAAGACGGACAGATTAACCCACATCCAGCTTCTCTGCAGCGGCTGAGGAGGGCCACGGCGTCAGCGCTGGGGAGTCCTGTTTGTGCCACTAAAAGGGGAACAGAAGTCACAAAATACAAACAAAATCTACAGTTTTAAAAATACAACTTTCTAAGTTGCAAATGGAAATATTAGATATTAGCGTGTTCTCCCCGTGCATGCGTGGGGTTTCTTCCTCCCACCGTCCAAAAACATGCTTCACAGGTTCACTGGTTACTCTAAATTGTCCCTAGGTGTGAATGTGAGTGTGCATGGGTGTGTGATCGTGGCCCTGAGACAGACTGGTGACCCGTCCAGGACGCCTCCTGCTTTCGCCCACGAGAGGACAGGATAGGCTCCAGCAGCTTCGTGACCCCGAAAGGGGCAAAAACGAGTTTAGAAGATACATTAATGTATGAAGGAATTATAACAAATAAATGAAACAATAGTAAATGAATCATTTACCTGCTTTTAAAACCCCAGCTGTGCTTTCAAATTCTCTTTCTTTGGTTACTAAAAACCGTTTTACGTTAAACCTTCTTCCGGCTCCATGTGGCCGAGAATAAAGCGCTGGCCGCACGAATTCAAACAATTATGAGCAAACAGGCACTTAATAATAATCACAATGATCTGGTCCACACTCTTCTATTCTTTCTTTATCCCTCTTTTTCCAGTGCCAAATATGCACAGTAGGGACAAAAGAAGAAGAGGGAGCACTCTTCCTCCCCTCCAGAACTGCTGACTGGAATTGAATTATGCTACACTTTTATGGGTGGATGTGAAAACGAAAACGCAATCCCCTCTTTGCATTATCGCTTTAATTATGTCCCAGAATGAGGAGTGTTGAAGAAGGAAAAGAAAAACCATTTTAAAGGATTGAATTCTCATTTCATTTTTTCACTCATTTGATGCAGTTACATTTTGAAAATGAAAAAGTATTTCTGTTCATCCACTTTAACTGTTAAATGAGACATTTCCAATTGAATATTACTACACATTTACTAGAGAACTTTTTGAAAATGAAATGTCAAATAGCCTATTCTTTGTCGTTTTAATGACAGAATGATAAGCATGAACAAAAATCTTTAGCTGTGCTTTAGAGACTCAGTACAGCAGAGCAGTCACACTCTCCTTCTACACTTTACAATGGATTTTTGGGAGACCAGCAGTGAAAAAACCTGAGAGAAGGTCAAAGGTCGTAGCTTGTGAAGAGTCAACCATCCACATTTTGCTGTTTACCTGGGCTTTTAGTTACGTGAATCTTTCCATCTGG
This sequence comes from Oryzias curvinotus, assembly GCA_023969325.1. NCBI lineage: Eukaryota > Metazoa > Chordata > Actinopteri > Beloniformes > Adrianichthyidae > Oryzias > Oryzias curvinotus. The sequence continues at coordinate 21,817,228 of CM043716.1, forward strand.
AAAGTACGAAAACAAAATCCAGGACTCTGTCATCTCCCATGCTAAAAAATAAAAAAACGTTCTTTATTTCACACAATGAAAAACGAAGAATGATAACTGTAATAAGAAAAGGGGATTGAAATTCTGTCCCTCACTCACTCAACTTTGATCATTTATTTATGTCTTTTTTTTGCCAATTATTACCCTTCAAGTTTCATTTTCGTTCAGTAATACAGCATTCAACCCTACATTTTCTTCTGGAAAAGCAGCTCCTTCTGGTTTTTCTTTAAATTTCAAAATGATTCTTAATCTTTCCTCTCACTCCGTTTCCTAAAGAAGCTTTGTTTAGTGAAGCTCATGTTTTTGTTCACATTTTATTTGTAAAAATATTTCATGTTTTACAAGATGATTTCTTGTTTGTAGTGGCTTTGTCCATCCAGCAGGGGGCGGCAGAGGCCCGATGCTGCTCACACCTATGGACACCGTCAATGACCCAGATGAAGCTGTCTGATGTGGCTCGGCTGCACAGCCGAGGCTGCAGGTGTGTCGTGAGGGTTACAATCCGCTTCCAGTCAAGGTAAAAAATAAACCTTCCTCTGATAAGATGCGCGGCAGCGTGCACGCACACATGCACGCACACATGCACGCACACATGCACTCAAAAAGCCTAACAGCATTATATAAGCACGCCTCAGCTGATTCTTAGAGAACAAATATTCATGAGGAGGAGGAGAGAAATGGAGCTGATTAAAAGCCAAGATGGTTGGAGTGGTGGCGTCTTCCTGCACTGTCAATGTTTCTTCTGAAAATTGAAAACGTATAGACATTTCAGAAGGTCATTTTCTCTAAAACCACTGCTTCTGTTGCCACACTGAAATAGTATGTGAGTCAATGAATGCATAACTAAGCTTATTCTTGGAAGAAGACAAGACTGCACAGCAGATGGAGGAGGGGGCTGCTGGAAATTGGCTGGATCTCCCACTCCTCTGAGGATCTCCCAGAGCACACGCCATGAGGTGTGACACATGCGTGACAGGCGCTTCTCCAGCACACGCCTGGGTTCTGAGGCAGAGCAGAATGACCAACGGCCTTCTGAAGCCTGCTCCTTTGGACCAAGCTGCACGGGTGAGCTGCAGGAAGCTGTGAGGGTTTGTCAGTGACATGAATGCATATTTTTTTAAAGTTTCACCATCAAACCAAATGTGTATCCGTACCATGAGCCGAGCTGCTTCAGTGCATTCATGACTCTCTGGTAGGGTTGGGTACCGTGACACGGTATTGAACCAGCCCCGGGGCAGCATTCTTCAAAACCACAGTATGGTTAAGATCTAACCTCCACGGTTCTGCTATCGGTACTGGAGAAGTGGCATTTTTTTCTGTGTCCCACAAGCGTTATCTGCCATATTTCACCCACCAAGTCAGTCAAGTTTACGTTCATTAATGATTATATTAATTTCGCTATTCTTGCTGAAGAGGACAGGTCTGTCTGGGTATTTGTGTGCATGGGGGGCGGGGCTGTTGTTCAGACAGCACGCGCCGCACGCACACACACACAAGACAAGGCAGCGCACACTCAGTGGCGATCTTGTAGGGGACACGTGAGCGCCCCCCCAAAAATCCTTTTATCTACCTAGACTAAGAACACCCATTTTAGGCCTGCACAATATACCGCAAATTTATCGTTATCGCAGTATCAAGCAGTGCAATATCCATATAGCAAAAGTCAGCAAAAATCGCAATAAATGGTTACCTTAAATGTGCTACAACAATCTTATGGCAGCTTGAAGTATTTAACTAATCAAATAAATCCATGTATGCATTTGGCCAATCAGATGGAGCTCTTTTATGTTAGATGTTTGCCTCCTACGTCAACGAGGGTCCTTTGGAGTATATTTGGAGTTAAATTGTTGCAGTGAAACGGTAATTATGTTTTTGGTTGTTTTGCTATTTGTGTATATACCGCAAATTATATTGTTATCGCAACATTGATCACTCATATCACATATCGCAAGTTTTGCTCATATCGTGCAGCCCTAACCCATTCCACACAAAATTAATAAAGTTTGCGTCAAGGAGCCCCAACCATCCTGTTACCTTAATGCTACAATGACCATATGTTGGCAAACAACAAACAGGTAGAGAGGCGGGGCTTAGACTCACCGCTTATGGTTCCAGACCACAGCTGCTTCCTAATAAAACATAGTTGTCATCCATAAAATTAATAAAATTTATTGGGTTTACTGGATTTAAAGAAAAATAAATAAATAGACAGGAGTCTTCATCAACGTGAATCTGTTTCCATCATCTTCCTCATCTGAACTCTGGTGTTTGACAGACAGAAAATTCTATTCAAGGTTGTGGAAAATGGACAAAAGATCAAAGGAAACATCACACTCATAAAGAATAAAAATAATAAAAATAATTAGATAAATATTCTGACAGTATTTTGAATCAATACAAGTATTGACAAGTGAACTATGGTGATATATCGGCATACATCTAACACATCTAGTGTTGCAGCTCCCTGTGCTTTCACCTCAGAGGGAAACTGATCCAAATGGATCTTTGAGAGGTTCAGGTTCAGACCCCTGGTCTAGCACATCCACGTGCACTCCAGGTTTGTATTGGAACATTCTCATGTATGAAGTAAAATGTTTTGTTAAAAAAAACAATGTTGTTGCATAATGAGGAAATAAAACACTTTATCTTCTTAATTTGTTAATTATTTATTTATTTATTTTTCGTTCTCAAAAAGTATCGTTAAAATACCGGATCGATAAGCAGTATCCATAAGAGTAGTAGTACCGTTAAAACCTTAACATTACCTATCCCCATTCACTGGAGGTCCTGGCAGTTTTAGTCAGGCCCAGGACTGGAACCCCTCCTGACTTTTGATCTGCTGCTTTGTTCAAGAGCTGAACCAAATTCTGCCTTTGAGATTATGGTCTGCACTCGCTGAACCATAGACTGTATGTGAGAACTGGACAGAGCGCATGAGACGCCATCCACAGAAAATGCTTTATTTCCGGCCACAACTCAATTCAGACGCCATTGTTTTTGCTAAAACAGACACCACCATGTTGGAACTAGACGGCGTCAGTAAGCAGTGACTGGTCCAAGTCGGTCTGAGTCAACGTTTCTATGACAACCACTCTGGCCAATCAGGAGGGAGTTTGTTGGAAGGCCACACCCCTACCACCTGATCTTGCCGCAGGCTCCACCTACTATTAATGAGACATCTGATTGGTCAGTTTATAACTTGAATAACTTGATATACAGAAAAAAAGGAAAAAACAAGGACTATAAATGTTTATGATTAATTTAACAATTAAATAGTAATAAAAAAAAGCAGTAACATTCAAGCAGGGCTCAGAATATCAACCATGGAAAAAGGAAGCTGTGTCAAAGTGCTTTTGAGCAAACATACCAAAGACCTTCACAAATATAGCACAGAGGAACGGCATCCCCCGCACATGAAATTCAAATGACAATTTATTACACTGTTGTGTGCACACGAGGGAACAAAACGACTCATCAATGCAACCTCAGTGACAGACGAGTGAAACACAACAAAATCCACTCTACACCTGTAACAACCTGTACCAACCTGTAACGACCTATTCTGACCTGTACCAACCTTTAACGACCTGTAACAACTTGTACCAACCTGTAACGACCTATAATGACCTGTAACGACCTGTGACGACCTGTAACGACCGTTGGGTTTTATGGAAACATGATGGAGCGTGAGGTGCACGTCTCCCTGTGGAGTCCCAGGGGAAGCCTGTGCCGTGCGAGGCGGGTTCTGTCCAAGCCGGCCGTGATGCTGAACTTCAGCCAGGTGTGATCCAAACATCAAACGGCCGATGAGCTCCGACAAACACTCACAGTTTACCTCTCATTATCATTCCATCGCCCACCATCACCTCCACTACTGCCATCGCCTCGCCCACATCAATTCTTCTCTGGTTCTCCTGTGGTTGCCATGGAGACAAATGGTTGTGTATAGCTCAGAAGTATCCAGTGGGGTGGGGGAATGAGAAAGATGTGAAGTGATGTTGTAAGCCACGTTTAGCCACATGGAGCATCAGCTGAAGCAAACAGCCTATAAAACTGTGAAGAAATGTCTTGGAATGAAAAAACTAAAGACGCAAAAGAAGACGTTGACGTTTTTACGCCATGAGCACAACTCAACCTGCAGACTATGGAGGGATATTTCTGCCACCACGTTGCACACAAAACTTTCTAAGTTGCAAATGAAAATATAAATATTTGCTTTCCAATTATTTTTTTATTTTGATTTCAATTTTTATTTTTGCTTTCAAACCATTTAGAATTTTAAAAAAAAATCTGCGTAAAAGTATTAAAACTTCTGTAGAAACTCTTCATGGTTCCCAGATTCACTCACAGCACCATGTTCTTTAACGTCCTTCAAGAAACAAACGTACAAACCCATGAAAAGTAATACAGAGAACAGAACAACCTCTTTATCTCAGACCATTCAAATCCAAGAGGATCGGCAAAAATTAAAATCTCCATGAGCAAAAATCAGCTAGACGGAAGCAACATGTTACAACTGAGGATGTGGGTTTAATGTCTGTTCTATATTAGTCATTTTTTGTATAAAAACATAGTTATTAACTTTTCGCAGGTACTGTTGGTTCTGTTTATGATCACACCAGTTTCCTGCTGCTCATCACTCCAGCTTAGGCCTTCACCTTCAGGCTGTGTCACACTGCCGCGAGCGCACATTGCACAGATGAAAACTGGTCAGAGGTGAACCCAGGTGAAAAAAGTGAGAAACGTTTCTGTTTTTTATGTGAAATTTTCACATATGTTTCACAAATCAACCACCTTAAAACCGCAGAAGTACGAACAAACCATGCAAAGAACACGTAACCCCGCGCTGCATTGAACTTCTTTACTCTAAGCAGAAATCACGTTGCGTCAGCACCATGGTCAGCGCCCGCCGCCGGCTCCTCGCTACGCTTTGTTTCACTCAAACAGCTGGACTCTTCTCATCCAAACTAGGTCTGCGTCAGCTGCTCGATAGCTGTGCGTCAGCTGTGACATCACACATTTTTCACAGTAAAATCTTCCTGGTTTTCTGTCGGTGTGCCTCAAGGGTCAACGTTTGGTCCGCTGTGGTTTTCCAACTATAACTGACCTATCCAATGCAGGCCTCATTGCAGACTGATGCAAACGCTGCTGTCAATTATATAAAACAACCTCTTCTGCATCCAGCATCTTCCTTCTTGTTTCCTGCTAAACACCAAGAAAAGCTGTGTGTCTGTCATGTGGCTGACATTTTCCAGACAACCACGGCTCTGACGAGGCTTTCTCTGACGAGCGGCAACGTGTGCGTGAATTCAAGTCGCTCAAGTTTAAGACCTTTGCTAAAAAACAGAGCAAAAAACATCCAAACGGGATTTTCTCAACTTTAAACGGGCTAAGACCTTTAGTGCTGCTAGAACATTCTAACACGCCACAGTTTTACCCAAGCTTAAAAACAGCATCACCCAGTGATCAATACAGAGGTAGTTAACCGGAAAAAAAAAGAAAATCATTTAATTATTTCAAAAATGTGACAAAATTCTATCTGAAATTCCAACTTTTTTGTCAAATATTCATTATTTTGCATTACAGTATTGAATCTTAATGTTGCATTTATCAGTTGTCACCTTGCGGTGCAGGGTGGGGTAGTGGTTAGCACTGTCCCCTTATAGTGGGAAGAGTTCAAATCCCAGCTGGGTTCTTTCTGTGTGGACTCTGCATGTTCTCCTCGTGCTCATCTGGGTTTTCTCCACTTTCTTCCCACTGTTCAAAAACTCACTTCTTAGCTTTATTGTTGCTTTTTGAATGTGACAGTGTGGCAACCTGTTCAGGATTACCTCTACCTTCATCCAATAGTGGCTGGGATAGGCTCCAGCAACCCCATGTCCTCAAAAAGGATTCCGTGGGTTCAGACGGAAGGACGGAAGCTGCCAACTTTTCTGTTTGGCTTCGTAAAAGTGAGCACAAACTGCAGTACTATAACAGGAGCGCCATCTAGAGAGGTCCAAGCTTTCGGACAAAACACACTTTAACCCTTGTTCTATCCTAGGCACTTTACCGTTGGGAGTTGGGTCATCTAGACCCACTAGACAGAGCTCTGAACCTTTTTTTTTCAATTTTTTGTGATCTTCACTGGTTCAATGGATTACATGAAATTTGTCCACCTTTATCCACCTTTGTTATGGTACGGAGAACACGTCAAAGTAAGGGCGGGGTCATCCAAGATAGCACAAGGGTTAAATCAGGGGGAGTGAAGTCTGCAGCCTAAACAGCAGGAAGGATGAGGGCAAACGTAATAATTTGACTTAATTTTGCTGGGTCTGTTTTAAGCGTTTTTGTGCTTCTTAAGGTAGTTCAGACATGAACTGGCATTTTTAGCTACAATTCAACTGTTTCGTTCTGCTACTGTTTACTTCAGGAGTTCATTTACGTTCATTGTTGTCATTTTTAAAGAAACAACAGTTTATTTGTCCAAAGGTGACTCTGGCGCTGAGTTTAATCTGTCTAAAGAAAGCCCTGAGGGAAATCAGAGACCTGATATTTATGGAAGGAAACAGATTTCCAGAAGCTTGCCTGAAAGCTCAGCACAGAGTAAGGTCCTGTACTGGAACAGCTGCTTTTTTTCTGCATTTGAAACAATGCTGTGATCAGATGTCGTTGCCATGGCACCAAAACCACAACTACTCTGGAGCATAAGGTGTGTTAAAAAAAGTCCATCTATTTGCAGATGTGCTTGTGGAGAGAGAAAAGCTCGGTGGCGTGGGTGTCTGAGGTTGGTTCTATGATGCGAGCATTCACATGCGACTTTGGCCACGCTTTGACCTGAACAAACACAGCAGCAGCTGTGCATCAAAGACTGGGACTGAGGATGAGGAGGATGTCAGCAGCGTCTGAGGCATTCGGGGCAGTGTGCATGGCGTGTGGCGGCCTCCAAAGGCAGGAAATAACTGAGGAGAAGGACGTGCAAGCAGAGACATTATAGAACATAGGGGGAAAGAGATAGACTATAGGTATATGAAGAGGAAAAGGTGTCTGATAAGGAGCTTTAAAAGGTCCGGGTCAGCCTGGGAAAATGAAAATGCTGCATGAGCACATAAGGAAGATAAAAAGTGTATTTAATGAGATGATGGAGCTCACTATGATGAAGAGTCTTTCTCTTTTTCTTCAGTTGTTTTTTAAAAAAAAAAAGAAAAAAACAGGTGTAAAAATGCTGAAGGGATGCATGCTATTATCAAACGGTGCTCCTATAACACTCCCACACAGCTCCTTCATTAGGAGGACACAGAATTGTACATCCTAATCGAGTCGCACTCAGCTCCTTCAATTGACAATTATTAGCATTTGGCCTTTCCTGTGATGAGTTTGGCTGCTAATGAGGCTGTTTTGAAGCGGTTTTCCGTCACCAGAAGCAGGCAGAGCACTCACTCGGCACACTCTGCTACGCTGGAATTCATGCACAGTGGAGCAGCCGCAGAAAAATCCAATGTCAGTATGTTTTACCACTGTGTCCCTGCATTTCACGTTCCGGTTCCAAAAGGCTGCATGTGCATTTCTGCAGGCAGCACCAGGCCATGAGGGGCTTCTGTGGCCCCCAGATCCCGGCAGACACTGCACAGACAGTGCACAACATGATAAAGTCTCTTTCAAGAGAAAGAGGTCATTTTATTGTACATTTAACATATTTATACATTTAGCACAAAAACAAGCTGCAAACAAGATAGAACAATTGGAAGTCAAAAGAACAAAAGACAACCTTTGATATCTGCATATTAACCAGCAACAATCCATTCAGCGCGTTAGCCACTGATGAATGTGCAACATGGACGTTTCTGGCAAACCATACGATAAACTGGAAAACATGCAAACAGATCAAATTAGAGCACACAGTGTGATTCTTTAAATATTAAGCTGGACTGCCACGGAGAAACAAAAACTAGCACAACAGCAGCAATAAAAGGGCTACAGTAAACGCTGCAAGGAGGCGGAAACGCCATGAGGCGCCGGTTTTCTGATGCTGTAAAGACTTGAGAATGTCAGAGGTGAAAGTTGCCAGCACTGCAGGGATCTTTGTCAAATCTGGCAGTCCTCTCTTTGAGGCTGGTTTTATTGTCATTAGCTTCAAAGGTTTAGCTCTTTGAACAAACGTGAAACATCCGTCATGCACTGAAATCTCTCATCAAACATGCGTTCATATGGAGCGCACAGAAGTTGGGCTTCAGATGGTTCTTTCTATCCCATCAGATGACTCCATGACTGGACACATGCAGATGGAACCAACGATCAGATGGCTGACCCAGCATCTTTGAAAGTAACCATGTCTCCAAACTGCAACATGCAGCAAAGCCGGGACCTTTTTCTGCCGTGGCGTCCGTACCGCTCCGCCACGGCAGACCTTCCCTGCTGAGGCTTTGAAGTTTTAAGGCGGAGCGTTAGTGTTGCTTTTGTGGTCTTAAAGACCTGCTCTGATGAAAATTGTGTTTTTGGTGCTTTTATAATGTTTTTGCTCATTTTTCTGCTGACTGGGGACTAATGTAAAGACTAAGATGAAAACTGTTTCTGAGTATTTCTTTCAAATTCAGATTGTTTTGAATCAGGAGCAGACGATAAATGTTGTTCAAAACAGATGGTATTTGTGACGTAGAAAATACGCTAGAGGGGCTACAAGCTCCCCGCTCCGCTCCATTCTGATGCATGAACGTCTTTGTTTTCCTCGTCTGTGCTGGAATCTGGATCAGAACTGGATAGCGTTGGTATTCCTCGCTATTTATTTTGCACTGTTAATGTTGTTTTGGAGGTGTGAAGGGCTGTAAGCTAGTAGGAGAGTGTGTAAACAGTCAGGTGACAGGAAGTGGGGCGGTCCCACCCACATTTCTGAGGGGAGTTTCTAATGTACTGATGCTGTTCTGCAGTAACTGTGTCAGAGAAAACCTCAGTTGTTTTAAATTTGGCTAAAACGCCATAATCATAATTAAAAGATCCCTGGGAACCATCTTAATGATAGGTGGGGCCATTGACTGTATAATATACCTGGATGAATTGCGTATGACACCATCCATTGAAAACGCCTCGCCGCCGCTTCCAACTACCTAAAAGTCAGTTCAGTCGCCACATTTGATGTGTTTGGAGTCAGACATCCTCAGTGAGCTGTCATTGGTCCGTGTCTCTCTCAGTCTACATTTCCATGGCAACCACTCTCTCCAATCAGGGGTGAGCATGTTAAAAGGCCACTCCCCTTCCACTAAGAGCGGGCTCGGGAGAATCTGTCAATCAAACGCTTCAAACGTCAGACGCAAGGCCACCTACTTTTATTGGTCAGTTTTAACTTGAATAACTTGCATTACAGCAAAATTATCATGAAAAAAAAAATTGGGATTATCAAGAACGTGCTATTAAAAAGGTTTCCAATCAACAAAACTTTCCAATCATATCCCTGTATGTGCCCCTCCCCTAGTTTCCCCTAGAAGGATTAATAAAGTAATCATTCATTCGATTTAACTTTAGCTCCACCCAGTCTTTTTTGACACCTCCTTTCTTCCAGTGCTACAAAATTGTCTATATAACAATCTTGTATAAAACAACACATCAACAGTTATGCTCTGTGGTCAAATTCTGTTATTGCTGACAGTACTGACTCGAATCCTTCCAGTCCAATGCTCAGAACCTGCAGCCGGGCCTGGAGATGATGCTTACAGTCTTTGGGTTCTGATTGACAATGTCACAAATTCCCAAATCTAATGGATTTAAATGTAAAAACAGACTGGAGAACTGTCAGGGATATACCTGGCCTTTGCCCAACGGTAGCTAGGATAGGCTCCAACAACCCAGTGACCCCAAAGGGATTCAGCGGGTTCTGAAGATGGATGGATGCAAAAATGAGCAGTTTTCTTGAACGCAAAATGATTTAAAAAGTATAAATAACGTATTACTATTAATAACAAATCAGCAATTCAGCATTCAACCCTGCATTTTCTTCTGGAGATGCAGCTCCTTCTAGCTAATCACGTTATTTTTTTGCAGAAGCAGTTCATCTTTTGAGAACCATAAATGACAGAATGCCCTCAAAAGACAATCTGAACTGGCTAAAATCAGCAGTTTCCAAAATGCATCAAAAAGTCAAACTAGAAGTGATGCATCTTTAGAGGTCTTTCTAAAGAACACGTCAATGTTGCTGGAGAAAAGGATTTTATGAAAGATCAGATGCATAACGTTTAGATGAAATGGAACTTCTCTGAAGACTGTTCTCCTACTTTTTCTCGGAGCCCCTTCAGGTCTGAAGGCTCAAACCTGATAATCTGCTTCTGCTGTTCCTCTGTTCTTCATCTGCTTCTGTGTCCTGCATTTCCAAAAGTTTGCTGGTCAGAAAACAGGCATAAACGTGTTGGACTCAGCTCTTGGATTCATGTGTAGGTGGAGAGTGCAACAATGATAAAGATAGTAAGAGCAGGAGAGCCATTTTTTCCAACTGCATAACAAGTGAGAGTCCAACATGTCTGCTATCTGCTGGCTGTTCTGCCTTTGAGTCCAGAGGAAGGGCAGGAACGGCACCTTCTTTTGTACGTTTTATAGCATCAAAGTATTACATTAAAAATTTCAATTCAGTTTTATTTCTATAGCCCAAAATCACAACAACAGTCGCCTCAATGGGCTTTGTACTTTTTGTAAACCTAAAATCATAAGAATCATGAATCCATAGAATTCAATATGAAAACTCTAAACTGGACGAACTAAACCATTAAAACAGTCTAACACAATCATACCGCTGTAACATGACTAGTGTAGTTGTTTGTCTGCTGGGTGATTATGCAGTCAGTCTCAAATGACTTTAGTGCACAGAAAGTGGAACAAAGCCTTTTTACTGAGCAGCAGTTAAAGACTTGCAAACATCAGCTGCACGGCTCTGCTGTCACGCTCCTGCTTTCCTGAGACCAGCACAGAGAGCGCTTCTTTGGATCAGCCGTCTCATTCTGTAACACAAGGAGCCAGCCTGAATCCGCCAGCACCCACCAATGCTCCGCTCAGGCTAAAACCTGATGAAACTTGATGATTCAATGACCTGCTTAGATAATCAGGGCTCTGAACATGCAGCAGGACGGGGAGGGTTTTTCCTCTCAGTACACACCAGCAGGATGAGAGCAAGCGACTGAAACTGAGCACACTAGTGTTCATGGAGGTGGACTGAGCGGTCAAACCGGATCAAATGACATCAGCGGTGACGTCTTAGAAGGCCGCCAAAAAGAGTATTCCTGGTTCCTGAACTTTGCCAAAGCACAAGTGAGAGAACTAAAGGTTTAAGAGCCGTGCGGCTCCACTGAGGCTGTGTTCACACCAAACGCCATTCCCGCGGCAAATTCCCGTCGGCCGCCTCTCTTGCGCCGTGCGGAGAATTCTCTGCTCGCTGCCTGTCCAAAAAATGTGTTTCTGAGCTTGACACCAAGGCTGTGCGTGGGAGGAGCTTCAAGCTAATGCTTTTAGCCTGATGGCTACATGGAGCGTTGTCTGTGTCTATGTCATTTTCAATGCATGGATGACACGGATGATGCTGACTGATCTGGTTCCTTTAGTTCTACAGAAACCTCTGTAATCACGTCTCCGTTCGGAGTTAAGATCATTCAGAGATTCTCCCGGTACCGGCAGCTTCACTCACGCTCCGAGAGCCGTGTCCGTGGGACAGCCGCCTCCGTCGTGTTTCCGTGACCCACGCTCGCTGTCCCGCATTTACCCGAGAGGGCAAAATAATATTCATTATAAAATGGGACCTTTTCAAGTTAAGGAGGCCCTTCCAGCTGCCTTCCCATCCCTGCCAGCGTAACAAGCAAGCGGGATCAGCGAGCCCGGCAACCTGTCCAGGGTGCATCCCGCCTCCACCCAACAGTAGCCGGGACGGGCTCCAGCAGGTTAATCAAACAGATGGAGGTTCAGGTCATAAACGCTGGCATTGTTTGTGTATTCTACCCGCTGATCAGTTTGCTGAAAGCGTCACATGCTCAAAGCTAAAGCCCCTGATTGGTTACTGCTACGTGGCGACCTCCCCAGAAGTTAGATTTATTGTAAAAGTCTGGCGTGGCGCGGCCGCCGCCCAATTCCCTGCCAGACCTCAGATGGCGTCTGTACTATTGACTTAACACTGAAACTGGCGTCCTCTGCCGCGCGAATCGTATTCAGTGTGGACGCAGCTCAACACCAATGTAATCTCTGTTAAGCCTGCACTCACTCCCCTCAAGAGGCTGGAACTAATGAAACACTCTGAGTGGATGCAGAGGACATTCACGGAGGCTCTGGGACTGCCTTTCATAAACTCCAGCCTACAAAAGGCTCTTTTGCAACTCAGGCGTAGGTTATGAGTCAAACATGCCAGCTCGGCAGCTCTCACTTCTGGGGTTTTTCCACTGGGATGGTTGAGCTGCTGAGGCAGACCTCCTTCAGCATTTGCAAAAACAAACCCAGCTGTAAGAGTGTGCATGGTGCAGCAGCTAGCATGACCACGCACAGACACTTCAGTGTTCACCGTAAAATAAAGCCCCGGTTCCAGAAGGAAGACGCCCTGCTCTGCAGCTCCACAAGATGCTCATCCATGGAATGTTTTTCTAAAACCTCCAGCTTGAGACCAGCCGTCCAGAAACCAGGACATGACACTGTGGGTTTCATTACCACTGGATTCATTCTGATGAAAAAAGGCATACCAAACAGGAGCTCGGGTCTAAAGAAGTTAAGAAAGAGAACATCAATCTTTTTATCTAAGTAGTGTTAGGTTTTTTGAATGACGTAAAATAGTAAACAGTAATAAGGAAAAGGAAAAAATTAAAAAATTTCTATTCCTACGATCAAACCAGATCAATCAGTCTAAGGCAAGTTGTAAATCCAGTTGACCTATCATTACAAATATGTTTCAAAATTGAATAAATTCATGATCATTGATCTTGGAAAATACCATTTAAATGCAGTCATGTTGAGTTTATACAAAAATGGTCATGACTGCGGACAACACACATGTGTGATGTCATGACCACGGATCAGTCCATCATTCCAGTCCAATGTGTGGACAGACTGTGAATAAAGTCATGTGACCGTCCAGTGTCTAGAACAGGGGTCTCAAACTCGCGGCCCGCTGGCTATTTGCGGCCCCCAAGATGATATTTTGCGGCCCCCGCCTTAATATGAAAGTTTAATGTTAATGCGGCCCGCCAGTTTGTATGAATGACATCTTCTCAGTTTTGTGCGTGGAGCTGACGAACCAACCAATCACAGTGGGGTATATGAATCTGGGGGGCGGGACAATGAAAGCAGGGGGCTTGAAAGCAGGAGAACGTTTAAGGCAGGAAACCTGACTGCCCCCTCCCCGGACCACATTAAGGAGTTCCTTACTTTCCTTTTATAATAGAGTAATAGAGAATAATAGAGTATAGTTAATAGTATAGTACATGTTCCATGCAAATTTATTGGCTCTCAGACACTCACAAGTTGCATGTGTGCATTGGAGTTGCTGCCCTCCCTTAGCTAGACCCCGCCTTCAGTGGCCCCCAGGTAAATTGAGTTTGAGACCCCTGGTCTAAGTTCTAAGAATGTTCCCTTTGGATTCTCTGGATGTGGAAAAACAACAGTGGTGAACTTTAGGAAACTAGCATGTGAATGGATCTGACATTCATTCTAGTTGACTTGTTTGTTTGGACACAGATTTCATTTCACTTGATGATCTGGAAGAAATCCAAGAATCTGGAAAACTTCACTGTTCAGTAGCAGGAATTTCTGTCTGAGACTCACTGCTGGAAGTTTGGATCAAGAGGATCTGGATCCACTTTAGGACAGGGAATCAGATCCAGTCGGATCAAATGAACCAAAATCAACAATGAGTCAAATTGTCAATCAGAAATTATGAAATAAATGAAATCATTGTTGTAATAAATTGTCACACATCTCAAAGGGCCTATAGCAGGGGTCTGAACCTGAACCTCTCAAAGTCATTTAGATCAGTTTAACTAAAGCACAGGGAGCCGCAACACTAGATGTGATAGAAAAAAGGTTTTTGTCTATATATTGCGATTGTTAATTTAGCAATACTTGTATTGATTCAAAATGCTGTCAGAATATTTATTTAATTATTTTAATTATTTTTATTATTTATGAGTGTGATGTTTCCTTTGATCTTTTGTCCATTTTCCACAACCTTGAATAGAATTTTCTGTCTGTCAAACACCAGAGTTAAGATGAGTGAGATGATGGAAACAGATTCACTTTGATGCAGACTCCTGTCTATATATTCTTTCTTTAAATCCAGTAAACCCAATCAAGTAGATTAATTTTATGGATGAAGCAGCTGTTAGTTTGTCTGGAATCATAAGCGGTGAGTCTAAGCCCCGCCCCCGCCTCTCTAACTGTTCGTTGTTTTCCCCCGTGTGCAACTCCCCCCCCCCAGCATGGTCTACACAGACAGCGCAACATACGGTCATCGTAGAAGCAAGGTGACAGGATAGTCATCTTACACGGAAACGGGTGGTTTTAGTCCAGGGGGAAAAAAGCCTTTTTTTTTGGGCCGTTCATGTGTCCCTACGTGATCGCCACTGACTGTCTGTCCAGAAAAACTTTCCATTCCATAACAGACTCTGGTCAGCGGTGAACGCGCGGTCCCTCTGCGCGTTCACCGCTGCTCTCCTCCTCCTGCCTGCTCGCGCTATCTGACGGTGTTAAAGGCACCACAACAATCTGAGAACATGATGGTTATTTTACTAAAACACAGAGAGCTGCAGCACAGGGAGGAAAGAGCCACATGCGGATCCGGAGCTGCCGGTTGCTGACCCCTGGCCTAAATCATGTAAAATCAACTTTTTTTAGCGTTGAAATTTATTATAATGCTCATTTCTCACTAACAACAACCCCAAAGCGGTATTTTGCTCCATTCATGCATCTCTAAGAATGCCTCTAAACCAGGGGTGTCAAACATACGGCCCACGGGCCGTATCCGGCCCGCCAGATGGTTCAATCTGGCCCAGTCATGAAGAGTAAAATTATAAAGATGTTTAAAAAAGAAAGCAGGTTTCTAGTCCATTCCTTTGGCAAGTTGTGATTTTTTAAAGAAATAACTGAAATGCGGAATTCCGCTACTAGGGTGAGCACAGGAAAAGCAAAACAGGTGAAACAGTTTTTATCTCTGCACCCGCCAAAAGCAAAACTTAACAGCTCTGTGTTTGAGGAAGATTTAGTTTGGTTCCATGCGAGCCTCATCACTGTTATGGTGCTATAAAAATGATCAATATTGACACACTAATGACCAAAATGTTGTCAAAAAGGAAAAAAGGTTGAAGTGGAGTGCTGAGCGATACAGCAGAATGGAAAGAGTTTCATTTGTTAAAGGAGCTCAATGCTAAACCCGCATGCTTGGTATGTCATCAACAGACCAAAGCTGTGACGTCAGTGATGGAGCAGTGACAGCTACCTTATTGCTAACAAGTTGGAGCAAACATCGAAACCATTTTCGGATAGTTAACTTATTGAAAAATGCAGAAGGCTGCAGAAGTCTTGTTTCCAGAAAGCAGTCGACCTTTGCCAGCATGAGTCTGTCAAGGATTACGATCAGATCCAACGTCTCTGAGGAGACTTGGACGCCAAATGAAGGAATCCAGTCATTTATTGTATTTTCAGTCACTATTATCCCTTGTGCTATCCTATGACCCCCCCCCCCCCCTCCATTGAGGTGTTCTCCTACCATGATAAAGGTGGAGAGGATTTCATGTAATCCATGGACACCAGTGCAGATCACAAATCATTGAAGAACAAAGGTTCAGAGCTCTGTCTAGTGGGTCTAGATCAGTGGTCCCCAACCCCCGGGCCGCGGACTGGTACCGCTCCGTGGGTCATTTGGTGCCGGGCCGCACAGAAATAATAAATAACTTGCATTACTTCCGTCTTATTTGTTTCAGAATCTAAAAAGATGTTTTATTTTGAAAAATTGCCCGAATCTCTGTTACATCCGTCAATGTCACTCTTGACGCAGGCCAAGGCGCTCTTCTCGGTCCCATGATAGGTTACCGCTAAAATAAAACCCTAGGACAGGTGTAAAGGAACCTATGGCTCTTTTGATGGTCACATGTGGCTCGCAGACAAAACTTTAATTATAATTTTTTTTCATTAGACCAGTCATTCTCAGGCGCAATGCGATGTCAGGGGGCGCGCGCAGTAATAGCGGTGCTTGGAGAAAAAAATCTGTGCCAGCACTATCAGTTTACTATTATCTATTATTTCACAGAGTTTGTACCAGCCTGAAACCTGTGAATTGCCGTCCCTGCAGCTGCGCGTTCCCATCTCTGAGAAAGAGCTGCAGGGACGGGATGTGTGAGGAAGAAAGGGGGGGGGGGGGGGGTTGTAGGCACAGGCAGCAAGGTGAATCGCGCAGGGATTGTAAAAACTTAAAACACGCTGCCCGTCACTCACTGCAGTGTGAGTGTGTGTTTGTCTCCACGTCTGCATGTGAGTCTTCCTCACATCTCCAGAACATTCAGACCTACCATCACGTTTAAAGTCTCAACGCCTGCATGAAGCTGAAACTCACCACAGATCAACCAGACAAGACCATCAGCAAAACCATCACGAGAAATACTCATCATTTATTAGCAACAGCATAACAATGTTATTAAAAAGAATCCACAGACGTATTGTGCTTTAAACGTGTTGAAATTACATCAAATGCTCACATTCACTTGTATGTTTAGTTTTAACCATATTGTAGTGGACTGAGTTGGACTGGGTGGCTGTTGTTGGGTCGCGTTCTAAATTCTGGAGTTCATTGAACGCATCAAGCAGAGATCTGATTGGCCCTCAGTTCTGAAGCTCAGCCTGTGGTTGGGGAGTTTGGACCAATGGGGTTCAGCTATGGGCCCAATAAGGGAAATAGGAGGGCTGTTGCAGGAGGGTGGGGGGGAATAAGAAGTTGGGAGAAGCGCTCTCAGCGGGAGAGATGGAGGAGTTGCTGAATTAGATTACATCATTACATTATTGTATGGTTCTTTCGAAAGTACTTTTAAAAATATGTGGCGTTTATGGCTCTCTTTGCTAAAAAGGTTCCCGACCCCTGCCTAGGAACTAGCAAAATGACTAAAAAACAAACGTCTTTTGGAAAGTTTCTTTGTCAAGGGGAAAATGCCCAGCCAGGACACAGAAGAGGAGCATTTGGTTCAAAAAAGAAAGCCACATTTAATAGACAGTACTTCTTTTTTGCCCCATGAGTGTGGGGCAAAACAGATGAATTAGTACATCTGTGCGATGTACTAATTCATACGTGTTAAAACAAAAGCTCAGGAGTCGGCTAGTTATGTATCTGTTCCTCCTTCAGCGTAGTGACGGTACAATAACTCTCTGACCGGTCCGTGAAAACTTTGTGTGACGTCATACCGGGCCGTGGTGCTAAAAGGTTGGGGACCACTGGTCTAGATGACCCAACTCCCAATGTTAAAGTGACTAGGATAGCACAAGGGTTAATGAAAGCACAGATCCAGATGTTGCACAACTGTGCATATTTATTAGAGGTGTTGAAGAGACGTCACAGTAGAGTTTCTAGAGTTGATGGACACAACAACAGCTGATGACATAGTCAGCTCTCTAGTTACTGCATCAGACCATGTTGGAGTGAACTGGTCACATGATGTCAGTCTGGTCACTGATGGAGCCCATGAAAGGTCAGAAGGAAGGCAGGTGTTGCTACAAAATTCAGTCAGAAACCAGGAAAAAACTCTTGGACATTTCATTGTGTTTTGCTCACTTGAATGACAGTAAATGTGTTTCTGCTCAGGATCTGAATCCTGATATTGATGGACGGGTGAAGTTTAAGGAGAGAAAGGAGGTTAACTCCAAATTCTTATGTGCACAAATGTTTGCAAGTTTCATTTAGTTTAATTTTTCATTGAGTTGCACATTTACATTGTAGGCAGATGTTTCATTTTTTCCCGTAGCCCCTCTTGAGTTTATTATCGGGATTGTTTCAGTGTCAGATGTAAAATATTCAGTCTGTGAAACCAAAGTTTTTTATTAAGTGAAATAAATTTTATTTTAGATTCATTGGCCTCTGTGAATGAATGTGTAATAATAACTGATCAGGCTACCATGTTGGTGGAGGCCTTTTTTCCAACTGATTAAAAAAAAAAAAAAAAAAGCTGTTTTTTGCTTTTATGTTACTGGTCCGGCCCACTTGAGATCAGACGCCTTGAATGCGGCCCCCGAACCAAAATGAGTTTGACACCCCTGATCTAAGCACCAGCCCCTCCCAATCCAGGAGAATCATTGGGTCTCCAAATTCAAACGTATGAACGGAGGAACCGCCCCTTCCAGGAAGAGTCTGTGCTGCCAGCCCCGCCCCCAGGGCTAACACACACACCCACTTTCTCCATGGAGGTAACAGTGATCCGCTAAACGTTTTCATTTTAGCATCGACTCTGTGGTGGTTCTGCTTCCACATGCACACCTATAAAAACCGACAGCTGCATGACAATAACTGCCAAAGAACAAAAGAAACCTCTCTTAGCTTCTCATTTACCAGTCAGAGACTGCAGCATGCCGTCTGTAGCATGATGTCATGAAATGGGCGGCACCTACAAGGAGCAGAAGGCGGGGCCTCAGAGATCGAGTCGTCTTACCAAAAGGAGCTCATGAAAATGACTCATGTTTCATAAATAATTTGTTCTTAGTGTGCCAAAAGTAACATATGATCAGTGAAAGGCTTCAGAATAGCATGATACAGGCCGTTTAGAAAAGAACAGTTGATCCAATGCACACTGTCATCCACTGCTATCAGCTGAACATAAAGCAGATGGAGGACAAACCGTTTCTGCAGGAACTAAAACTAAGCTTCATCTGTCAGACTAGAGTCTGTTCAACAGCCAAAGGCCTCCTTCAATCTGTTCCCGGTTTAAATTTCATTCTTCAGGCATGTGACCAATATGACCCATAGAAAAAATGTTCATTTTTTTTCAAATGTTGGCACCAAAGAAAAAGACAATTGTTTATAAAATAAATAAATAGAAGCATATCTATTGGTTATAAAGGCTAACACTTAGCTACACCCGCCTCTGGTCACACTAACTTTCTATGATGTAACTACTTTACTGTAGTTACAGTTACAAAATGTAAAACTATGATGTAAATTTAATGGAGAAAACATAATTCTCTGCAAAAGAACCAGCAGGCTAGCATCCATGAGTCCTGGTGATTAGCTTCATGCTGCTTTACTGGATTTTTTTGTCTTTTAGTAACCAGATAAAAACAAAAATATTTTATGTATGAAAAATATCTTTCATACTCGTGATCAGTGTTTGACGATGACACTTAAGGAAAGTCCGTTTCGTCACATAAACATATCCTTTTGACCATCAGCTGTCACCTTAGCTCAGGTTTTTGCAGCTCTGCAGCAGCAAAGCGTCAAAGGTAATCCTTAAAATGCAGCTTTTCGTGCCCATCAGTCCACAAAAGGTTCAAGGAGTTTTCAATGTAATCTGGTGTTTCTTATTCTATAGTGCAAAATGTTAACCACAAGAAGAAAACTCTTAAAAAGGCCAACAGTCACCTCACAAGTCTGCAAGTTTAGCTTCTGAACTGCCGGACGGAAAGTTCATCTTCATCGTTACAAATTTCTCTTTTCTTGGTCACTTTATATTTTGCAACAACACAAATAGAAGAGAAAACAGCACAAGTGTGCGGCGGATGGAGCATTGGCACTCTTTCATACCAAAAACACCTGATTGTAAGTGCAAAGCATGGTGGTGGAAGGTTGATGATTGAGACTTCCGTTGGCACAGACCCGAAATGTCCTGCGTTTTCTTGTCACTTGACCGTGAAAGTTTCACTAAAGTCATTAGCAATCAAACATGAGTCCATTTGCTTTTGTTCCTGCTTTGTCAAAAAAAGAGGGGATGCCTTCTGCATAGGGGCGTATTCACGTGGGAAAAAGTGTCAAAGGACAACATCTCCTTTAGCTTGATATGTGAGATTTAACAACTGAAAACTGAGGCTCTTCCTGACGTTGCTGCAACCTGCCTCCTCCACCGTCACGCTGCTCTGGATACAAATCCAGAAAAGAGAAAAGACGTTTTCTTTTGGTTTCTGAGATGCTTTCATGGACCAAAACCCAACCTCGTAAAAATGATGTTCTCCTTTTCACTCTGGTCTGGTTATGTTCTAATTTTAGAAATCCAGAAACAGTCTTATTACAATTGGCCCTTTATTGGCCGACATTTACATCAGTGGTGGAAGCTGACCTTGTTCATTTTGCGCTGTTGTCATAGCAACAAATGAGCTAAAGAAAATGTGGTGTTTACTATATATATATGTGTATATATATATATATATACGTTCTCAGGCCCCAACAGCTGACATAAATCATCTTGAATAAACCAACATGCAAATCAGAATGCGGGTACTTTGGAGGACTACCTGGAAAGGACTCTGGCTGTTGTAGTTCTTCACCTCCTTGTCAGCTCCTCGGGCGAGAAGCACTCTGGCACAGGTATCCTGAGGAAGACACAGAGAAATTGTTTTAAAGAAGTTCACAACATCTTCAGGATTACAATGGGACAGCGTTCCCCCACTTTGCTTTACCAGAAATGTCAGCAGAACAGAAAACACTTTGATTATGAAATGACTGAAGATGTAAACAACAACTTAGAGACGAGAAGAAGAAATCCACATCTACCTATGTCAGGACCGGAGGCTTGCTTGCTGCTAAAATGTGTTTCTGTTGCTCAACTCAGAGAGGAAGACGGAGTGAGGGCGAGAGAGATAGATAGAGAAAAAGAGAGAGAGAGCTGAGGGGTTTGAATCTACTGCACAAATCGCCCACAACGTGCTCAACCACGCATGCCCTGTGCACACACGCAGGAATATAAATACTTTTTCAGACACACAATGAGCTGCTGAGAATCTCTCACACACAATCGGAGACAAAATCCTCATGCAAACAAGAAATGCGATCTTTGCAATAAGACATTAGGCCCGATTTCAGACACGTATGGGTGGGATATTTTTACTCCTGGATGTCCCTCTCTGTGGGAGAGACAATCCCATCACATGCTGTCTTTTTGTTTAGCCACATTTAAAATGTGGCACGTTTTAGAGCAAAGAATTAAAGCAGGGGTGGGCTCATACCCAGGGGCCCTGGCCTTGGGGGGCCCATAAGCATTGGTGTAAAAAGACAAATCTGTTTTATAGCATCTGTCACTCAGGTATGTCTGCAGTTGAGGAAAGGAGGGAGAGCAAGGACGTGATGACCTGTGAGGTGACCTATGAAAGCTACAGTGAAGCTACAGTGAAGTACAGAATCAAATCAAATGTCTTAAAAATAGAAAATGAAGCAGGACTCTCTAGGCTGGAAAGAAGAAGACTGTTCATGTGAGAGGGATTTAGGCGCTCCACCCACACGTAGCTGCGGACACAAGCTATGGACACATTTTTTGGGAAGGGCGGCGTGGAGAGAATTCGGCGAGCAGCGAATGAGAGGTGGCAGACGTGAATTTGCTGCGCGAATCACGTTTGGTGTGAACGCAGCACATCGAATGCGATTCACGCGGCACCCTCTAGTCATTAGTAAGTACTGACCGGGCGCAAACGCTGCACGCACGGGGTGTGCACGTGATGCGCACGTGCCCGAAGGACGTCCGCACAAACTACACTCTGATTATCTGCTTTCCTCATTTTCAACAGCTACAGGCTACAGCGAGGAACGCACACTTACTATGTGAACAGCACTGACGGGCACCTTGCACAGTCTACAGGATTTGGGGGGGTTAAAAAAATTAAAAAGCTGTACGACACGCCTGCTTCTCACCTACTTCACCCAAACAGCCTTACTTATCCGTGCGTGTCGCATAAATGTTCACCACGACCTGTCACCGGTGGCATGACCGTAGAAAAATGTGCATGAACCTTTTCGCTCTACAGGCTCACTGAGCGTCTACGACCTTGATAGTTGTATGTGACTCACCTGCGTGCCCCGTACAGGTATGACCGGTAAGGACAGCTGTGCTTAAGGCATTAAGCACTACAGGAATACTTTCAGTTCATCTATTCATGTTAAATAGTAAAACACTACGATTGAGAAGTGAAATAAAGCTCAGAATTCAGACAAAAAGAACTGACCCATGGTAAACATTGATACATATGCAGCACCAGCTGAAATGCTAAATACATCTACATTTTCTGAACAAGCTAGAAAGAAAGTAGGAACTTACTCTAATACAGAAATCATTTGAGGTTTTGCAAAAGACCCGATGGTCGACTAAGACGCCGCAAATGTTGCAAAACAGGAGGAAATCGTTATTATTCCACCATCATGCCTGGGAATTTGCATGTTTGCATTGTTTGTGATGTTATAGCGTGTTTGGTTATTTTATGTTTTGTTCTTTAACCAGCTTCTGTTAATGATAAACTCAAAATTTCAGGATAAAAACAAACACTGCCTTCCAGTCTATTCTCCTGTCCTCTTCTATGGCTGTGAGATCTGGGCCATGACTGAAAAAGAAAAGGTCCTGAATACAAGCGGCTGGCACCAGTTTCCTCTGCAGGATGGCTGGACGCCCCCTTACAGATGTGATGAGGAGCTGGGTCATCCGGGAGGAGCTGGGTCACCGGGGAGAAGCTGGGTCACCCGTGAGAAGCTGGGTCACCCGTGAGGAGTTGGGTCATCCGGGAGGAGCTGGGTCACCCGGGAGGAGCTGGGTCACCGGGGAGAAGCTGGGTCACCGGGGAGAAGCTGGGTCACCCGGGAGGAGCTGGGTCATCCGGGAGAAGCTGGGTCACCCGGGAGGAGCTGGGTCACCCGGGAGAAGCTGGATCACCGGGGAGAAGCTGGGTCACCCGTGAGGAGCTGGGTCATCCGGGAGGAGCTGGGTCACCCGGGAGGAGCTGGGTCACCCGGGAGGAGCTGGGTCACCCGGGAGGAGCTGGGTCACCTGGGAGGAGCTGGGTCACCGGGGAGAAGCTGGGTCACCCGGGAGGAGCTCTATCACCCGGGAGGAGCTGGGTCACCGGGGAGAAGCTGGGTCACCGGGGAGAAGCTGGGTCATCCGGGAGGAGCTGGGTCACCGGGTAGAAGCTGGGTCACCGGGGAGAAGCTGGGTCACCCGGGAGGAGCTGGGTCACCGGGGAGAAGCTGGGTCACCCGGGAGGAGCTGGGTCACCGGGGAGAAGCTGGATCACCGGGGAGAAGCTGGGTCACCCGTGAGGAGCTGGGTCATCCGGGAGGAGCTGGGTCACCCGGGAGGAGCTGGGTCACCGGGGAGAAGCTGGGTCACCCGGGAGGAGCTGGGTCACCGGGGAGAAGCTGGGTCACCCGGGAGGAGCTCTATCACCCGGGAGGAGCTGGGTCACCGGGGAGAAGCTGGGTCATCCGGGAGGAGCTGGGTCACCGGGGAGAAGCTGGGTCACCCGGGAGGAGCTGGGTCATCCGGGAGGAGCTTGGAGCAGAGGCACTGCTCCTCTGCATTGAGGCGGTTTGATCAACTCTTTGGATGCTTCCCTGGGGAAATCCCAGGATACGGTGGAGGGATTCTGTCTTTCGGCTGGGCTGGGATTGGCTTGGTCTCTCCCCAATAAAACTGAAGGAGGTTTCTGTAGAGAGATGTCTGACATTGTTCTTTAGGCTGCTTCTCATGGATGGACAGAAGCACCTTTTGTTTCCCAACATGAAGCAGAAAGCATCTGTCTCAAAAGCCCAGGAGGAAAAGCAGTTGCTAAAAGCTTTGGGATATGAGCTTGGGACAGTTGTTTTACTGGTTGTATTTTTTTTCCATAAATGTTTCCATCAATAAATCTAATTCATAAATGTAATAAATAACAGACTGGAAGCCTGTGGCTAAGAGAGAGATTTTCTTTTGACTTCCATTTTTAAAAGATCCAGCTTTACATGTAAAAAAGTCATGTATGTTCTGCCTTCTGAAGCTTATATGACCTGTATCAGTTAATTTGATGGTGGCCCTGAAGTTCAAATCACATCACCAAATCACTCGACGCAAAAACATTTTGAAGATCACAGCAACAATTAAAAAAGCAAAACAAATATTTTAAAAGGTGCATTGCATTTTAGAAAACAACACAAAATTGCAGAAACCAAAACGTCCAAAAAAAAAAAAAGAAAGAACATTTCGGAGAACAAAAAGCAGCTTCCAGAAAACAAAATGAAATGTTACAAAAACGAAACCAGAAACGGGGGCCATCCATCCATCCATCCATCCATCCATCCATCCTGGTCGACCTCCTGCCTCAGTAACCAACTACAACATCCCCCTGTTCTCCAGCAACCTCATTGGCTCTCAGTAAACCAAAGGAGTGACTACAAAATCCTTCACAGCTTCCATAACCTTGCTCTTTCATATTTCTCATATCTCCTCCTAATCTCTCATTCCCTCAGATCCTCCTCTATTCTCCTCACTGTGCCTTTGACCCACTCAGGAGCTTTCAGTCCTTCTGCCCCTGAAGTCTGGAGCTCTCTTCCCCCTGAGATCCAAAACGTTAACTTAGTTGCTGGTTTTAATCTAAACTCAAATTCATGTTTAAAACGGCCTTTGTTCTTCTCATTATGTTTGTTTTGTCTTCAAATGTATTTCATTATGTTGGTTTTATACTCTTCTAATTTGAACAGTGACCTTAACTGTTCTGAAAGGTGATTATTATTTTTCATAATTGGTATTATTATTATACTGTTTGGGTGTGTCTGAAAGATTACATTTCTAATTGATTTTTAGGGAAAATAAAACCATATATACATAAAATTGTAAATTATATTTTACTATATAAATTTATAATAAAGTAAAGGGTCCAAAGCGCTCTACAGTCATGGTCCCATTCATCCATTCATTTCAGTTCAATTTCATTTCTATAGGCCAATATTACAACAATAGTCGTCTCAATGGGCTTCATACCAATGACTGAAATCATAAAATTCAATAGGTAACTTCTAAAGAAAACAGTCTAAGCTAAACTGGGCATCTTAGACCCCCCTTCTGGGTTCATTGGTCCATTCACAATCTGATGGCACAACACTGGTGCCAACCTATAACCACCAGCAGCAACATGGGGTTTAGTGTCTTGCCCAGGGACACTTCAACACATGGGCGGGGAGGGCAGGAACCAAACCTGGAATCTTTGATCAGAGGTCGGCCGCCCTACCTCTGCACCACGGCTGCCCATTGATTTGGTTATTGCATTGAATGTTTTTTTTTTTTTGTATCACAGTAACATGTTGAAAAAGATCTTTCACCATAACTGACAACACACTTCTGCATGCACAAGGACAGCCCACTCTTTACATGTAGTTGGTTTATAACATGTAACTGAGTCTCACTGAACCCAGGACAACACAAATGGCAGGGTCGGGGGGTTGGAAGCCTCTGCTGCTCACCTGGTTGTAGAGGGCACAGATGTGCAGAGCAGTGTTTCCTGAGGCGTTCTGGGCGCTCATGTCTGCTCCGTAGAACAGGAGATGTTCCAGGTGCTGCACGTGTCCATGGCGGCATGCCTGCACACACAAACACACGGGAGTTCACAGGAACATGCAACCGTCCACGCCGTGTGAGAGCGGACGCAGGGAGACAACTCCAACGCTAGATGTCACTGTGCTGCAGAGCAGAGCTCATGAAGATGAGGAGCAGCTGCTACCCCCAGATTGAACCCAGAAATCAGAGGGTGGGGGTCAGAAAGAGAAGGGAGGGGGTAAGGAGGGCACTTGTAATTTAATGTCTGAATCCATCCAAAGATACAGATGGATGCAAGTAGTTATCTCCACAAAAACCATTCCGACTGGACCAGTCAGTGGTTACAAAAACGTTTTAAATTAAAAAGTAAGACAAGGTCCTGTGGAGCATTATTTACACTAAGATCTTATGTTTGACACCAATTCTTGTCCTTTCAGGATACTTTTCTATTGAATAGATCAAATCAATGCTGTGTGCTACAGATTTTTCTATCTAATTTATTTACAAAGCTGGAAAAGAGACCAACAGTTGACATGGAAGAGCTTTTACTGTCATCTCCATACAGTGGTGAGGAAACCTCCCTCCTATTGACGAATATCAGGAGGAAACCTCCACCAGAACCAGACTCAATAATTGGGAACATCTGCTACTTCCAGAAGTTTGTTTCTTCTTCTACGTTGCCTTAAGTACACAAGGTTATCACAAGGCCGTGTCTTACAGCCACTATGTACAGTTTGTCAATATTGCACAGATAAAAAGTGGTCGTACGTACTACGTATGTGAAAAAATGATAAAGTTATGGATCTCTACGTCAATTTTTCACAGAAGTATCACGAATGAAACGCATGAAAAATCACGGAAAAAGTACAAATAAACCACGCACCACCTGAATCAACGAAAAAGCCAAATCCGGCCAAAACTGTGTTTGAGTCCAATATAAAAGTGATGGTGTGTACGGTGGCTGAGAGGTGCAAGACACGCCCACATTTAAGATACAACAAATACTGAAACACAACAACAAATTACAGAGTCCTGACACACAAAAGCACAGTAAAGGGAATACCCTTTATTGTGCTTTAAAGAATCACACACGATTAGTTTTAAATTACATCACTTTCTGTTAGAAGCTGTGTCTCCACTTTTGTTGTTGTGTTTCTGGAATTTGTTCTGGGAATCGCTGTTGTGTTTCCATTTGTACTGTTGTTGCTGTGTCTTAAATGTAAGCGTGTCTTGTACCTACACATGCGTGAAAATTCTGTTAGACATACATGGCACTGGTTTGTGTAATTTGTGTATGCATCTCGCATGAATCACGCATAGTTGTGTACGATTTACATAATGTGAATAAATGGCATAAAATATGCTTGAAGTGCAAAACTCTCAACCAAACCAAAATGTTGAAATTTCAGCCCTAAACCAAATTCACGTAAAGACCCGTCGGCCAAAACCCTCAAAGGACGTCTGCGGACATCGGCGAAGGACAAACGCAACAAACACTTAGAAATGATCACGAGAGACCAAAGTTTGACACGTGAAAAATGTGTAAAGTGTACGTAGCGGCTGTGTGACACGGCCTTTAGGCTGTTCAAGGGAAGGTTCATATGATTTCCTCCTGGATTCGTGCTTTGTGATCTGTTAAACATGGAAGACAAGGCAGAAATATAGGAATGAAGAAGAGCTTCTTTTGTTGCTGTCACAGTGAGAACATGCTTTTCTCACTTTTTCTTCTCACTGTTTTCACTGGAGCCTTTGTATGTTCATTTGAGTCTCTTCAAAATGCAGCCAGAGCGTTTGTCGGGATCAGTTCACGTTTGCTCTTCAGACGTTACATCACTTTATAGCTCTGAAGCTTCCAATGACATTGACACTATTTCTGTAAATGACAGCTAATGTAAGGGGTTGTGAGGAATTGCCTTGAGGAGGTCAAAGCTTTTATGAAATTCATCAAAATGGTAATGAAGTTCAAATGTGACATCAGTGTGGTTTTAAGTGTTGACACAAAAAGGTCTGAAAATGGAAAGCTAATCGGTGAATGACTGTGCCATTGACTAAATAATCTTTTGGTTACCTTGTAAAATGACTACTTCAAACTAAAAGCATCCCTTGAAGCCACATAGTTGCCTCTTTAAATCATGTTATTTTTTGTTTCCATGTTTTGTTCCCCGTTCTTAATGCACAGATGTCAATTTTTTTAAAGGCATCATACTTTTAGCATTCTTTACCTAACGGCATTTATTCATAAATTTGCTATGCAGCTCAATGAGACGATCACTCCAGCTATTTTCACAGCAAAATAAAATATTCCAACTGCAGGAATAACTGGTAGACGTCTTTCAGCTGCTTCAAAGAAGCAGTTTTAAATAGGAGCTCATACTTTAACTTTTAGACGGAGGCAAGTAGATCAGATCTACAGCGCATGTGTTGCTCCTGGTTGTAAATTGAAGTTATGACAGCTAAACAACAGAGAGGCAAAACATCCCACATGTCGCTATGGTTTTAGAATGTTTGGCTTTCAAAAAAAGAATATAAGGTCTGGTCCAGTAAGTTTATTTGCAGTGAATAGGAATGACTTTACTTTGTTTTACTTTGAAAAACAGAGATGCTCTCTGTGGAATAACAGCTGCAACAACGGTCGTAACAACCCAGATGGCTGTACAAAAAAAAACTATAAACGGAGCCAAGAGCACAAAGCAGGGATGGACAGAGCAAAGAGAAAAGAACTGCCCTCCTCACAACAAAGCTCCTCCTCAGGCCAAATGCAGCGTCTTTACGTTCAAGCTACAGGAAAATCACAAAAGAGGAAAAACAACATTTTAGAGATGCTGCTTTCTCACACGGCCATGGAGGGTTAGATGCAGTGAAATGTTAGGAGTGTCAGAGGAAACTCAGCTGTCACAAATGGAGGTGGACGAAGACTCTTCAAATGAAAACTGACTTTCATTCAAGCCATGCAAACGATGGCATCCGTGCACCAAAGCTCGTCTCCCAGAGGACCTGGAGGCTGCTGCTCAAAGAGATGTGTTTTACATGGAGCGGGCTGGGCCACAAAGAAACTAATCCATCTTCAGATCAACCGCAGTCCTCAATCCTGATCTTTTTTCTTGTGGGTGGTGGAAGACTAAAAAATCCACGAGGTAGTCCTCGGGTCATCATGAACAAACTCCAAAAATCTTCTACCACTGAGCACAAAAGTGAAACGGCAAAGACGGCGTTCTATGGAGGGAGCAGGGAGAGCTGCTGGATTCTGGATCTTTACTGATGCATGTTCTCCTCATTTGCATGTTCACTTTGTTTTCATGTTCTCCTCATTTGCATGTTCTCCTCGTTTGCATGTTCACTTTGTTTTCATGTTCTCCTTGTTTGCGTGTTCTCCTCGTTTGCGTGTTCTCCTCTTTTGCATGTTCACTTTGTTTTCATGTTCTCCTCTTTTGCATGTTCTCCTCATTTGCATGTTCTCCTCATTTGCGTGTTCTCCTCATTTGCGTGTTCTCCTCGTTTGCGTGTTCTCCTCGTTTGCGTGTTTTCCTCGTTTGCATGTTCTCCTCGTTTGCGTGTTTTCCTCGTTTGCATGTTCTCCTCGTTTGCGTGTTCTCCTCGTTTGCATGTTCTCCTCGTTTGCGTGTTCTCCTCGTTTGCATGTTCTCCTCGTTTGCGTGTTTTCCTCGTTTGCATGTTCTCCTCGTTTGCGTGTTTTCCTCGTTTGCATGTTCTCCTTGTTTGCGTGTTCTCCTCGTTTGCGTGTTCTCCTCTTTTGCATGTTCACTTTGTTTTCATGTTCTCCTCGTTTGCGTGTTCTCCTCGTTTGCGTGTTCTCCTCATTTGCGTGTTCTCCTCGTTTGCGTGTTCTCCTCGTTTGCATGTTCTCCTCGTTTGCGTGTTTTCCTCGTTTGCATGTTCTCCTCGTTTGCGTGTTTTCCTCGTTTGCATGTTCTCCTCGTTTGCGTGTTCTCCTCGTTTGCATGTTCTCCCTGTGCATGTGCGGGTTTTCTCCAGGACTCTGGCTTCCTCCCAAAGTCCAAAAACATGCTTCATAGGTCAAAAGGTTACTCTAAAGTGAGCTGAGAGTGTAGTTCCACTTTTGGTAAAAATGCAGTCACAGCATACATACAAGGTCTGCTTGTATTCTAATGAATCCAAAGCCAGCCTTCAGATCACACCCTCACAGTACATAGGCTGTAACTGAAACACACTTATTATAATTTCTGCAATTTTTAGTGAAACATTTGTTTGACATTTTCTGTTTTCAGAATGATTCTAGATGTTAGACTGTATGAGAACTGGAGCAAGTGAGTGTGAGGTCACCCATAGAAAATGGCTAACGGTCTATTACAGACTTTAATTCAGAGTACTAGAAGTTGCAGACGCCAAAAAAAGCAAAATCAAGAAGACAATAAAATCATATAAATGTTGCACTTGCGTGTATTTCAAACTTTTGGGAGACATGTATTTAACACATTCCAGGATTAAAATGGAACATTTAATCTTAAAAGGCAATTCATAGAGAACAATAATACACTGAATGCATGCATGCATGCATGCTTCTCTGACATAAAACATGGATACTTGTTTATAGGGGTGTAACAAGTAATCGATGAATTACTTTATCTAGCAGAGCAACAACATAATGACGGAGTAACAGCTGTTTATGTCTCTATTAAAGTCTTTGGGATTTTTTTTTTTTTTTTTTTTTTTCACTTGTTCTGTCCAACAACTTAGCAAACAGATTAGAGCTGCAGGCCTTTAGTGTTGGACAGGTTTTACTATCACAAAAAGAGGTTGTAGAACTTTAGAAGCCAGAGTGTAGATCTGAATTAACCCCTTTTTGTTGAATTATTTATTTCTTTATTTGTTATATTTAGTGTGTGTGGGGAGGAAGAGGGAAAATGTGTGTCGGGGGGGGGGGAGAGTAAAGGGATGAAAGGTGAAAAAAAGGGGGGATACAAGCACTGATTTGGATCAGTTATTCTTTTAAGCTGTAACAGTTATACTAGATCTGCTGGAAAGACAAATATTCCATCATGGGTAAAAATCTGACACGAAGATGAGTGGAAAATATCTGTCCATCAATACACTGTAGGTTAGAAGGAGGGATGAAGCAGACAGGGAGCAGTGTGGCAGTGTGCACGTGCACGTGGGGGTGGAGATACATGCATGCTGCCGAAGTGAACCTTGTGTTGTGGGGAACCAGATCCTACCCAGCCAGAGCAGCCAGACCAGGAAAGGGGAGGAGAGGCCCCCCAAGGCCAGCGCCCCCCCCCCACACCGGACCCAAGCAGCCCGGGAGGGGGGGAGGCGGGGACCGCCCACCCGGCCAGCCAGGCGCAGAGAAGGCCCCCCTACAGGGGCCCCCACTACGCCCAGAGGCATAAGCGAACCCGGTGTCCGGCCCCCAGGCCACAGGACAGGAGCGCTTAGCCGTCTTTGTCTTTGGGATTTTGGCTTCTTGGAGCCAGCAGGTACTTCCTGTTTGGAACAGCAGGGGGAGGAGTCACTCAGTCCAGTTCTCCTGAACAGTCAATCGGTTAGACTTGTTCACTCATTCATAGATCTTTTTCAGGTCATTCGGAAAATGTGCTGAAATGACGCCAGGATTTGCATTTCTAGTTTCTCTCCGGTTCAAGAAGTCATGAATGGAGTGCGGACGCTCCACTCCTGGCTCCGGAATAGGAGTTTGGCAGACTGTTTATTTATGCTAGCACTTGTAAGACGTACAGTAAACAGTACAGACGTTCTGGCCCTTCATAAAAGCCAGCCCTTACACCCAGCATGCAGTGGTGGAGCTAGAAGCTTTTTATATAGGGGAGGGGGGGGGCAGAAGTTGTGTATAAAATACGTATTTCAAACTGTTTTTTTTATTATTCATTCATCTTCTACTGTTTTATCCCGTTCGGGGTCACGGTGGTGCTGGAGCCTATCCTTGCCACTTGTGGGCGAAGGCAGGGAACATCCTGGACAGGTCGCCAGTCTGTCGCAGGGTAGAGTGGCCACAATCACACACCCATTCACTCTCACAGAAGGGACAATTTAGAGTGACCAATTTAGAGTGACCAATAACCGATGAAGCATGTTTTTGGAGGGAGGGAGGAAGCTGGAGTCCCCCGGAGAAAACGGGAGACTCCACTCAGAAAGGTCCCCTATTGGTGTTCTGGTTCAGGTGCCCCAGCTGGGACTTGAACCGGGGGCCTTCTTGCTGTGAGACAACAGCGCTAAACACTGCGCCACCGTGCAGCCCAATTAAAAGAATAATTAAGTAAAACAGGTTCTATGAATGATCTTCGTTCTTTGTGTATAATGAGCCTGAACAATTGGGGTAGTGAGGCTTTTTTTCTGGGGGGGGCTGCCCCCTTGGTGAATGCTTACCTGGTGAACCTCGTGCCAGCCGTTTTCATCCTGGCAGCACACGAAGGCGTGATGTTGGAGTAAGAGCTCGCAGCAGCCCGGGTCGCCCCCCACCAGCACGCTGTGGTACAGAGGAGTCAGGCCGCGGCTGTCCTTGTAATCAGGAGAGGCTCCCAGCTCCAGCAGAGTCTGAGGGAGGGGCAGGAAACCAGGAAAGAAAGACGAATGGAGGTCTGAGCAAATACACAACCATCATAATAATAGACGGTGTTTGATGAGTGGGGATCTTTGTAGCAGCGAATCCTTTTCATCGTGAAATCTCTACAGCTTTTCTTTGTAAATCAAATGTTGAAGCACTTTAATCATCCAGAAAATACCAAGTGCACCTGAACGAACCACATCTAACAAAGACAGAGAAAATGGCCTGATGATGGATCATGAGAGTTACAAGATGATTATCTCAGCAAGTGGCAGCAGAAAAGTCTTCATGGCCGTCACTGAGCTGCTGCGGGACAGGACCTGCATGAGTTAAAACGCCATCCAGCATGCAGAGACCTCTAAAGAAATCGTGACTCCTGAACCTGACATTCCCACAGTGATGACGGGAACAGGAGGAAGATGGTTTACCATCAGTGTGACGTGGTTCTTGGACCTGGACGCTTTGTGAAGGGCAGTCATGCCGTCTTTGGCTCTGAAGTCCAGATGAGCTCCTCCAGTCTTCAGCACCTTGATCATCTCCACCATGTTGTCCAGATGAGCAGCGAACGTCAGCGGACTCTCTGCAAGACAAAAGGTTGGAATGTGTGAGAATTCGGACTGCGAGCCGACCCGCCGCTGTGAGTTAGCGGCTGCCGGACTAGCAAGAACCGAGCAGAGCTCGGCCCGTCAGCTTCAAAGCAGAAATGTCGCTCAGTCCTTAGAAACCGTTCAAACAATCACGTGGATTTGTGTTTCCAGTTGTGCCCCGACAAAATAAAGGCTGATGTTATTCCCAAACATTTACGTGCAGCCAAGATGCAGATTGCAGCGTTTCCCGCATGGTTCTGGATTTTGTGTCCATCAAGGCTAATGTTGTTAGCCTGTCCTAACCCTTCTCCAGCTCCGTTCTTCCACAGAAAAAGCACCGACCACACAGATTAAATAAAACGATGAGCAAACAGGCACTTCATAGTATTCATAACATTAATAAAAAGCACGTTTGGAAGATCATCTCGTATTTTACCGAGTGTGACCCATGGGAGCGTTTGTTCTAATCTGAAAAAGGTTTTCTGGGCTCATGTGCACGGGTGAACTTTAACCCGACCATTGATCCCATCAAGATATTTTGCCCATGTAACCGCGGCTACTGATGGGCGCTTTACTGAACAACACTGGCGCCATCTTTCCACCAGTGTCTTGCCCATGGGCACTTTAACACATGGGCGGACAAGGCAGGAATTGAACCTGCAATCTTCCGATCAGAGGGCGACCGCATGTGATGACCTCACAGCGGGAGAAACAATCAAAACACGACAGCAGCCAAAATCTCTTTTAGGGCTCAAAACAATATTTTTAAATCAAAGCACACAGGTTAAGGATATCCAGAAGAGGTTGTGAAATTATTATGGGATGGCCACAGGCCCTACAGTTTGTGGCTGTTTTGTGGCAACTTTTAAGATTTGGTAATTTTTTACATTTTCACACAATGTGGTAAAAGAAAGCTTTTGTTTAATTAATCTTCACAAAATTTCACACACATTCCAGCATGACAACTGAAATATCATTGACCTTTGACCTCAAGAGGAATTAGCTGTCTTGAATTTTCAACAAAAAAAAAAGATCACATTTAGTACAATATACAAATTTAAAGTACTCCTAAGGATTTCATTTATTGACTCCCAACTTCAGGAGAAGGGAAGCTATTTGCAAAAAGAAGTTGGAATTAGAAGTTTTTGTAACGGCATTAGCGTGGCGAGCTCACAAAAGTGGCGTTCCCCTGTTGCTCGCACATCAAATCTTGTGAAACTTTGGTACATGAATCATTGGCTGAAGCTAAACGAAAGGACCTGACGTATAATGTGAAAATACTGTTAAAGGAACGTTGATGTGGTTAGCAACCAACCGCTGTTGCCATGGAAATCCAAAAGCTTATTTTTGCAGATTCTCCAAAAAACTGCTTTGACTTGTTTGTCACAAACACATAGAATGGTTGCTATGGAGATAAAACCAAGAAAAAAGCAGTCATTTTGATAAAAGTGGGGTATTTTCATGAATTTGTTAGCTCTGACCAGGGTGGTAGAGGATGGGGGAGAGTGACGGTTGAGAAGCAGCTGCTCAGCCAGGGAGTGCAGATATAAAGAGGGGGCGGGGGGGTAGCGCTGATCACAGCTTTAATTGGTTGAATGATATAAAGCTTTCAACCCATTGTTTTCCTGTTTCTCTTTCTTTATTATAGTTTCTTCCTCCATGTTTCGCAGTTTAACTCCTACAACTTTTCATCTATTTTAACCATTTTACTATTCAAATGTTCAGCTCTTTCAGCTTTTTCCAGCTCTGACTTTTGCTCCTTCAAATCCTTAAACTTTTCAAGATATTCCAGGATTTCCAGGATTTTTGCCTCTATTGGGAATCCTCTGTGCAGAAGCTCGCTGGTTCGATACCCGGCTCTGGCATTTTTCACAACAATATATTTTTTTGTTATTGTGCTGTTTTGACTTTATTTATGGTCAACTTTGATCATTTCTTTATTTATTTTACCCTTTATGTTTCATTTTCATTCAGCAATATAGCATTCCACCCTTCATTTTCACCGCTCCTTCGAGTTTTAATTTCGCTTTGACACATATTTGATTCAGTCCTTTTCAGCTGCTGTCACAATAAAAGACATCTCTGTTCAGGCACAAACACTGACATCTATGAACCATCGAGCATAAAGAGGAACCTACTTAAAGACACGAACCGGTGTTTTAGGGCGAGCCTCAGCGGGCTGAGTGCATTTGGCGAATTCTGCATTAAAATGCGACTTTCAAAGCCTAAAAGCAAACAAGATCACTCTGGAATGTGGAGCTCAAGTTTCTTTGTCACTCAGAAGCCTATCAAGCATTTGCTCATGTATTATTTATTCATATTGTCTCTGCTATTTAATTAAGCTTTTACAAGCCTTACTTCCCCACTCCGAGTCACTGCTTAGCTCTTCAGAGAAAATGAAAGCAGGTTAAGTGCCGGGACCGCAGGCTCACAGGCGAAGGTAGAACTTTGAGGTGATTGAAAGCTCATTTGTTAAACAAGGTCATCATAACAAGACACTTTCAACGGATGTGTCCCAGTTTAACTTAGCCTCTTTCAAAAGTTTATCATGGCCAGGAACGAATTTTGATGGGATTAACAGGTATACCAGTGAATTTTAATAAGAAAGAACACGATCCTAACAAATAACAAAACCACATTTTATCCTCAGTGAGTTACAAAGCTTTAGGAAAAACACAACACTGAAAACTAAGAGGACAAAAACAAGACAAGAGACATGAAATGTGCGCAACAAAAGATTTCAGATATTTCATTACGAGAAAAAAGAAATACAAAGACAGGTTGACTAACGCTTCATCCTTGTAACTGAATTTTATCATAGTTTTGTATCTGTAAGCTGACCTTGGGTACCCAGAAAGGCACCATTTAAATTAAATTCATTATTATTATTTTTATTAATATTTGCTCAATAGTTTTGATATTATCCTTTATGGAGAAAAATCTGGAATCATATTCCTGGAAATCAGAACAGTGATAGCCCACAAAGTGTTGGGTTAGTGCTCAAAAATGTGGACCTGTCAGATATTTATTTCAGTTATCTGGACGGTCCAAATGTCGTTAGAAGCAGTCAGCTGACGAAAATAAAAAAAAGTCCAATTCTCTTTGATTTCCAATCCTCACAGAAAAGTAGGGCTGCACAATATGAAGAAAACTCGCGATATAGTGATCCATATTGCCATGATAATAATTACGTTTCATTTAAATAAGAGTCAATATAACTTAAAATATACTCCAAATGACCCTCATTTATATAGGAGGCGAGTATCTGATTTATTTAGTTTGAACTCTTTTATGTCAAAGGGCTCCATCCCATTGGCCGACAACGTGACGGGCTCCATCTAATTTGTATAAAGGAATTAATAGATTTATTTGAATCCTTAAATACTTCAAGCTGCCATAAACCTATTTTAGCACATTTAAGGTAACCATTTATTGTAATTTTCACTGTTTTTTTGCGATATGCGTATTGATATTGTGATAACGATAAATTTGACACGGAGATGACGTTCCTGTGAATTCATAGACATGTGGGAACCTGATTACCTCTGACCTCATGAGCGTGTGTGAATGCATCCCTCAGATGAACATCCGAGCATGAGGAAATCAAAGTTTCCTGAAACAAACTTAGTAGAAACATTTCAAGAGGAAGAAAACAAATCACAATAAAACCCCAAATTCTGCTTTCATCAAGGCAAAAGCGCTACTGAACCTTCTACTCGTTTCAGGCTTCAAGCAGTCTACTAGTATGTAGGATTTCTGTAAATATCGCTTTTAACCATAAAAACGCCAAGGTGACTGCTGAATTTTAAATCACTTTTCAAAGTGTAAATGATTGAAAAACCATGGAGAAACTTCCTAAGGCAGATTGGAAGTGAAAGAGCCTGATGTCTGCTGAATTATTCAAAGGTTTAAAGATCGTTGCTGAAAGTTTGCTGCAGTTCTCTGCTCACAAAGGGCTCAAAGTTGGGAAGAATGTGAAGCTTTTCACATTCATTTTCAATGAGCTTAAAACAGCTTAATATTTCAAAAACCAAAGGAGTGAGAAAAGCAAACGCACCCTCAGGAATCTCCTGAAGGGGCTGCATGTTTTGACACCAGAGGGGCCAAATCAGTTCAGAGCTGTAAGTTTAACGTGCCTTTAAAAGACT
This sequence comes from Oryzias curvinotus, assembly GCA_023969325.1. Taxonomy (NCBI): domain Eukaryota; kingdom Metazoa; phylum Chordata; class Actinopteri; order Beloniformes; family Adrianichthyidae; genus Oryzias; species Oryzias curvinotus. The sequence continues at coordinate 21,853,976 of CM043716.1, forward strand.
CAAAAGAGCATCTGAGCAAAACTCAAACAAACATGTGCACAAACTGCACGGTGTGTAAGAGAATTGTGTATGTCCTCTTACGGCTTTCTGGAGGAGGTGACTTTGCTCCTGTAGAGTAGATTCACGTTAGACCGATCAGCAAAACCTTAAGCTTGATGACAAAGACATTCCGATCTATTCTGAGTTATGTCCTCACGCCTACAGCTTGTTAGTATGTTAAGCCAAAGGTCATGACCCCGGACGCTCACAGACCAACCTTCAGCTGCTCTGCCTCTCCTGTCAGAGTCATAGTTACAGGCTCTTTGAATTTAATAATAATAATTGATACTTTATTTATCCCACAATGGGGAAATTCTCCTCCGCATTTTGACCCATCCTCTGGGGGGAGCAGTGAGCTGCAGACTAGCCGCGCTTAGGGGGGGCGACAGATGGCCCCGCCCTACCCACGGGGAGGGCGGGGATCGATCCGCCAACCCTTCGGTTGCACGATCTGTGAGTCCATATTACAAGTATACCTAAAAATGATGTTTATGTGAAACACAGTGTGCGCATTTGTGAGAAACACTTATTGTGCATGTGTGAAACGTTTAGTGTAAAGGTGGGAAACAGAATGTGTGCATTTCCAAATTAATATTGCACGTTTGCGTAAAATTACAGTTGTGAATCAGAGTGTGTGTATTTGTGAAACAGGTTGTGTGCATTTCTGATTATTGAGACTGAATGAACTCCATACAGGGGTGGGCAAACCCCTTTGACTTGTGGGCCGCTAAGGGTTGTAACAACAACGGAAGTTTCTCTGTTCCATCAGATTCTAAAATGTTTTAAACCTTTGCATTTTCAAACAGCAAACTTTGATGCCCCCAAATATTATTTTCTCAACATTTCAGTGTTTCTAATTTCGAGAATCAACATTTTGATGGCCCAGAAATAATTCAATGTAAAGACATTCGATGGGAGAGAAGTCGATCTAAGAACACATCAACGTCACGTCAGGCGTTTCCAGAAGAAATGCAAAGGTTTAAAAATTCAGAATCTGATGGAACAGAAAAACGTACAAATAAATAAATAAATAATAAAAATAAAAGGGGCAGACCAGGAGCAGATGCATGGTGTGTTTGGGTGTCCCACCTCATTAGAGAGAGAATAACTGGATGAAAACATGCTTTCAATTTGAAGGAAAATTGATATAAATATTTTAAAACAAAACATTTTTGTGTCAAAACTGTGGCTTTTGTTCTCATTTCAATCCGTTCTCATTCCAATCGGACCAATGATTGATGCACCCCACACATGAACGTAAAAAACAACAAATCTTCCAAAACCACATGAATGCAGGACAACTTTCTGCGTCTAAACAAAGATCAATATATTTGTAAAACATGATCTGTGGGGAGACTCCAGGATTACAGGGAAAATAAAACATTATTTAGTTTTATTCATTAAATCTATTCCAGGTTGGTGGACCAGAAGCAACAGTTTAGCAGGGCTGCATGTGGCCCCGTGCCGTAATTTGCTCACCCCTGCTCTGAGAGAGATACTTGAAGTTTTTCCAAAATAAAATTCTATATGCATAAATAAACACAAATGTATGAAAGACTTGTTTAAAAAGATGCTTCAAAGAAGCCTTCTTTGTTTTTACATGTACTATATAGGCTAAAATCTGCATCTAAATTGAAATAATTGATCTAATATAGTAAAATTAAATGCTAATTAAAAAACAGATTGACCAAGCTTTTGAAATCATTTTCAGCAGATGAAAGAAATTCACAGGCAAAACAGGGGAACAGGTCCAAAACGGAGAAGCTAAAGCTCCAACTATTAACAAAGAAAAAAATCCAAGAATCACTGGTTACCAGTAAATGAATGATGGAATCTCTTTTAATTGTCACACAATAACAGGAGTTGGTGCACATGGCTGTGCAGGTAGAAGAGAGGGTTTGCAGACTTTAATAAGATGTTGCAGCTTTCTGACTGACAGCAAACACAGCTTTAGGTGTCAGCTCAAACAATGGAGAAGATCTAATCAAGGAAAGGCTGGATGGAGTCTGGCAAAGCTTGGTTATTCTGAGGCAGATGGCTGTGAAGGCTGGAGCGGGAAGAAACCAAAAGAATATCAGTCCAGATGCTAAACTTTTCCAACAAAGAGAAGTTTCTTCAATTCAACTAACTTCAATCCTGGTTTCCATTCAAGACAGTTGTATTTATCTATGAAACCTGACCAGAATGACCAGATAGAGAAACTGAACGCCTGCATCAGAGACATCAAGACCTGGATGACAATTAATGACCTCCTCCTGAACCCAGAACAAACTGAGGTTATTATACTAGGTCCTAAAAACCTGAGAGATGCTCTGTCTGCTCAGATAGTCTCCCTGGATGGTGGAAGTATAGCCCCCAATTCCACAGTTAGAAACCTTGGGGTTTTATTTGACCAGGATTTATCATTTAAGGCTCACATATCTCAGGCGTGTAGAACTGTTAACCTATAAGGTCTTACATGGAATGGCCCCGTCCTACATTAATGACCTCATAGTCCCTTACCATCCAATCAGAACACTTCACTCACTAAATGGAGGACTGCTTGTGATTCCTAGAATTAGTCAAAGTACAGTTGGAGGTAGAGCGTTTAGCCACCAAGCCCCTGTTTTATGGAATAAGCTCCCAGCTCATGGACGAGAGGCAGACTCAGTTTCTACATTCAAAGTTAGACTGAAAACATTCCTCTGTGGACAGGATTATTGTCAGACTAGTTAGTATTCAGAGATTTATTTAAATTGCCCCCCTACCTCACCCACTGTAATAAAGTTAGGGGGAATAATTACAATTGTAATTACATCCATTATATATATATTTCAGACAAAGATCTGGTGATGTCACTTCAGACAACATGGATGCCAGTTATCTGCTTGGTACTGAGATAATTGACATCTGGGTTCTTGTCAGAGCTCTGAATAGGTTTCATGTCTGTACAGATTAAACGAGAACATTTAAATGAGGCTGTGCATGGATGGAGATGTTAAACTGTCTCTGGTCTGAGAAAAGTATTCCAGTACACATACAAGACTATAAAGATCTATGCTTAAAAAAGGCCCAACATAATCTTTGGATTATAATCTGACTAACCTAACTCAACAGATGAGAACTGAAATCCTATTATAAATGCTGTGATTCTTTAAAGGTCTTGTGGTGTGCAGCCTCACCTCCTGTGTCGCTGTCGTGGTAGTTGGGATCAAAGCCTCTCTCCAACATCTTGGTAACTTTCTCCACTTGATCATGTTGAATGAAGTCCATGAACTTCCTCAAATTGGCCTGCAGATAATAAAAAGGGGGGTTTTAAGAGAAAAGGACATTTCCTTCAGAAATGATTTCATGAAAGCCGACAGCTAAAGCTGGTCCCTAAGGATGCTGATACTGACAGCTAATAGTGGAGCTAATAGTGGAGTTGGTTATTAAAACAATCGTGCATTTTGTGCAAGATTTATATGGATTTATAATCCATATATATATATATATATATATATATATATATATATATATATATATATATATATATATATATATATATATATATATATATATATATATATATATATATATATATATGCATATATATATATCTATATATATATATATATATATATATATATATATATATATATATATATATATATATATATATGCACTTTGAGCATGAACAGGGGAAAACATGGGCAAACAGATATTTAAGTGTACAGCTGCCATCTTTATAAATGCCCACCGTTTTGGATTTTTCTGGTGGTTAACATGCTTCTCTGAAAGACAGGATTCTAAGGTACATCCATGGTGAGTTTGGCGCTCGTGCCACAAAAATGCAGGATTTGTCTGAAATATAAACCTAAGTGGCTCTGCTAGAAATGCTAGGAAAAAGAAAGAAACTGAAACCCCAAGAAGTCCTCTCCCTGAAAGGTACTATCAATCCACCATGGTCTGATGAACACGCAAAACCCAAACTGTTATCGTAAATCCATAAACGTCTTTAAAAATGTGGGCTTTGATGAAGAAGTTAAATGGCTGCTGAGTGAACAGGAGTTCGAATGGTCTTTTTTCTGTTTGCAAACTGAATCAAACTCAAATATTTGAGGGATTGGAAGGATCCTCTGTTCAGTTTTTTTGAAACTAACCACAAGCAGGGATGCTCTGAATAACCAGAACGCCATCACACCATAACAATTAGGGAGAAAGTTCTCCTCAGGAGGAGCAGAGGCGAATCCTAAAGAGTCCAACATGACAGTGAGGAGTGCACATGCACACAGCGTGGGACTGAGGAGGTCTTCCTGGTAGCAGTGGACAGACAGACAGAAGGTCTGAAGGAAATGAGAGGAGGGTGCCTGGGAGGAAGTGGTGTTTGTGGAGAGAGGAACGGCTGCTCTTTCTGCGCGACTCTGCTTTCTTTCCAGGCCGCAGGATAAAAATAGATAAGAGAGCAGCTCCCCAATGGAGAGGAGAAATGAAGAGAGGAGAGAGCGGAACAGGGAGATGACAATAAAAGGGAAAGATTCATTTTCATTTCATTTCTTCTTGGTGGGACAATTATGGAGATGATTAGTCTGAACCCACAGCCTCTGGTGGAAACAGAAACCACGAGGTTGCTGTGGGTTCAGATTCACAAATGAATAAACCAGGCCGATGAAGATTAGAGGTTACCCTCAAAAACACGACAATAACAACATTGGGGTGGCAGTCAAACCTCTGCTGTATGATAAAGTTAAAAGGAAAGCTATCTGAGATGGTCTGTGTCTCAGACACAGAAACTATCAACTCCAAATTCTACGTCAAACTCACTAAAACAATCCTAAATCACATTTTAAAGTCGCTTTTTTCCCTAAAATCCTTGGACATGGTTGACGTTAGACCATCAAGGCCTTTGGATGCCATGACACACAGTTACACATCTGATCACAACAATTCCATTGGAGCTGTTAGCGGTGCTGTGTGGCTCGCAGGCACTACCCTCCTCCGCCCTTTTTGACCCGTCCACACTGGCTGAGCTGCTGCCAACTGCCCCCCACTCTGCTTCTGCCACCCTGGGTAGAGCTGACTGCGACTAAGGCTGTGTCCGAATTCCCGCCTTAAACCCTAACTACTAAAAAACTAAATAGTGCGACACTACGTAGTGCCCTGGATTTTAAAAGCAATTTGGACGCCATGCTCACTACTTTATTTTTTTTAAACGGCGGATATGACGTCATTGATTTCCTGAGGTTAAAATCTAATAAATATGAGCGTTTTGCTCATATTTATTAAAACATTGATGGTTAATTAAAAAAACACATTAAAAATATTTTTTTGGCAGAAATTGTTCAGATGCAATGCATTGTGGTCTATATTCACCGATCTAGTGAGCATCCATGCATACTGGATTTGGCAGAGACTTCTGGGAAATTTCTAGGGCTCTGGATTTTGGAGTTGTAGATTTGGACAGCACTAGAAAATGACAAACGTAGTAGATGGTGAATAGGGAAGGAATTTGAACACAGCCTAATTCTGCTTTTTAAATCTGTTGGTTTTTATCTCCATAGCAACCATATTATGTTTTCATTACCTGGGGTCGACCAACAGTTCTATGTAATATGTAGAAGAATTGGCAAAAGTAAACGTTCAGACTTAACCTGGGGGGGGGGCATATGTGTGAAACTTCGTGAAGGCTGCTTCAGCAAACCTTTTCTTTATCCGTATTGTGAAAATCTCTACATTTCACTGCAACCAAATAGCCGCCAAGCTGTGATGTCATCTTTTTTTCCCATTTTTGTTGTTGTCTCTGTCTGGGGGTGTCATCATTTCGGGAAGCCGAAACGGCCCACGCCTTCATTATTTCGTTATCACGAGCAAATGAAATCTGTTTTCTCATGATAGCAAAATAGTTAAATACATAAAGAAAAAGTGGATCTCGTTATCACAACAAAACGGTCACACAAAAAGGAGGGCGGGCCGTTTTAATCATTTGCCGTACCCCAAATTCATTTTCACTGCTGCAAATGTTGGTGAGTTTGTGGCTAAGAAAAGAAAACTGGTCCTTCAGCCCAGGATGGCTGTGGGACAGAATATAGAATAAAGTTGATGCAAGAGAGGGCTTTCACAGAAGCACAGGATTCCCAATAAATCTGAAAATGTTTTCCTCATCGCCATGCCTCATCTTCCTCTCTGGTTGCCCTCTTCCTCTTTGCTCCCCTCCCTGCTTTGGCATGTAGAATTAGAGCAGCAGTCAGACGCCTCCCTGTTTGCTGCCAGAGACATTTATGCTTTAGCTGCACAACAGGAGTACAGTCAGATCAGAATGACAGCCTCCAACAATGAAGAGGCTAAAAATCTCACTTAAACCTCTAAAAACATGTGAATTCCGTTCTGCTGTGCCAGATTACTATTTATAGAGTCCACTTTTCAGGCAGTATACAGTGAATTTTTAGCAGGAAAGCAGCAGAAAGAGTTCAAACTGACAGGTGGGATCTGGAAAGTTTGCTGTGAGCTGTTTGGATTTGAATGTTGTTATTCTGCAGCTTCTCCAGCGTGACGTCCATCGCAGTCCCCATGGCCCTTCTCAGTCCACTCTCTGTGCAAACTGAGGTAGACTGGAGTGGGACGTGTTTGTTCTTTGTTTGCTGCTCGCCCTCCAGACATCCTGCTGGTCGTCCCGCCTCATGAGGACAGACGTTTAGTGTCCACGTGTCTCGTGTGTGTTTCAGCTGCATCCTCCAGTCCCTGCTCCAAACAGCCATGCAGGGGTTTCTGATTTAAACAATTAACCAGCAGAAACCTCTACTTTGTAGTTAAACTAATGTAATAATGTGGCTACAGAGATGTTGGGTTGTTATCGAATGAGCATGCAGATAACAGCCAGCCGCCTTCAAAACACTCCATCCAGGGTGACACAAGTGTTCTCAGGCTCCCTCTGCAAATCTGTCAATCCTGTACACCTCACCACATCGAAGAAGTTGACAGAAAATTCTAATTTGTTGGAATTAAGAGGTTTTTTAAAATCCTTTGATGAAATGCCACAAAAAATACTGCAATGTGATTGTTTTAAATGAGATATAGATTGCATCAATTATGATCCGTTGGATAATTTGAACTGTTTTTTTCTCACAGCAAATGTGAATTTAGGGTGAAAAAGCATTGACATGAGTGTTCAGAAAAGAATGCACCTAGTGTCTCAAATTTGATCCACACATTTTGGACATGGTGCAACTAGAGGTGAAAGAAAAAAATCGATTCTGCAAAATATCGCAATAGTTAATTTGGTGATACTTGTATCGATTCAATGTCAGGACCATATTTCTTTAATTATTTCTGAGTGTCCTTCAGTGTCTGACTCTTGGTTTCCACTTCAACTTCAAACCAGTTGGCAGCAGAGCCTCTTTGAGCAGCTCTACACGCACAAAACAACAGGAAGACCTCAGCTAGAAGCAGCTTGTTCTGTTGTTCTGAGACATGAACTACTTAGTTTTTACTTGGGTTGGGAACAGAACTGAAACTCTGTGCCATGTTGCTGCCAGTAACATATAAAAATGCGGATTGTGGAGCTTTTTAGCGGCTCAGATAAAAACGAGTGAAGCATGGCAGTGGCTAAAAGGCTATTGGCCAAAATTCTACAGAACCTCCCAACAGTATTTTTCTAGTTTAGTGACCTGATGGATCAGAGGGATGTGTGCCACGCTCTGAAAAAGGCCGACATCGTGGTGATCAGCCTTACCAGGTTACTGTAGATCAGGGGTCACCAACCTTTTTGAGACTGAGAGCTATTTCATGGGCACTAAGTGGTATGAAGGGCGCCACAGAACCCGTTAACTAGAAACCTCCTAGCCCCCCTTTGGTCCTGCGTGTGTCTCTAAATGGTAAATGGTAAATGGCGTATACTTATATAGCGCTTTCTACCTTCTTACGAAGGCCCAAAGCGCTTTACAGTCACAGTCCCATTCACCCATGCACACACACATTCACACACTGGCGGCGGCTCCGCTGCCGAACACTGGCGCCAACCTCCCACCAGAGGCAAGGTGGGGTTCAGTGTCTTGCCCAAGGACACTTAGACACATGGGCGTGCAAGGCGGGAATCGAACCTGCAATCTTACGATCATGAGTCGACTGCCCTACCGCTGCACCACGGCCGCCCCCCTCTCTGGTCCTGTGTGTGACCTTGGTCTTGTGTGTCTTTGGTCCTGTGTGTGTCTCTGGTCCTGTGTGTGATGACCTGTGTGTGTCTTTGATCCTGTGTTGAGTACCTGGATCAGGTGTGTTTAGGCAATAAGGAGCTTCAAGGCCAAGTTGAATGGAAAACATGTAGGACACCGGCCCTTTAGGCCTGGAATTGGACACCCCTGCACTATCTTCTTACTTGGTGGCGACCCCACTGGACATGTCTGAATCTGCTCCCCATGCAAAGCCCAGCACCGGTTTGTCAAGAACAACTCTCACATAAGTTAGCGGACAATCATATCAGTCTGTTTATTTTGTACACACCCACCAGCAGCCAAACAGCATTAACCTCACTACTACTACTGTTGTCATGCTGCCTCGTCATCACACTTTATTGCTTCTGGAAAGAATCAGTGCCCCCCCCCCCCCCCTTTTTTATTTTTATTTTTGAAGCACCACTCAGGCTCCTGAACCGTTTAAAAGAACTGGAAGCTACATTAAACAATGTTGAAAATAAACAGCACTTTATTTCCCCAATAGAAACTTATTGGTTAAGGCACAATCATTCTCTGTTTTTTTTTATGATGAAAAACATTTTTGCTGTGGAAATCAGACGATGTTGACTGTTCCCTGTCTATATTTTAACTTACCAAAATAAAAGCTCTATAAATTTGCTTTGGTAAAAGCAACTTATAAATGAGATACAGTTGCAGTGCTTAACATTGGGATCATTAAATAAACTGAATTTGACCATTTTATAACAATGAAAGACATATTGAAATTCAGGTCGTTTTTTTTCAGTCGTTTGAAAAGAAAGAGAAAGAAAACATGTTTCGGTAAAATATCGGAATTCGTATCGTATCGCCAGACTCTTGCCAATACACACCCCTAGGTGCAACTGGATTATAAACATTATTTATCAATATATTTAGCATTTTTAACATAGAAAGTAGTCACATAAAAATGTATAACGTCTTAAGAGCCATCCTCACTGTAAATCTTTTAAATGAGCTAAACGTTTCCCACCAAAAGTGTCTGAGATGTCATGGAAGCAGCCATTTTGAAATGAGCAGAGAAAGCCCTCTACTGCCCCCAGTGGAGTGATGATGAACTGCAGTTCCAGACCAAGTTCTACACAGTATACTGTTGAAGAACGTCTGTATCATGACGATGGGTTAGGGGTCTCAGAAATGTGCGTATCAAGCTTTTCTTAGCAGAAAATGCTTTTCTGATTGGCAACATGTTTTGTGTGTGGAGGAGTTAATCTAACTGTGTGTCAAGCAGTCCAAAAACTGCTAACTTTGGACCAAAATCAATAGGAAATCCGCTTTAAAAGGCAGAGGAGCAGCAACAGCTGAAGGCAAACAATTCATGCAAACAAAAAGAAAGATTTTCTGTCTCGGTGTGGATGCTGGAAAAAAAAAAAACTTTGCCAGAACAGAAAGGTTGCTTCTGTAATCGTCTCACCTTTGTGTGAAGTTTGGCGATCTGCTTCTCATCGACATTGGGCTGCCGGTAAACTCTGCTCTTGTAACGAAACTGTTCAAGGAAAGATCGAGTTAAAAAGACGTTCAGCATGAACATATTTCACTATTAGGCTTCACTTTTTTCTGTTTAAACATAATAAACCTAAATATAAAATGGTTCATCATAAATCGGTCCCCTCTGTGAATCTCTGCCCCCATCTTCCCGCTTTGAGCCACAGGAGCCTTCCATCATGGGCCGGTATCTATGGAAATGCTAAATGCCCCGATAAGGAGGATGAAGAGCTTGCTTCTTCTTTGAGAGCAGTCACTTGATGAAGATGTCATCATCTTCCTCAACAATGGGCTGTTCCGGCCCTCATCTTCAAAGGCAGTTATTGATGGCAAACAAGGATTTGAACCAAAGTGTAAAGAAGAAGAAGCTGCTGGAAGCATCTCGGTACTCAGACCGGCTAAAGGGACTACCCCAAACTGTTCCCCCCTAATGGGGGGGGGGGTTGAGGTGCCAATCATGACGAGTCAGGAGAATGTGTAGCAGTATATCCTTCAGCTATTAGAATAATGCAGTCTGAAACTTTTTTGCAGGTTTTTCTCAACACTAGGAGAGAAAATAGCAGCAGTTGAAGAAAGGTGCTTAAATTAATTTGTATTTTAATAAAATAGGGATCTTTCAGTTGGTTGCATTGTTTACCCGGTGGGGGGTTCCGCTCCACTCGGCAGATCATAAAAAAGGTTTTAAGGTTTGTCAGCTCGTGCGCTTCTTCCTACGTCTTTTTCTCAGAGACCTTCCTGTGCTTCTTCTGAGCCACTGCTTCGTCATCTCTATCTGCCCGTTCAGGGGAGATAGAAAACCCCTCTGTGACCCAGTTTGCACCAGTTGCTTCACAGAGAGAAGGCTCTGGTTCAAATCCCGGCTGGCTCCCTTCTGTGTGGAGTTTGCATGTTCTCCTCGTGCATGTGTGGGTTTCCTCCAGCTTCCTCCCACAGTCCCAAAACGAGCTTCACAGGTTGATGGATGACTCCAAATTGTTCCTGTGTGGGCCTGTGACCAACTGGTGACCCGTCTAGTGTTTACCCCGCCTTTGCCCAACTGTAGCTGGGATAGGCTCCAGCAACCCTGTGGCTCTCAAATACATTTAGGAGGTTCAGAAAATGGATGGATGGTTGAAAATTTTACCAAAAAAATTCAGTTACAACAAAGTGAAACCAGGTAGTTTATGAGGACTGAAAGCGATCGTGAATCACTAAATATTGACAAATCCATTATTATATCATTCTTAGCTTCTTTACATTGAGATGATGAAAAAAAAAATTACTGATATAAAAGCACAACAGTGGAGCCATTAGCAACGGATGATTCTGCCAAACTGTACACAAACTTACCTCCAGACATGGGACGCCCTTGCTGATTGGCTGTGGATACTCCCGAAGGATGCGCTCTTCATCGAGGAACCTGCCATCCTGCCCGTTGCTGGCTGGCTGGAAAAGCCCATAGTTGAGCACGTCCTTCAGGGTTTGGTTAAGTGTGCAGAGGATCCGCTGCTTGGCAACCCAGACTGTGGCATTGGGATTAAACCGCATGCACTTCTGGGGAGAGAAGAAAGACACATGGCTTCATCGCTGCTGAATCCACAGAAATCAACACACTTAAAAGGCGGGTCAGACCAGACTTTGACTTAGGATCCACGTGCATGCTTCCAGTGGGTCATAGAGCTCAAATCGAGCAGAAACACATCCTTTTGCTGCTCAAATAACCCAATGAGCTGCAGCTGGCAAGCCATTGTGTCCACGGTCTGAATATGACCATTTTGCATGATGGGCATGTCAATAATGGAACGTCTATCAGGTCCAGGCTTCCTAAATGAAGAACAAAAAACAATGGAGGATTTCTGGAGCAGCGAGACGAGAGGTGACAGCACTGATGACTCTTCTACAGCTGGATGTGCAGCTCTGCAAAATCCTAAGGTGTGACAAGCCAAGCTTTGTCCAGCTGATCCTCACTGCTGGCGTGAGGCGAGCAAGGATGAAGAGGTGAAGAACAAGAGCTGAAGGAGCAGAAGCAGATGCCTGGCACAGGACGGGCCTTTTCAGACCAACGGCTGCTTCGCTCACACTGACACTAATAAAAGGGTCAAATTCCCATCGAATGCTTGAGACCGAGCAGCTCAGTCTGGACCCCCCTGCAGCTACTTTAACAGAGCAATGGTCAGTTATGGAGAGTTACTGCTTATCTAAACTGAAGAACCTTATTCTATGGGGTGCCCAGTCAAACATTAACAGCAATATTATTTGGCTCTTTAGCCATTTTTAGGAGTAAAATACAGGTTTCATTTTTCAAATGCATATATTCACTTTTTAGCTCATGTATTTATAAATGTTACATTTACTAACTAAATATTTTGTTAGCAAGCTACAAACTTAATCTAAGGTTAATTCTTTTCATGATAATATATTTAGTTAAACAGTTAGTTAAACATTTAACTCCAAACTTAATATTTATTTAAAAAGTTAAGCATTAAAACTTCAAACTAAATATAAAAAGCTAAATATTGAACTTAGACTTGAGTCTGTATTTAACAAATAAATAAATAATTTATTTAATTTACAAACTAAATGTTTAATTTGATAAAATTCAATATTAAGTTAACAAACTCAACATTTATTTTGTAAATTAAACATATAATGATAAAAAAATAACTTTCAATTAAATATGTAGCTTGATAACTAAATATTTAGTTAGTAAATGTAACAATTATAAATGCATAAATTAAAAGGTGAAAATATGCATTTGAAAAATTAAACCTGTTTTTTCTGCTAAATCAGACTAAATAACTATAAATATTGCTGATAATATATGACTGTCCTTTTACAAATTGCTTATTGGATGGTAGCTCAGTGGAGGGTTCAGTGCTCAGGCTTGACACTCATTGTATTCTTGGGAAGACTCTCCAAATTCTTTTGATTTTTACATCTACTAGTTCTATGTACTACAGAAATGTACTTAGTAAAAACTCCTCAGGGTGAAGATCTAAAGGAACCGTCAAAACCTCCTTTTTCCCACATCCTACTCTTTACAAGAATAAGATGCTTTACTACAGTAGAAGTTTTTATTCCGGAGCTTCACATCTGTTCTCAGAACTGTCAACACTTCATTAATGAGGCGTGTGCGTGTGTGGAGGGAGGGAGGGAGAGGGGGGGGGTTACTTCAAAAACCACCAGCATATATGTAAAGCGCACTTTGAAACGTTCATCTGCTCCTGGCAGCTTAGATCTGAGGATCTGCAGGCTGAGCAACATTCACACCGTTGAGATCCTCTCCAGCATCTCCTGTGTGTTTTTGGCCGGTCAGCATGTTGTTTGCTGTTTCAATCGCTTTGGAATGAACAACTTTTGCTTCTTTGAGAAAAACCTGCAGAGATGCTCACAAGTCTTCCCTTGCAAGTCCAAGTCTGGTCTAAAGTCTTTGCATTTAGGTTGAAGTAACGTCTGTCCGGCGAGCACAAATCCAGGTCAAGTCTCAGATATGAACAATTACAGTTAAAATGAACATTTTATTTTCACAAAAAGTCAATAAACAAACTCCTTTTAAAGGGTTATGAAGACAGGATAACAGTAGGTCTTTGGGGATTCTGCATTACAAGACAAAAACATTTTAAAGAGAGCTTTTAGTTTAAGACCTGATAACGGTGTCCTGAAGTGATAAATAAAAGGAAACAACGTAATATTTTTCCCGAAGCCAAAGCTTTAAGTCTACAGTAGTCTCAGGTCTTTGAGGTCAAGTCCTAAGTCAAGTCACAAGTCTCTCCATGTGAGACTTACACACCACCCAAGTACAAGTCTCCGAATTCCCAACTAATAGTGAGAAGTCAGTAATCGCTAAAAAGAAATAAGAGCGTTTTAAAAGCTTCAAAGACTGTGTAAACATCCCTTCACATTATGTAGAATAAACAAGGGTTAAAATCACAAGGCAATGGTGTGGGATACTCACATTGAACTGAATAACTTCCTTTTGGTCCTGCTATAATCCTCCTACTTTTCAGAGGGTTGTTTAATGGAAAAGGAAACTGTTCAGCACTTGATGAACTTTGTTTCATTTCCATTTAATTATACTCTTCTGAGAGTCTCACTTCATCTTTTCAATTAAGAAAACTTCAGTGACAATAAGCCCAGAAATCACCCCCCTACTGCCTACAATGCATAAAGACTTCTGAGGCTCTTAGCTGGAAACTGAATCTCTGATGGGGAACAGGGTAAAATTAGCTCAGGACAGTGCAACACTTGCCACAGTTGCTACAGTAACATGGCACGGGTAACACTGGAGAGCGGCTACGACTCCTGTGAGCGCAGAAACGACGGCAGCGACTGAGCTGACGATGGCTGACTGCACCTCAGGGTTTGGATCCACACAGAACAGAACCAAACAGTTTGCAGCATTTAGCTGCAAACTGCATTACCAGGGTCCCGCTGATGTCAATTCACTCCGTCCTGAGGGTGGACTGAACCTGTCTCTGAGTGCGTGTTCACAAGTCACCAGCTCATGGCTTCTGTTACACAGCTTGATGAGTGAGCGTACACACGGGCCCGCCAGGCTCCCCCGCTGATGGGAATTTAAAGAGGACCAAAGACCAGAACCAGCACCACAGGGACACAGACACCCCAGGCTCAGATGTGATGTGATCCCGGCCAAGCTACAGACCTCTCCCTGTGCGGAGAAAAGACCTGTGGGGCGAGCAGTGCCCCTGTGGGGACAGAAGGATGCTGGTCCTACCTTTCCTGGTGTAGGTGTTTGTGTTTAGGTGTGTGGTGTGGTGGAGTCAGGAACTTGTGTAACAAAGGGTACAGTTAAAATTGGAGGCTGGGGCACTGAGAGGACGTCTCCTGTTTGCTGACAGGGATGTCCAAGTCAAGCATAGATTGTTTGATTTAACACATTTTTTATTCTTTATTGAGGACTTATAAAAGTCCTTGGATTTCTTAAAAGGTGCTTTTAAATTAAATGGATTATTATTATTAAACTTTTTGAAGCTTCTTACACTTGAATGTCTTGCAGAAGTTTTTTTTTTCTTTTATTGGTTATCACAAGTAATTTAGAAAATTAGACCATTTTTTGAAGTTAAAACAAGCAAAATGAATACAAAACACTGCTTTAAACACATTTTCTTTGGCTTGTTGAAGGAGAAGATGATAAAACCAATTTCTTTTGCTTCAATGAGGCTTAAAAAAAACACTCAAAACCCTGCGGTGAAATCCAGGTGTGGTTTTGAGTGGAACTCTGCGGGGGACTGGTGGTGGGCCCTTCCCATTGGGGGTAATAAAGGAGGCTTGTGGACCCCCTGCTTTCTTTTGGGTGGTACGCCATCAACAGGAGCTTCGAGCTCAAGCAGAACAGGACAATGAAGGACTGGCCCTGCTGCTGGAGACCCTGACATGGTCCCACTGATATTCTGCTTCACCGTGCCTCCCAGACCCTGTTGAGGATGATGTGGATCATTCTTCAATCATGCTTTAAAGTACTTGTGTGTGATGCTGTGCTATGTTTTGTAAATTTATTTACATTTTTTGTATTACTTTGTATACATTTTACAGTACTGGGACAAATACAGATGAAGGAAAGTCAGTCAGCAGCTCTGGCTTTGTCCTCTGTAATTCTTGCTTATGAGTCCTCTAAGCCCACCATCCTGGATGCTTCTTCTGTCTCCCTGCCTGAACACACCTGCCTCTAATGCCTGTCTTTATGCGGCCTCTGCAGAGTCTGATGATGAGCTAAATCCGGTGTGTTTAAGCAGGTAACATGGGAGACGTGCAGCTTGGTGGACCTGAGGACTGGAGTCCAGAAAACCATATCCCTGCCAATAAAAGGGCAAACAGGAAAGACAAGCAAAGGATCTCATTGTTCAATTCCATTATCACCTGTCAATCAAAAGACTGCCCCCCTATACACCCTGTTAATTGGATAGAGAAAAATCAGAGTTCTGCAGGAAAGTTGGAGCATTGATGTGACTAAACAATGACTTTATCATGAAACTAGACTACGAGCAGTTACAATTACTTATTTTTTCCAATCCACCAAAGCTTACAGCACCCCCCCCCCCCCCCCCACACACACACACACACTCCACCCCATGGCATAAACATTTAATGCCAAGAGTGGCACAACTAGCTTTAAGGCTTCAGGGGGGAAACTTTTTCAAAAAGACCCAAGCGGCTAAATTGCAGAAACCTCAGATTATGAAGTCAGGCTGTTGTTTTTCACTGAAGTGGCGTAGAGCTCTCATAAGTGCATTTGTAGAACGTCTAAGTGCAGCTTTCTCCATCCGTTTCTGTTGTAACACGCTGCTGTGCTGCAATGCTAATGCATGTGTGTAGCACTGCACACCCTGAAGGGAGTTTGCATCATGGTGCAGCCTGACAGTCAATCTGCTCCGTGGTGATTCGTGCTTCAATAGACGCCTAACATTCATGACACGCCATTTATTTCAAGCTAATCACATACCTGCCACTCATTTACATGTTAATTGGAAAAAGGATGGCTATTATAACCTCTTTCTTCTCGCTCTGCTTCCACATGTATTAACTTCCTCTATTGGCTTCATCAAACTCCCTCACTTAACGACTGTCTTCAGCGTCTGCAGCTCATTGGTCCATCTGGTCAGTTGGTGGGTGTGTTTCCATGTGCAAAGGTCACCTGTTTTAAGGGAGCCTGTTTGCTTGTTCACATGCACGTGAGGAACCAGGTTTCACTGTCAGGTACATGACTGGCCCTTTCATTTGAGGGCTCACAGAACGAGGTCTCTTGCAGATCAACTCTGGTGTGGTTCGCTTCAATGTGAATGCAAACAGACCTTCCACAGACCAAAGAGGGGAAATGCAGCACATTTCATGTGTTGGGAAGACGTAAAACAACCACAGCATGAATCTGAAGAATCAGAAGTCATGAAGAAGTTGAGTGAAGGTTTGGGTAACGGTGGTGCAGCAGCCGCTCCTTCAGACATGGCAGTCAGAGGACTAGCGGGGTAAGCTGCTGCTCTTTCTCCCGCTTTTTTTTTCTTATCATAGATCATAGATCTTATCAGACCTTGTTTTCTTTCACTAGCGCCCCCAAATGAGCATCTACTGGAACTGCATGGGGTTATGACTGCTTCAGGCTTCATTTCTCTCATGCAAAGCATTTGAGGACGGGTGCATTTATCAGCATTCCCCATCCGTTTGCCCAGAGTTCATGGGACTGTTTCCGTGTGAAAGCTGTGGTGGGTCTAATCATTGATTGTATACGACAAGTGGACTGAGTGACTCCTCCCCTCTGGCGTTCCAAACAGGAAGTACCAAAACCCCATAGACTTTTATGAGACATAAACAGCTGTAACTCTGTCATTATATTGGTTAGAATAACCTTTTTTTTAACACATTCTTCATAACGTTCTTCACATTCTTCATTTTTTTTTTTTACATTTTTCTTTAGTTCAAGTTGTTCAAGTTATAAAGTGACCAATCAGATGCCTCACTAAAAGCAGGTGGAGGGTGCTGGCCCCCTTCATCCAACGTTCAAAACATTTGACAGATTTTGTGTAGCCTGCTATTAGGGGTGTGGCCTTCCACTAAGCTCACTTCTGATTGGTGAGAGTGGTTGCCATTTGATTTATTGATTTATTTCAAACATTGTAGTCAAAGCAATAAAGAAAATTACACATATTTATCAAACTCATTACAGAAATGATGAAATGCATAGATTAAAAAGACAGAAAACAAAAAATAGTCACTTAAATCACATTTGCTTGATTAAATACAGTGATCATTAACTGAATTATAAGTAGAGTTTGATTTATTGCTTGAAAAGGAGCAGGAAGAAGTGAGTTTATATAATCCCCCCCCCCCTACTGAGTTCATTCATTTGATAGTTTTACAGTGTTTTAAATCCGGTTCTGATCAAATAGATTCTCTTCAAGTAACAAAGTCCAGTGTCTAGTAATGATTGATGATCTTCAGAAAACATTCATTCATGATTTCAGTAAACAGTAACGATACCGATATGTAATAATAATTGATTATCATTAGAACACATGATCACATTAAACCAGTTATTATTGTTACACATTGCAGATCAAGTAAACAAAATCAATAGCTTATTGATTGTAATTCAAACCTTTCAGTAATCATTGTTGCACATTACAATGTAACACTCAGTGGTTGTAATTAAAAGAGCTTTGATTATTTCACCACAATCAAGTTCACACATGGATTTGGAATTATTCAAACACCTGTGGATCCTGAAATCCTCTTATCTTCATATCCTGAAATAAGAGTTTCTTTTTACATAGAAACAATGACTCAGACATCCCTGCTCACTAATGCCGTCTGGCTCCAATATGCCATTGTTTGTATCGCCAAAAAATGGACCTCATTCGCTTTCATGCGGAAGTACACCTTTTCTTTTGGGGCTGACTCACTCAGTCCAGGTCTATGATACAGTCAATGGGTCTGATTCATGCTCTGTAAGTGCAGCTACTGTTGAACACAGTTCCAAAAGTCAAACTCAGTCTTGCAGCTCAGTAAGGCAACAGTTTTGATACAAAATGCAACAGGCCAGAGTAGCAGTGGATGTGGAGAAAAACAATTTGCCACCATTGTCTGGTTTGATAATGCATTGTTTTCACGAACATCTGGAGGAGGCAGGCGAATGAAAATGAAGGATGTGTGCAGACATGAACGCTTGTGCAGCGCAGAGCGCTGATTCCCACGATGCTTAGAGCGTGTGACATATGCAGCAGTGATCCCTGCTGCGGCTTGTAGATTCCCATGAATTTGCTGCTGTGTTTAGAAATGTTGGATTATTCAGACTCCTGTAAAAGAAGAGCCACTTTTAATATAAAAACATAAACTTTAAGTAGTAATGTGGAGGAGCTTGTTGATGTTGTCATTCGTGGCAATGTGTTTTTCCCTCGTACTCCTCTGCACAAACATTTTCAGAGAGCATGGCTAATGCACGCTTAGACTGATTTTGACCTTTGAATGAAACCCTGTGAGGGCCTCCAGCGTGAGTGCTTTCCCAGCAGATCTCATGCATTAGCTAAACTGTGAGGTGTTGGAGCTCAGGGGGGATCGGCATCCCGTCAGAGCTCTGGTGCTGAAAGCTGCCTCTTGTTCAGACCATGTGACTCACCGTCTGCTGCAGATCTGGGATGAGGATGCGGATGACCAGGGAGTTGGTGTGAATGTCGTCCATGTGGTTCCGCGACGGCTCAGCGGTGGCCCTTATGGTCTCGTAGATGGTTTCTTCGCGGGAACTGTCTGAGGCGCAGTCGTCGGAATAGTCTGAAAGGCTCTCGGCCATCTCATCCTCGCTGGAGGTGGGGCTCTGGGGCATGATCAGCCGGCCGGGTGGATTCAGCTGGGGCACAATCAAAGAGAGCAGAAAGGTCAGACAGCGGTTCATTAGAGAATTTCTAAATTCTCCCTCCCCTCATTTGCTGCCCTGTGTCTAAAGAGAGCCCCCAGTGAACGCGCTTCTTGTTTTATGGGTCATCCACTTTGAGCAGCTTGGACAGTCAAACACAGCAGGTCCCAGAGGACAGAAAACGACAAACTGGACGGGTTTAAAACGAATTTAAGGGAGCCGACACTGCACCTGCAGGCGAGCACATCACACAAAACGCAGCAGGTCAAGTCACTGCGCTCTATTAAAGTGAAACGTCAAAATGATTTATGGATCGGAAGCTGAAACACACAACATCTCATCAGTCACTGCTTCCAGCTGCGCTCTCTGGGCTCACCTGGACAGAATGAAGACATTCAGTTACCTGAACATTTAACGGGTAAAGCATGCAGGTCAAAGGCTTCGCTGCAGGACCTGAATTTATGCATTCACCCTCAGCAGGAGCTCCTGCATGCTCAGACCTAACGAAGCGCTTTTGTTTGGTGTGTTTCATTAGCTGGAGATAGACTGACGGTGCTGCAGAGGGTTCTGAGCATGCTCAGTTTGAACAGATACACGAACCAGCTCACACAAAACCAAAATAATGTGACTTAATTACCAAGTTATTGAGGAACACAACAAACGGAATTGAATTTTGCTGCAGGTAAGTGTACGGTAGTACGTTCCAGTTAACCTCAAAACATGGGTCATGTCAGAATGCCCCCTCCCCCCATCCTCTAGATCAGTGGTGATCATTACGTTGACCGGTCACAGGACAAATCTGCAAAGCTGAATAAATGTTGTTATACACTGAAAAAAATGAAACAGGCTGTTTAAAGAAGTTCCTCAACCATCACATGTGACTCTGACTCAAATAAAATGAGGTTCTTAGATGTACTTAACTGTGTTTAGTAAATATGACTTAAAACCTTACAAAGTCTTTTTTACTTCATTTTTATATATTGAGACAACTACACTGAAATAAGTTCAAACAACATGTGTCGAAGTCTCGAAAGATCTGGCAGCGCAAGGAATTGTGGGATACCATTCCCTGTTGTTTGTCAGGGCAGAATGGGGTGAAGTGTGGGTTTTTGTCTATGCGTTTTGTTGTCTAGCTGTTTTACTCTGTTTTAACCTGTTGTGTTTATTTCTGTCTGCACGTCTGCACCATGACTTAGACCAGTGTTTTTCAACCTTATTTAAGCCAAGGCACACTTTAACCTTGACAAAAATCCCGCGGCACAACAGCATCCAAAAGAAAAAAGAAAAAGCAGAAACTCATTGTCTGTAATGACGGCCAGACCCCCCCCCCCCTAGTGCATTTGTGTGATCACTGTGGCAGAAAAAGCAGGAAGTTACAGCTTTTTTTTCTAAGAGATGAAATAGAATTTACGTTCGAAAATTAAAAATCTGTTTGATGCATGTTCTTTTTGGTTTCAAGACGTATAACAAGGACGACTCACTGTACGCTGAGACGCTGTCCCTTTAAGCCAATGCATCATGGGAGATGTAGTGTGAAATCTGACACTAAAGGGCAGACAGTCTCTCTTCTCTGAGCTTCATGGTTTTGTTCTCTTGTTCCACGGTCTGACACCGGATTCTGTGGAAAGCTACACCGCTAAAGACGAGCTTTAGCTGGTATTTTAGTTAGAACTGAGCGACTTCATGGGCAGAATCTGAACAAGGAAGTGAAGACTTTAACCACTTCTGATTGGTCAGACTGATGACATGTGATTAGTTGTAGCTAAATCACGGTACTGTCATTCTAATCAAAATGTCTTTAATAGAATCAAATAAACACAAAGAAAAAAGTATTTTATGATCTTTTATATTCCTAACTACTCAGTGTTTTATCAGGGCCTGTTTGAATGAACACAGAGCTGAAATCCTGGAGATGAGAAATGTTTCTACATCAGTTAATGAGGGCAATTTCCCACGGCACACTGGTTGAAAAACACTGACTTAGAGGGAGGGAGAGGATGATGACCAAACCCCTACAGGTTCTATTATTAAAGTCAGAGTTCTCGATATTTGAACTCCTGTCCTGCAGTGCGAGACACTACTGGGGTCATCCATGTCATTGATATGGAAATGACAAGGTGTGTTGGACAAACGACATCATATGTGAGTTCACTGAAATCACAGAGTGAAACTAAAAATGAGAATCAAAGTAGAATTGACTTTAAGTTTTCTTGTCACATAAACTAATGTAACAGAAGTTGAACAAACATTATAGAACTTGGTCTCAATGAAGTGAAGACATTGAGTCAAAAAACAAAGATTAAGTCGCCTCGTGTTGAAAGACATAAATTACATTTCGTGAAAATCTTTTCCATTATTTTTTATGTTCATTGAACAAGTCATTTTTTCAGTGTAGATATTCAGCTTTTTCTAGTATGTTCTGCTTGGTTTAGTGCAGCAGCTGCATGGAGGGTTTGAGGCTCTGAGGTGCAGCATCTTCCAGAGAAAACTAAAGGTTTTACTGAAGACAGAGGAGCCTCAGCCAGAGCCGTGAATGCACCACAGCCATGAAGTGTCTGTGAGGCTCATGCAGGTAAACACCAGCCGAGAGGGTCATGGTGCCATGACACGGCCCCCAGGCAGCTGCAGATGAAAATGGCTTCTGATAAGAGCAGGTGAATGTCAGCCTTCCCTTTCAGTGAGGCCTCATTTTTGTGTGTTTATCTGTTTGGGATCCTCTTTTTGGTCGCTTGGAGCTCCCCCACTACCACAAAAGGGAATCAGTCCAATTAGAAAGAATTCTTTTGTGATGTTTTGGGGACAAACTTCAAAAGCTGAATGTTTGGTTTCCATCATTCACCAAGAAATTAGTGCAAATTAAAGCCAAGTCCATTTGAGTGTTGTCTGTCTGCCTGCACTGATGACAACAGAATGAGCGTGGATGAATGAGGAGCACAAACAAATGAGCCTTGATTGCTGCTGAGATGATTAAAAGTCTTCATGGGCTCACTTGACATCACAGCGCGATGCTGTGAGAAGATTGTGCCTATGGCAACTGCTTTTGTTCATGCAAAGGTGTCATTTCACACAGAGGAGTAAAAAATGCCGTCTGACACTCTGGAAGTGCATGTGCTGGTGTTAAATGTATGAATGTGAGAAATCAATTCTTCATTGTTTAGCTTCTTTGTTGGGATTTGTGGAAAAAAAAAAAGCTTTAAAAACAAGAAAAAATGGACGTTTTTTTGATTAAACAGTGAGGGTTGACAAATGGCTCGGTCTTGAAATAAAGTTCAGGTTGACTGATTTTAGTTTTTCATTGCTCCGATGTGTAGCAAACATGTTTATAAGTACATAATGACTACAACATGAGAGTTCTAGCTCTTGTGCTGTCAGAGGCATGTAAACGTAGGGAGTGGGGTCATCTGGACCCCACAAGACAGCGACCTGAACTGTTTTTTCCCAATGATTTTTGATTGTCATGGGTCTCCATGGCAGACATGAAATCCTGTCCACTTTGGTCATGGGAGGGATACCATGTCAATGCAAGGATGGGGTCATCTGGACCCCACAAGATAGCAGAAGGGCTGGAACAGTGGTCTCCAACCTTTTTCAGGTGACGGAACGGTTTCATGTCAGACCGAGTTTTCGTGGACTGGTCTGACATGAAACCGGGGCTGAAGTTTGCGTTTAATATTTTTATGCTTCAGGTTTCTGAAAAACTAATTTTTCTAAGAAAATGCTACTACAAGAAATTTTGTTTAAAAAAAAAATCAGAAAATATTGGTAGATTTTTTAAAAATATTATTTTTCACATGTGACGAAGATTCAATGAAACAAATGTGTTGAATTATAGAAGTTGTTTCTGATTTGTTAAAAATTCTATACAAGTAGTCTTACAGTTTGTTTTTTCATAGAATCCCATTATAACACTGAGAGCTCAACCCAATCTCAGATCATCTGTAAGGGCAAAAAGATTTGGTTTTTACATAAATCACGATTCGCTGTGGTTTTTTTTAACTTGTCCTGTCCAACAGCTGAGCAGACAGATCACAGCTGAAGGCCTCTATTGTTGGATATAATATACTGTTACAACAGGGGGTTGTGGATCTTCTGACACACAGGATGTGTATTTGTATGAACCCTTTTGTCATTTAAGCTAAACTCTATTTAAATTGATTACATTTGTACTCTTTTTTTGTTTTTGTTCAAGTGTTACAAACATACCTGTTGGCTCCAAAAATCTTTACATTCAGTCATGTCAACATGCGCACAACACGACCGCAGTTCACACATGCACACAAACCAACACATGTAAAGCATTTCACTCTGTCACACACACTATTGTGCAAAGGTGAGCTGACACCCGTGCTCAGGTGGGTGTTTATGTTCCGCTGAGATGGATGATGGAATGTAAAAAGAGGGAGAGTGCCCGGCCGTCCCAACACCCCTGCAGAAGCGGTAGCGGTAGCCAGGCCCCCCCAGACACGGCATGGCATAGCAGATAGAGGGAATCTGCCCACCAGGCGAGGCAGCCAGACTCCCAGACTAGGGCCAGCAGGACCGCCACAGGGGCCCCCAACGCCACAGAGCAGGGAGGTACAGGAGCACAGAGAGCACAGCCAGGGGGCCCAGCATGGGAGCCCCCCCCCCCCAGCCCAGGCACGAGCCTGGGCCCCCCGTGGAAGACCACAATCTCTCCCCAAGGGAGAGTGAATCTTCATTCTCTCTAAAATGTTTGTGCCTTGTTTGAACTTTAACTTTGTGAGGGAGATGAAGACGTCAAAGTCGATGCTAACAACCGAACACTAAATGTAGCCGTGTCTGACTTTAAAGGTGTGACGATAAATAAAGCAAAATAAAATGACACAGCCGTCAGTCGTAAAACGGGTATTTTCTAAATGTAATAATAAACATGAATCCACCGTGTCTGCATCTTTATTATGTGCGAAACACTTAAAAGAAAGTCGCCTCGGCTTCAATAACAACAGTCTCATAAATCCATATTTGGAGGAAAACTCCTGGTTTTGTCTGTTATAAGCGGCTTTATGTTTCTGTAGTCGGAGGCTCTTCTTCTGTTTCCTTCCTGACTCTTTTCTCCCCAAAGAAACTTTACAGATACGTTTGATTGTTTGTTTGTTGTTAGCTTTTAAGCATTGAGTTACCAACTTAGAGGTCCGAACAGCTGCCTAAAGTCACGTGACGCGCCAAGAGCGTCCAAAGTTTGGTTGTTTTCCAAAAATAAAACTTCCTTTGGAATCAGAAAATAAACTGAAATAATTGAAGTTAGCGTATGCGTTGTTTTCTGTCTGCAGGCCCGGTACCAAGTGGCACACGGACCGGTACTGGTCTGTTTCCTGGGGGTAGGGGACCCATCTAGGTTTAGTGCAGCAACATTTGTCATGACACTGGAACAAATGAAAACAAAGGTTACGTCAAGCTGTTCTTTTTATGGAAACATTCATTCAGTATGATATTTAGTATCAGAGGGGTTTGTTCAAATGTCCTAAGCAATAAACTCTTGATAAGATTTATGGGGGGAAGTTTTTCTAATATTTGCATTATTTTTTTTAAGACAAAAAGAGAAAAATCAAATCAAACTTTATTTATATACCATTTTAATTCATAGTAGCACAAAATGCTAACCGTAGCATGATTAGCTTTTTTCAAGATACTTTTATCAGTCTGTCGGAGGGCTTCAAGAATTTTCAACACCATTTTCTCAGCAATTCTCTGTTTAGTGTGGAATGACTCAGGATGATTAACCCTTTATAGGGCACTCAAGGAAATACTTTAAAATTCAATAATTCAACCTGACAGTGTTATTGGAGAACATAACAAGGCTTCATTACATCGGTGACATTTTTCAATTTTTTTTATTTTCATGTAGAAAATCAATGCCAATGAAGTTACCATATTTGGTCACTTGCCTCTAAGTGGGAAAATAAATTGAATTTATTTTTAAATTTATTTTTGGCTACTCATAATCATCATCATCATTGTCCTCTTTGTAACTGTCGCACTGTCCTGCAGCACCTCCACTGCAGGCTGCAAGCCTTTCCTTTTGGTGGAGGGGCCCATGTCACTTGGGCCTGGAATGTCCTGTTGTGGGTGGGTGGGACGAAGTCAGGGTCTAACACATTATAACCTTCATCCTCATCATCATCATCATCATCATCACTAATGTCAGGGTGGACTGGCACAGCAGCAGTCTCCCTCCTCTTGCCATAAAAGATTGATAGAAGCAAAAATTAAGCACATGCAATAAAACAACTGTCATAACATCATAAACTGACAAAAATCACTCTTGATAACTATTCATAAACTAAAAACAGTGTTTAAATTCTCTCTGAATCACTGTATAGTGATATAAAAACATTTGGAAACATTAAAACATAATATACTAAGTTGTATTGCTTTATTTGTAAAGAAAATGCACTAATATGGTTTGTTAGATGCATAGGGGCATATGTCCAAAAACAGACATACCAAGTAAAATCTAGTTTTTAGTGAAAAGGGCGTATGATCAAATATGGTGCCTGCATTTTTCATGCCGTATTTTCACTCATTTCAATAAATTATCTGCAAACAACTTATGTGTCAACACTTAACACAACTATTCAACAATAAAATGTATGAGTTTCATCAACTTACCATAGTTAGTTTTGACGGGGTTTTGAGTTTTGTTTCGTCTGAAACAACATGGAGTAATAAACCAAAGAGCCAAATAATTTCAAGAAATATGACACGTGGATTCATCACTTTCTCCATCGTCTGACGTCACCTGAATAACAGCAGAGATTTCTGACCTGCAGACAACTTGACCTCAACTTTCACTGAGCTGATATCAGCTGAAGAAGGATATATGGACCTGAATCTAATGTCTGCAGACATAACATGGAAGAGACTAGAAACTGTTAAACCCAGAAGATCAGCTGTTATTCAGCAGAAGAAGAAATACCAACCTTGGACAATCCACAGATTATGGACCCTTTTATTTTCCCTTACAGCATTACCTTATTAAATTAGAAAAAAAAGAAAAAAAAAATATAAAAACATTTATATGTATATATGGTTAAATGGTTAAATTGATCGATGTTTAATGATATTACTTCACTTGCTCCAAAAATTGATAAATTGATTCAAAAATCTTTCCTAATGTAACATAATTTTGCATGTTTTTACCTTTTGATACTTGATGAAATTTTGCTATGAAAATTCCTGAAACAGTGTTGTGTCTATTTTACTGATATAGTATTATGTTTTAATTATATAAATGACTTTTATAAGTAACATAATTTGCATATATTTTAGATAACTGATCTGCATTTGTCATGTTGATTTCTAAAATAGTTATTTTTAACATAATAATTAAGTAATTCATCTTTGTCATGTGCTTTATTGATACTTTATGATTCTTAATTCTGTCTGATAAAAACTAGGAACCAGATATTGATAAATCATGTAATAAAATGGTTACAGTATAACGGGGTGGAATTATATAAGTTCACTTCCTTCCACTCCCTTTCAAGCAATATTTATTAATATGTCTAATTATCCTAAGTTTGATCAGTTACTGTATGAATGTATAACTGATGATTATATTGCCTTTGTGTATTATTTCTACATAATTGTTTGAAATAAACCATTTCAAATCAAAAACATTCCACCATCCATTTAGAAGAACATAAACACTCACCTGAGCACAGGTGTTAGCTCACCTTTACACTAACAGTTTGCGTGATTGAATGAATGAAATATCTCACAGCAGTTGGTTTGAAGGCATAAGTATGCGTGTGTGAACACTATCTGTATTGTGTTCATGTTGACATGTGGACGTTTATGCGGCTAACATTCATCTGAGTGTGTGTGGACAGGCCCCGCCCCTTCTGGATTTGTGTTGCATCTGAGCCTCACTGTAATGATAAACATCCAGCAACTTGTTGCTTTATGCTGCTTCATGGTTTTACCCCCCCATCTCTATGATCATCCTCCTACCCCCCCCCCCTCTCTCTCTCTAACATCTCTCTCTCTTCTTCCCTCCTTTCCTTTTCCGTCCGGTCTAACACAAAAGATTTTTGGCCTCAATCCCAGACATTCCTCTGGTTTGTCATAGATTCATAACCCCTGTTGTTAAAATAAAATATGTCCAACACAAGAGGCCTCCAGCTCTCATCTGTCTGCCCAACTGTTGGACAGGACAAGTTAAAACAAAATAAATAAATAAAGAAAACAAGTTATGTTTTGTTTTTCAACATTGTTAAATTATGTTCATGTAACAACATAACAATGAACTAATAGAGCTTTTGCTAAGGCCCAACCAGAATTCTTCTTCTTCCCCCTATCCCTCCAATTGTAGGGGCATTTGGAGGGGTAGGTGTGTACGAAATAGGGAAACCCTAACAGCGGAGGGATACAGAGCGCAAACAACCAAAAAACCAAAGAATTAGCACTAAAACAAATGCTGAATGTCTTGAATCCAATTTTCTGCTCGTCTCCACAGCTGGCCACAGATGATGTGCTGAAAGGGGAGTTCAAATAAGTCCCTAGTGAGAAATGGGGGGAAGTTTTGGTGTAAAAGTCACCCATGTTTCTCACTAAGAACGGTGTTAGCATGTAAACTTGTGGACCAATCACTATCTTAAACGTCATCAGACCAACGTACAGCCAATCACATAATGTGACGTCATCATTATGGACCCCGAATAGTTACTGCAGGCTGAATACTTTTGGTACCTACACCAGCAGCCCAGTGACCCTGAAACGGAACAAACAGACTAGATGATGAATGAATGAAAGAATGAGTGAATGAATAAATGAATGAATAAATGAATGAATGAATGAATGAATGAATGAATGAATGAATAAATGAATGAATGAATGAATGAATGAATGAATGAATGAATGAGTGAATGAATGAATGAATGAATGAATGAATGAATGAATGAATGAATGAATGAATGAATGAATTAGCCATTCTATCTTATCCTGGCATTCTGTGATTCTAATGTTTTTCCAGTCTGGTTCGATTCTTTTGATGCTTTTTTAATTTCAAGCTTTTGAAAAAGGCACGGTAAGAGGAAAAACCACGTGTTTGAGCCATGTCTGAAAACCTTGAGGTTTAGAGTCACAGACTGTACTCCACCTCTGCCCTGCACTCAACCAGAATCCCGAAATGCTGGATTCTCAAACTCCAAACGTGAACAAGCTGTTTGGCGGACGCATCTGGCCATTGATGAGCCAACCAGAACAGGGTTTGCTACACCCAACCCCACCACCTCCATCTGAACTGACATCAACACTCGGTGGGGATGTGGCCAATACAATAAGACAAAAGTGAGACTCTGTGAAAACAGGCTAAAGGCTTAAGAGATGAATAGTTTCTGAAGTACAGCGTGTCAAATGAGCTCCCCCTAAAGTTTTCATAAAAAAAGGCTTTGTTACAAACCTACACAAAGTAAAATCAGATGACGTTAACGTGACGTTCCATCTGCCTGCCTGATCTTCCAGCTCAGCCTGGACCTCGGTTCTGTTCAGCTTCAGAGTGACTGACAGTTGTCTGGAGATTGCACCATTCAGCCCGCTGCTGCACGTCAGCCTTATCAGCATGCGACTGCAGCCGCCGACACCCCCAGGCTCCTATTGTACAACACGATCAAACCAAAGGCTGCTCCAGGGAGGAAATTCACCTCCACCCGCCGCTTTTATGAAAGCTAATGTAAGAGTGCATAATCATGACCACCGCCTCTAATTTAACAGACGCCGCCAGAGAAAAGTCCGTCGACACTCGGCCATTTCTCCTCATCAGCGAGTAATTCTTTTCTACCAAAGTCCCTCACTTCATTCAGAGGTGTAATTGAAAGGATGAAAGGCTTTTTGTGACTTTCTGGAGGTCTTGTGGTCGCTCAGTGTGTGTGTGGCGCTCCGTAATGAACACAGTCATTTGCTTGGATCTGCACTCTCTGTGGATGTGAGAGAAAGCAGTGTTCTGCTGTCTGATGGAAGAAGGTGAGGATAACGGTGGACATCTGTGAGGACAGCACCAGGAATTAGTGCTGGGAGCCATTAGAGCAGAATGAATGCGACCATTGTCTGCAAACAGTGATGT
Source organism: Oryzias curvinotus (assembly GCA_023969325.1). Classification (NCBI taxonomy): domain Eukaryota; kingdom Metazoa; phylum Chordata; class Actinopteri; order Beloniformes; family Adrianichthyidae; genus Oryzias; species Oryzias curvinotus. The sequence goes on from CM043716.1 coordinate 21,883,104, forward strand.
TTAATGGCTTTTCACACCGAGAAGAACACGGCCGGCGGGAACTTCACCAGCTCAGAAAACTTCAAATCAGATTTCTGCAGAAAAGAAACAAAGGAACACTTTTGTACAGCTGGATAAAAATGACAGATGGACACAGAAAATGAGCCGGAGCCCATTCAGCGACCGTTTCATTCAGATGAACACGTGCAAGTTCATACCAGGACAGAACTGTTTGCCATCAGCCTCTCCCTTCAGGAGTCTCCACAGTGAATCACTCTGGAACCTCTCCAACCTTTTCCAGGCTTCAATGCAAACAGAATTGACTCAAACCGGCCTGCACAAAGCTGATTGATCCTCCAGGTTTCCTTAACTTTTGGGGGTAAAGTTTACCATCACCCAATGATCTGCAGCTGCTTTTAACTTTATTTGTTCACTAGGTTTCCTGTAGCAACCATTAAAATGGGATTTAGATTTTCTCTTAACCCATAACTGTCAAAGTGGAAGATAAAAAAATCAGATGCTAAATTCAGCCTCGTCTAAATTTTAAGGTGTGATGGATAAATGGCAAAGATAAAGAAAAATATCACAAAATGTGTATTTTCTAAATATAATAAAGGTAAGTTTATTAGCAGCCTCCTTGTTACATTAGACTGTTGGATATTTTGTATTACCATGGTCTGTAGGAACAATCATCACAATCAATCCAAGCAAGTAAAGACTCCTGGTTTTTATTTTGAAGTGGAAGGCTCTTCTTCAGTTTCCTCTCGGGATCTTTTCTGCCAAAAAAAACTTTGTTTATATGTTGTTGTTTTTTTTGTTAACTTGCGAGGTTTAAGAAAGTAGCCGTTGAATTTTCCACACCGACTTTCGGTCATGAGATAAATACACTGACCAAAAATATAAACGCAACACTTTTGTTATTGCTCCCATTTTTTATGGTATGAACTCAAAGATGTGAAACATTTTCCACATACACAAAATGACCAGTTCTCTGAAATATTGTTCACAAATCTGTCTAAATCTGTGATAGTGAGCACTTCTCCTTTGCCAAGACAATCCATCCCACCTCACAGGTGTGCCATATCCAGATGCTGATTAGACAGCATGATTATTGTACAGGTGTGCCTTAGACTGGCCACAAGAAAAGTGTGATCTAATATCACTGACCCATGTTTCTTTACTGACTGCACATGACGAGGCACACAGGGCTCAGGTTAAACTCAAGATAGAAAAAAATCCTGAAGAGAATGATCCTATACCCTGAGCACACGGGAAAGCTGAGGGATGTAAAGTAAATGATCCCATTCTCCTCTGTGGTCTCATGTAGGTGAATGAAGAGTCGCCCCCACTGTACCCATGCAGAAAGATCTCGTCTCTCATCTCAAGCGCCTCTGGCAGCTGCACAGAGAATGTGATGGCGTACCCTGACGGTTTCTTTTATGGGGAACAGTGGAGAGGGACAAAGGAAGTGCAGAGGTGGAATATAGAGGCTGTCTGAGTGGGGCTTTTACCTAAGTGCAACCCGTGGAAAGGCTGTGTATTATCAGCTAGAAGGAATTACCTCAAGTCATCTGATATCAGGCTCTGCAGGACACGACTGTGAGTGTTGGTGACCTTGGATGGGCTCAATTTAAACACTGTCTTCAAGCTCAAACACTTTTGTAAATTTAAAGTCCCCCTCTGAGGATTATTTTCCATGGAACCTTTTCCAGTGGTGTTTTAATTATGATTATGAAGATTATTAGCCAAAGTCTCACAACCTAAATGTCTTAAAGACATATTTCATGTTTATCTGAAGCCTCTGTTTCCAAAATCCCCTTTCCATGGGCGTGGCCATTGGTGAACTGAGTAGCTCCGCCCTTAACCCCCCTCCCGTGCCGGACGGCTGCTCTTTCTGCTGTGGCTCTGGGGGGGTCAGTCATTGCTTCCGGTTAAACATGGTGGATGTTTTCTTTGTTTATTCCAGTCCCATGAGTTCATGTCTGTGTGCACAGGGAGGGAGGTGCCGGTCGGACTGATGTGTGGCAGGACGTTTTCCATGGGTACTGTGAAAATATAGATATGCTGTTTGATGATGTGTGTACGAATGTGTATGAGCATCAACGCATGTAATGTAAATGACACCCTTCCCATGGTTTTGTATTATCACCCGCCCTCGTCCTGTCTGAGCAGCTAAAACTCAAAAAAGTTCACATTTATTTTAAAAGGGGTTTTTTATTAACACACTTAAAGAGTAACAACAAACCTTAAAAAAAGCACAACATGTCCATCACAAGAGGCAGTCAGCGGTTTTCATTTGCTGGACAGGACAGGGAAAAAAAGGCTGGAATTGACCTCAAAATTTAGGCTAAATTGCAGCAGCAAGCAGCTGTGGCTCAGAACAGATTTTCAGCTAAAGCACATGCAGATTGTTGAATTCTCTTGCACACAGAATAAAATGAAATGCCAGAAAGAAAGTGACTTTTCACGGGTAATTTCCAACATCGTCCGGCCAACAACAAAATGCAGCCTTGGTCGCACTTAAAATACGTCCTAACTGCAGATGGAGTTACTGCTATTCCAATCTCATCAAACACTGTTAGTTATTAAAGATGTGCGTCATCCCTCCGGAAACAAAACACTTTCTTTGCAGCCGCCCAGTGAAGCTCTTCTGCTTCCTCAGTTGAACAACACACATGACCTTTTAGGCTTTTGCTGTTAAACTGTTGTCACGCACGCAAAACTTTTAGTATGACTCGGCTCTGGGCTCAAACCCACTTTCTCCCTTTGTTTTCACCCTTTGATGTTCACACTCGTTCAAAGCTGGGGTTGCTATGGAAGCCCCTGGGAATGTGAACGCTGAGCTGCAGCACAAGAATATCTGCTAATCCATTTTTAATACTGGCTTAAGTATGGACTTTTAATTAGCTGAATTGAGGATGATTGATCACTGGTCATACAGAGCAGCTGAGCAGCAGAGACAATAACTTCATCATACATGCACACTAAAGTTAGAAAGGCTGTAGCCAAGCAGCATGACAGTGACTGGAGTTTTACAGCCTGATCTCACACCAGATTTAAAAACATTTTCACTTTTTTTCTAAACAAGCATCTCTGTAATAAGGCAGTTATCACAGAAGCACTTTGAAAAACATGGCTTTACATTAAGATTAAAAAACGTGTTAAAAAAGAGCTGCTTCAAAAGTACAATAAATAAACGTTGTTGCCTCGTGTCAGGAACGACTTAGAAAATTAGAGATAACAAAAGCTTGCAAGTCTCCCATTTTCTGGTGTTTAAATATATAAAAAAATAATGCACCTCTCTCCCTTCCGGTTTCTCCTCCAAGCTCCTGCAGTATTTTAGCTGTTCCTAGCACTGCGCTCCTCTGGACTGAGAGGTCTGAGGTCTTTCCAGGGATCTGTTGTAGCCACTCCTCCAGGATCTTTGCCCTCTCATTCTCTACCACCTTCGGGGGTGTTTCCCATTTTGACCTTGGGGTTTCCAGTCCATATTCTGCACACATGTTCCTGTATAAGATTCCAGCCACTTGATTGTGGCGCTCCATGTATGCTTTACCTGCCAGCATCTTACATCCTGCAGTTATGTGCTGGATTGTTTCAGTCGCCTCTTTGCACAGCCTACACCTTGGGTCGTGTCTGATGTGGTAGATCTACACTTTGGGTCTTGTCTGGTGTGGTAGATCTACACCTTGGGTCTTGTCTGGTGTGGTAGATCTACACCCTGGGTCTTGTCTGGTGTGGTAGATCTACACCTTGGGTCTTGTCTGGTGTGGTAGATCTACACCCTGGGTCTTGTCTGGTGTGGTAGATCTACACCCTGGTTCTTGTCTGGTGTGGTAGATCTACACCTTGGGTCTTGTCTGGTCTGGTAGATCTACAGCTTGGGTCTTGTCTGGTCTGGTAGATCTACACCCTGGGTCTTGTCTGGTGTGGTAGATCTACACCTTGGTTCTTGTCTGGTGTGGTAGATCTACACCCTGGGTCTTGTCTGGTGTGGTAGATCTACACCTTGGGTCTTGTCTGGTGTGGTAGATCTACAGCTTGGGTCTTGTCTGGTGTGGTAGATCTACACCTTGGATCTTGTCTGGTGTGGTAGATCTACACCTTGGGTCTTGTCTGGTCTGGTAGATCTACAGCTTGGGTCTTGTCTGGTCTGGTAGATCTACACCTTGGATCTTGTCTGGTGTGGTAGATCTACACCTTGGGTCTTGTCTGGTGTGGTAGATCTACACCTTGGGTCTTGTCTGGTGTGGTAGATCTACACCTTGGGTCTTGTCTGGTGTGGTAGATCTACACCCTGGGTCATGTCTGGTGTGGTAGATCTAAACCCTGGGTCTTGTCTGGTGTGGTAGATCTACACCTTGGGTCTTGTCTGGTGTGGTAGATCTACACCCTGGGTCTTGTCTGGTGTGGTAGATCTACACCCTGGGTCTTGTCTGGTGTGGTAGATCTACACCTTGGATCTTGTCTGGTGTGGTAGATCTACACCTTGGGTCTTGTCTGGTGTGGTAGATCTACACCTTGGGTCTTGTCTGGTGTGGTAGATCTACACCTTGGGTCTTGTCTGGTGTGGTAGATCTACACCCTGGGTCATGTCTGGTGTGGTAGATCTACACCTTGGGTCTTGTCTGGTCTGGTAGATCTACACCTTGGGTCTTGTCTGGTGTGGTAGATCTGAGCCTCTATGTCTCTGGTGCTCAGGGCTTGTTCCTGAGCTGCCAGGATGAGTGCTTCAGTGCTGTTCTGTAGGCCAGCCCGTTCTAGCCATTGGTAGGACTTCTTGATATTAGGAGTTCTGCAGATATTTTAGTAATGTGAGTCCAAATTTTGATAGTTCTGACTTAAACTGGCTTCATCTCCAACCTTCCCACTTTGGCAGGTTTAACGACTGCTGGTCTGTCAGACTGGCCATAATGCAGCGCTGTATGCATTTTGATATTGGCGTAACTATAATCCAGTGTCTGATTAGAGTGTCTAATTAAATTCACAAACCATTTGGGTTTTATTCTATAATAGAGCATATTCTACAAGGCTTAACATATCCAACAATGATGAAGGGACTAGCTATATAGGTATTTTCTTGTCTGTGTATCATGTCATACAGCCACTCCTCTCTTGCTGAGGGGAGTGGGTTGGGTGGACACTACACTGATAATTAGGCACTGCAGTACTCTAATAAAGCATAAACACCAAATAACTTACAACCAGTACACCAGGACTTAAGGATAGCTGTACCTCCACTCTTTTCACTCCTTTGTGTCTTGATAGCGGCAAAAAGGAGTGAAGTCAGCTGTTAGGGCCTCGTCCAGGTCTCCTCCACAAGCTAGGTTTTCCCAAAACAAAGCATGGAGCAGTCCCGTACATACTGCCGTCGATGCACTGGAGCCTGGATTCTATTTGTCACATTACTCAGGGCTGGATGTTTGCCAGCAGTGTAACTGTTAAAGTTTACCTGGCTTTCCTAAAGTCTCTGATCAACTCTCTGTGTCCCTGTTGCCTCCTCTGCCTGCTGCCATTCCACTGATCCAGCTCAGCAGTTTGCTCGGGGAGTGAGACCGAAACAGTTTAGTCAACGTGGATGCTCCATAAACACAGATGTCACAACTCTCAGCTACAGAAAAGCCCAGCAAAGCTTTTTCTGGCCAACTTTTTAGAAAGCACAGAGACACAAAACAAAAAAAAGGAAAGCAAGAATAAAACGCAAAATTAGAAAAAAAAATTGCTTCTCTGAGAGCTTGACAGTATTGCAGACACATTAGCACTATTATTGCCGTCAGTTTCATCTGCAACTACAAACCCACAAAAGAAAGGTGAAGAAAGATAAAGCTCTGAGCTCCAAGGGAAGTAACTTATGGGATCCTTCAGGGCTAAGAATTACCCTAAATGAACAATGCAAACTTGCATTAATAGCGATTAGATTGAAAAGGTGATTGAACTTGTCATTTGTCAGGCATGATTGTGCAAGATGAATAGATGGATACATCCATCCATTCAAGAAATACAAGAAAATGCCCCCACGCTCCAGGCAGCCACCCCTGCCCAGGAGGAAGATGCCCAATAGCGGTGGGGGTCCACAAGGAGTGTTGTAAACATGGCCCGACCAGCCTTACCCACAGTTGGAAATTTGGCGAGGCCCAGCGCTCAGGGGCAAGGACCAGAACCCCCACCATAGGGACACGGACACCCCCCGGCTCAGATGTGATGTGATCCCCGGCTCTTGGTCTTGCCAGAGAGCTCAGGGATCCCTCGCCCTGCGTGGAGAGAGGGCTGCCGGGCCCAGGAGGCCAGCACCCAGGGAACACGGCTGCCGTTGCCAAGGGCCCAGTACCCCCCACCAAGGATGGGGTAGGGTACAGATGGTCCAAGGTCCCCCCTTCCTTGTGAAATGCATGTGTGTGCATGTTTGTGAGGGTGTGTGTGTGTGCATGTATGTGTGTTTGTGTTAGAGTGTATATTTTGAGGGGTAAAGGGTGCGTGTACTAAGGGGGTGCAGTTAAAAATGGCTGGTAGACTATCCCCCAGTGGTCAAACAGCCGTCCCCAAGCCCCCCAGCATAGGCCACAGGTCTCCTCAGCCCAGGGATCCCATCCCCTGATGCGTCGACCACCCCAGGCCCCACACCACCCACCCCACAAAGAGTGAGAGGATTCTCACCCTTTCTCTAAGGGAGTGGCCCGCCCCCCTACGGAGGAAGCTCATTCCAGCCGCTTGTATTCAGGACCTCGTTCTTTGGGTGATGACCCAGAGTTAGTCAGCGACTGCCAAAGGTGAACCGTGATATAGTGAGGGTACGGTGTAAATGTAAGCTTGTTGGTGTGTGGTTTTAAACTTTACCACTGTTGTATTCAAATTTCCTACAGCACTACTGTATAGTGTGAAAACCGAGGAAGATATCAGACGTGTTTCAGCCACTGGAAGAAAAGGACACATTTCATAGCATTTCAATGTCTTTTGTTTTACAATTATATAGTTGTTTCTTTTCGAAAACATGAGCAGAAAGCCAAAAGAATACCATGAAGAATCCTGAATGAGCATTGAATCTTCACCTATTTCTATACCTGTTTATGTTATGAAAGAAGAAACAGCAAAAATGAAAGAATAGTGAAGTTGTGAATGCTGTCATTTTAGCACACTGGCTTATTGACTGTCCAATATTCTTGGGTAGAATACACATAAAGCCCAGGCAGTAAAATCTTTTCCTGTTAAAAGGCAGCTGTGCAGTCTTTGGTACTTTCCTCTAAAAAATGCTGCAGTCATTGTTGTAGTAAGAGGCATAGACGACTGAAAAGGTAGAGACAGGGGAGCATTTTCTCTGTGACACGTCAAACTCCATCTAAATTCTTTGGTTCCAGTAAAAGTTTAAAGAGTGTCTTCTTTTGTGGCTTACAAACTCATAAAGTGACGTTTGTACAAAGGTTAACTTTACCTCATTCATGTGCTAAAGGCCAAAAACAAAAAAGCTTTCTCTGGCTCACCCCCCCCCCCCCCCCTCCATTGTTCAAACAAGACAATGAATTTCCAGCTTTTTACAGGCAGAATGTAACAAAACCCACAATTATGCGTTTTCCTCCAATGCTAACACACACACACAATCAGTTTTTCATTTCTGTTCATTTACCGCCTACTGTTTAATCAACACAGCGCTCACACACACACACATGTGAACTTGGTTATGTCCTCTTTGGGGACAGCCGCTTCCTTTCCTCTGTCTTTATGGTCTGAGTTTGTGGTTCAGGTTCAGAAACGACGGTGTCAGCTCAACTCAAACAGTGCTGCAGGGACAAAGGCAGTGTCTTCTCCCCTCAAAACGCCAAGTGATCTTTAAAGCTTTCCGTCAAACTGAAATAAACCAGACTGACTACGGACAGAGATGTTCAGGATCACATGACTCTGGGAAATGCTGCATATTTTTCTCCTGGGATTTTCAGGCTCTACTTTATATGACAGAGGTTTTTTTTTTTGTTTTGAGGAGAAAAGAAATAAATGAACAAATAGAATGGTGGAGAAAGTATTTGTCTTTGATCCACTGTCAAGATTTCTGCTTGTGGGACATAACATAACTGTAAATGTAGTCCTATTTTCTGTTTCTCTGATGTGTCATTTTGTTTCACACATTTATTTTGTCATTATTAGATTTGGACAGACTACAAAAGTGGAAGAAAAGTCTTGTGAGTTTGTTATGACTGCTTTCTATAGGTACATTTTACTCTCAGTTAATGCTGAATGTAGAGTTTTCTTACGAAACAGTTAAGATTTTTGGCATATTTCTCTGTATTTTACAGATAAACTTAGAGTAAATACCTAAAAATGTTTCAGTCAACTACAAACTATTGCATTTTCTGCATTATGAGGGCCACTTAAAAGACTTAATTTAAAAAAAAAAAAAAAAAGGACATTGCACCTTTTAATCTGGAGCTTTTTAAATTTGGAGAGGTAAGTTAAAATGTAAATCTGCTTCCTTACATGTTGCAAACAAGGCTGGGAGTTACAGGTAATGTGGAAACTTTGACGTGGCTAATGTAGAGCTGGGCGTTCACACTGTTACGGCATACAAGATCTCTACCTATACACCTATATACCTGTAGAGATGGTATAATACCTATACCTATAAAGTAGGCTACTGGAACAAGACATAAATAGATTAGATGTGAGAACAAGGTTCTGTTGGAATGCTACAACTCAAGTAATCCTACTCAGAGAGGACACATCCAGAGAATGTGGAGTGATGGATGCTTCAAAACCCACAATCATTGTTAACAGCCAAACAACTAGTAGCTCAATGTTCTAACATCCACAAATGGCAACTCCTATCACAACTTGAGATTGAAGCGGTACAACACAATTGCAACACCACAGGAGAGCAAGAACAGCAGGTCAGAGAGGAGGCTGTACCACACTCCCACCCTGAGCTTGGGTACACAGCCCCAACAACCACAGAAAGAGGTACACAAAAGACAACAAAGCCAGACGGATAAACACGCTGTTCGCAACTCAACCTGCGAAAGTGTACGCCCAGTGGCAGGGTGAAAACAGCCGAGCAGACCCACCAAGGCTAGAAACTGAACAGTACTGGAAAAGTATATGGGAGAAAGAGACAGCACATAACAGCAATGCCCATTGGCTGGTCTCTCTGAGAGAAGAACATAGCAACCTCCCCGAACAGAATCCAGTAACCATCACAGTGGCAGACATCCAAGAAAGAGAGTCTCAGGTATGAAGAACTGGACAGCAGCAGGCCCTGACATGATACATTCCTACTGGCTAAAGAAACTCCCCTCACTCCACGAGTGCCTAGCAGCACAAATGAACCAGCTGCTAAGAGATGGGACTCACCCTGAATGGCTAACAGAAGGGCGAACAATCCTGATCCAGAAGGATTCCTCAAATGGTGCAGTCCCATCCAATAACCTGTCTCTCCACAACACGGAAGCTCTTGTCAGGCATCATTGCTGACAAGAGCACTGAATGCTTGGGGCTGTACAACATCAACATGACTCTAAGAGCCTTCATAGGAAACTCAATGAAGCTGTGGAAAACTACCCTTGAAGCCAATGGCAAGCCACTTGCACAATTGTCCATCAAATCTGGGCTATACCAAGGTGATGCTCTGTCCCCACTGCTGTTCTGCATAGGTCTGAACCCCCTCAGCCAAATAATAAGCAAGACTGGCTATGGATACCGACTCAGAAATGGGGCCAACATCAGTCACCTCCTCTACATGGATGACATCAAGCTATATGCTAAGAACGAGCGTGACATTGACTCCCTGATCCACACCACCAGGATCTACAGTACTGACATTGGGATGTCATTCAGGCTCGAGAAATGCGATGGTGACAAAGAGAGGCAAGGTAGTCCACACAGGAGGTTTCTCACTCCCAGAAGGAACAATAGCAAACATTGAGGACAGTTACAAGTACCTTGGAATTCCCCAGGCAAATGGCAACCTGGAGCAGGCAACAAGGAAAGCTGCAACAGCTAAGTACCTCCAACGAGTAAGGCAAGTCCTGAGAAGCCAGCTCAATGGCAAAAATAAGACCCGGATAATAATATTATAAACAGCTACGCACTGCCAGTTATCAGATACCCTGCAGGAATAATAAGATGGCCAAAGGAAGAGGTACAGACCACAGATGTTAAAACATGAAAGCTCCTCACTATGCATGGCATGGAGGGTTCCATCCCAAATCCAGCACCCTGAGACTGTATGCTAGCCGCAAGGAAGGAGGCCGAGGACTAGTGAGCGTAGAAGCCACTATCCAGGATGAAACATCCAAGATGCATGAGTACATCAAGCTCAAGGCCCCAACTGACAGTGTGCTCAGTGAATGTCTCAGGCAATGGAGAGCAGAGTAAGATACTGGAAGGGACAGCATACATGGAGCGACAAAATCAAGTGGCTGGAATAATATACAGGAACATGTCTGCAGAATATGGACTGGAAACCCTGAGGTCAAAATGGGAAACACCTCCAAAGGTCGTAGAGAATTAGATGGCAAAGAACCTGATGGAAACATCAGGAAGAAGGAACATGAGAAACTGGACAAATACCAGGGACTGGAAACTGGAGAAAGCCTGGAAAGTGAAGGTGACGGTGGTGCCTGTGGTAATTGGAGCACTCGGGGCAGTAACCCCCAAGCTAGAGGAGTGGCTACAACAGATACCTGGAAAGACCTCAAACCTCTCAGTCCAGAAAAGCGCAGTGCTAGGAACAGCTAAAATACTGCAGGCCCCTCAAGCTCCCAGGCCTGGCTTGGAGGAGAAACCACCCGCAGAGGGTGAGAGGGGCGTTGTTTATATATATATAAAGTATATGTTTATGTATGTGTTTGAAATACAATGCAATTCAATGAGAAATTCTCATTTTAAATGCTTAAATATACAGACTTATTACGAAAAGCAGATTTTTCAGTGAGGCAATTATTTTAAATTAAGTGGACAATTCAGAACATTTCTGATTCCAACAAGATAAAAAAGGCTCTCTGTCTTTTTGCCTTCAACAGTTTTTGTTGTTGTTGGACTTGTCATATCCAATAATGGAGACAACTGAAGAGAGCTGAGAGGCTGAAAGCCTGTAGTGTTGGTTTTACTATTACAATATAGGGTTATATATCTTCAGAGAGCCAGGGTATATATTTGTAAAATCCCCATTTTGCTTTGGTTTTTTAAATAGTTTTTATTTATTAATTTATTACAATCTATGTTTTAAATATATATTTTATTTTATTTTTACAGAGGGAAGAGAGAGAGGAAGACAGTGTGTGTCTTTGTGTCTTGTGGATACAAGTGCCGAGTTGCTAATTTGAGTAGGTTATGATTTTAAGCTTCGTAACATTTATACTAGATCTGCTGGAAAGTCAAATTATTACATCCAAGAGTGATGTTCTGACAGTAAGATAAGCAGAACATATCAGTCCATCAATACACTTTGGGTTAGGAGGAGGGATAAAGCAGACAGGGAGCAGTGAGACAGTGTGCACGTGGGGGTGGAGTTACATGCACACTGCTGAAGCGTACCTCATGTTTATTTGGGGGACCACATCCTCCCTAGCCCGACCGGCCAGACCAGGAGAATGGGAGCAGGACACGCCCGGACGAGGAGCACCCCCGGCGAGGTGCAGAGGAGTACCCCCTACGGGGGCCCCTCTGGCACCGGGGTGCATGGGCGACCCCAGTGTCAGGGCCCCCAGGCCACAGGACAGGTGCCCTCCGCCGTACCAGGCAGCACCCACTGGAGCCACCGGCCGCTGGACACCAAATCGCGGGCCAAGGATGGAGCCAGGGCCCAGAAGACCCAGGAGCCGCCCACCGCCCAGCCAGAACATCATCAGCACAGATCATGACACAACCACAGCTCCACCCCTACCTCCCCCCACACTACACTGCCCTCCACAGCCCCCTCATCCAACACGTTCCTCAACCCCTCTTCCTGTATCCGCCACCGACATGGTGGTCTAATGATGTGGTGTCAAATTAGCGCCTAAATTATTTGGCATCAAAACTGTAAAAGCAGGAATCAAAACCCGAATTCTGCAAACCAAAACCCAAAATCTGCGAACCAAAACCCACAATTTGCAACCAAAAGCCATTCCCCAAAGCACAATCCTATTTCTCAGCTGCCGATTTGTTTTCTCGCCTTTCTGAAATCCTGTTTTTGAGTTGCAGTTTTATTTTGAAATTATCTTTTTGAGTTGCGCTTTTATTTTTTGAGTTGAGCTTTTTTTTTGCGGTTGCGATTCTAAAACCTGTCACACACGTAAAAACAGCGCCACGTCAGTCAACGGGAGGGGAGGCGGGACATCCCCACATCCAGAAGCTCATTGGCTACCGAATAACACAGAGTCTTACGTCAACAGACCAGTTTAGAATGTGCCGGTAAGTTTTTCAAACCTTTTACTATATTAAACGATCAAACTCGTACTTTATTTAACCAGAGGACGCAAGCACAGTCAGATGAGGAGCTCCACCAGTAGCTGCTAGTGAAAAAAGATGTTAGAAAGTTAGACGTTGCATGACAAACTATCACCATTGTTCTCCCGTGTTAGCATGCTAGCTAGCTCAATGCTAGCGGGGTTTACAGCTCTTTCCATGACTTTAATGGATTAAACAAAGTCGATTTTTTCACCACAGTGTCAGTATCAGTCATGTAAACCTGGGAATAATTGCCCGTGAATTGTCATTAGGATTAATTAAATATGTTATAACCTGTAAGGTTTCTCAATATTTTTTAAGGGTTTACAGACAGAGGGAATTAACAGAGCAACAATATTGCTGTGTCATATTTACTAAATGTATGCGTCTGCACCATGCAGACGGGTAGAATTCTGGTATGAGTGAATCAGAGCAGAGAAAATTGTAGCAGACCAGCAAAAACGTGCTTTATTCCCCTTAAAATTATTCCAGTATTAGACATCAATAGAATTATTAGTTTCTTTTTAATTAGGTGGTGATTTTAAAATCATGGACTATTCCTGTATGTCTGTTGTTTTCTATAAGGACCGTTGTTATGCATGCCATAACAAAAAAGGCAGGAATTCTGAGGCAGCTGCAACGTGGATGTCTACAACTTCTTGAAGGTACAGAAAACAATTTTAATCTTAATTTTTCTCTTCTTTTTTGGGTTAATTAACTTTGCTGTTTTTGTTTCTTTCCAGATGCAGGCCCCAAAGACGTCCCTGGTGTGATGCAAAGGCTGTCCGGCAGGCTCACAGACATCTCCTGTTAACTGAAAGAGAAGCATTTAAAATAGTTGTCCATTTAGACCATGATTGCATTGACAACATGCCCAGGCACACCGTCTGCTTCCCATTTCTCAGTGCCTGCACGAAAACAGTGACTTTTCCACCTCAAGTCTTTTGAGGAGTTTTAAAAAGTTATTTTAATTTATCTGAATTGTGGTTCAGAATTTCACAGAATCTAATACACTTGACTCTGTGTTTCAAAGATATTTGCAAAACCATCAATCAGTCTTTTGTACAAAACACATATAATGGTTAAACATTAAAAAGTGAAGCATTACAAAATACCAGTGGTGATTATTAGCCATTTATTTTCTTTAGGGGGGCAGTATTTTGTAAGGCAGATGAGATCTGTTCACATTGTTGGTTTCTGATACACCCTGCTGAGATGACATGCATAGATCAGTACATAAATGTGAATGTCTTGGCCATGGTTTTCCGATGTCCCACAAGGGTTGAACAGGTCTGAGAGGAGAGAGGACACGCCACAGAGGGAACAACAACTCCAACAGTTTCCTGCTCTGCCTGGTTTAAGTTAGACTGTCGTCCAATGTCCACAGCATCCTGCACACAAAGAAAAATGTATTTAAGAAAGTTAAAATGAGAAAAAAAAAAGAAAATATATATATATATATATATATATATATATATATATATATATATACACACATACACACACACACACACAGCTAAATATTGTGAGAGTTAACTTTCCGTGTGAACCTGCAATCTTTAAGGTTGAGAATAAAATGGTTTTGGAATACAGTTCAAAATCAGCAAAACTTTATTGATCCCACACCTGGGAAATTTGTTCTGGGACCTCAAATAAATGTGTTTCTGAATCATAATTTTACTTTTATTATTTTAAATAGAGATGAACTTGATCCCAAACTAGGAAAGGTGTCACTTTCTTACAGCAATATGTTGCTTTGTTCAATCAATCTGTAATCCCTAAAGATTTATTGAGAAACCTTTTAAATTATACATGAATGTACTTCTTGAAAAAAATCTGTGATTAATCCTAGTGACAATTCATGGGCAATTATTCCCAGGTTTACATGACTGATACTGACACTGTGGTAAAAAAATCGACTTTGTTTAATCCATTAAAGTCATGGAAAGAGCTGTAAACCCCGCTAGCATTGAGCTAGCTAGCATGCTAACACGGGAGAACAATGGTGATAGTTTGTCATGCAACGTCTAACTTTCTAACATCTTTTTTCACTAGCAGCTACTGGTGGAGCTCCTCATCTGACTGTGCTTGCGTCCTCTGGTTAAATAAAGTACGAGTTTGATCGTTTAATATAGTAAAAGGTTTGAAAAACTTACCGGCACATTCTAAACTGGTCTGTTGACGTAAGACTCTGTGTTATTCGGTAGCCAATGAGCTTCTGGATGTGGGGATGTCCCGCCTCCCCTCCCGTTGACTGACGTGGCGCTGTTTTTACGTGTGTGACAGGTTTTAGAATCGCAACCGCAAAAAAAAAGCTCAACTCAAAAAATAAAAGCGCAACTCAAAAAGATAATTTCAAAATAAAACTGCAACTCAAAAACAGGATTTCAGAAAGGCGAGAAAACAAATCGGCAGCTGATAAATAGGATTGTGCTTTGGGGAATGGCTTTTGGTTGCAAATTGTGGGTTTTGGTTTGCAGAATTCGGGTTTTGATTCCTGCTTTTACAGTTTTGATGCCAAATAATTTAGGCGCTAATTTGACACCATATAATGACCCTACCCGGATTTATCACATCACCTTGATTGAAGGGCTCTGAGTCTCTTATCTCCCAAATGAAGAACGATTAAAAAAAAGAGATTTGCAATAAAAGTTGCAAAAGTAAAAAAATAATGAAGAATTTAAAAACAGAAAAAATACAATCTTTGCTGATCAGAGTTAGTTTAGCCTTGCTAACAAAAAAAGACTACTAAAGCAGCTAAAGTGATCCTCCAGCAGCTAAAGTGAAGCCTGCCCTGCAGAGCACACAGCATGTCTGACGCAGCGCCTCTTCTTTGACAGCAAACTCCTCTCTTATCTCTCTGAAAGGAAACAGAGCTCACGAGGACGCAGATGGCTCGGCGCTGTCACAAACACGACCCTGTCAGCACGACGGCCACATTTGTGGAAACATGCAAGAGGAAAAGAGCAAAGACAGGCTCTCCATCTCACTGAGAGTAATTACTGCACCAACTTAAAGCTGCTGGCCTGCTGCACATGGAAGTGCTCTTCCTTTCAGGAACCCAAACTTCAAGACCTGCAAAAACATGACGGGGACGATGGAGCCGGCCTCCAGCAGCAGCTTTGCTAATATCACTGTCGCTATTCACTTCTGATTCAACAAGCACTTTCACATGTAACCCTGGAGCATCAAGTCTGAGTCAAAATAATTTTAAAGTTGATTTTAAAGTACAGATTTTGACACGTGTCCAAAAATGACAACTTAAAGGCTGATAAAACAAAGAGAAAATACAAAAAACTTTCAAACTACCATGAAAATGAACCCTTACTAAAAAACAGGAGATTTCTTTCAAGCTGAAAATCGACAGATTCATCAGACAAACAGTGACTGCTTGAATTAAAAAAAATCTCCTCATGACTCAAACCTCCAGCCTCAAAAACATTTGGTTTTTGACCACAGTCATTGATTTGCAAAAGAGCTGCTGTGAAGCCCCGCCCACTTCCTTTCAGAAGTTGGATGGAGGATGGAGGAGTTTACCCACCGATGTTTCTGCTGGAATTCTGCATCATTTAGGAATGAGCATCCAGAAACGGATGACGTGTCCTCTGAGTGCTCAAATCTGTTCCACAGAGATACCTTCAGCTCTTTTTGAAAGATTTGGATGATGTATTCTGGAGAGATTTTCCAAGACAATTCACTGTTGAGGGATAAAGTTTTTTAGTGATCCACAATAACTCTGTTCCACAGCAGACCTGGACTGAAGGACCAGACTGTTTCAGCCAAAATTTGACCCCCACCACATCAACAAAAACTCACAAAACTTTACCCACCCCTAGTACCTGGTGAAAAGGAAGTTTGGGTATAGCGAACGACCCCCTCCCCCCCAAATAAATAAATAGATAATGATGTCACAGCAGGAGACATCGTCATTAAAACGATTGAGGTTAAAATCTTTCTTCTTCCGGTTCTCGGAGAAGACGCCACGGAGGCGGAAGCAGCTGCAATTCGCAACTCTGTTTACCACATAAAAGCGTAAATATTGAGAAAAGCAATTCCTAAGCATGCCCCCCCCCCCCCCCCGTAAAAAAAAAACAGTGTCTGAGAAATATGAGGATGTCGAGAAGTTGCTCGATTTCGTGCTGGAGCAGATCAGAGTCACAAAGACCAATTCTGGACGCGCTCGGAGAGGGGAAGCAGGTCCGACTGCTACAAGAGCAGACAGGAAACACGTAGTCAGAAAAGGAATGGACGACCAGGAACAGAACTCCAGAATGAATGACGTTATTATCACCTGATTGAAAATCAAACCCTGGTCATACGTGCATGCAGTGACCGGCGGGAACGACGAGCAGGAGACGAGCTCTGCGGAGGAACAGGTGGAGGAGTTCCCAAAGTCCAAAGGAATTTCTCTGGATGCAAACAATGTGGAGATCTGCAGACCGCTTCCAAGAAGGAGAGAGAGCGACAAACCGTAGATATTTAATGTACTGCTCCCTAATACTACCATATTTTACCCACTGTATAGAAATTTTGGGGAATAATTCTAAGAGTTCTCTACATCATCTCTTTACTTCAAACAACTAGCCATCAGAATTGTACATAAAGCCAGGAAAAACAATGTATTTGATCAATCCAGACTTTTAAAGCTGTATGACCTTGTGGATTTTTGACTTACAACTTCTATACAGAGCCAGTGGGAAATCGTTACCATTCAATATCCAAAAACAGTTCTTAGAAAAGGAAGGAGGCTACAGACTGAGGGGATGTAGGAACTTCAAGATCAAACTGACAAGAACCACAAAGAAAAGTTTCTGTGTGTCGGTGTGTGGCACTAAACTCTGGAACGGGTTCAGTAATGAGCTCAAAAAATGTTAGAATATCCAAATATTCAAGAAAGTGTAGAAAGAAACTCTGATTTCAGGATATGAAGATAAGAATTAAGGATCAACAGGTGATTGAATGATTCCAAATAATCATCAAAGATCTTTTAATTAAAATCAATGAGTTTTACATTGTACAGTGCAAAAAAGATTACTGAAAAGTTTGAATTACAATCAATAACTATTGAATTTCTTGACTTGATCTTTAATGTGTAGCAAGGATATCTGGATCTAATGAAGTAGTAATCTGATTATAATCAATGAGTATTTCTGTTACCGTTACTGTTGACTGAAATCATGAATGAATGTTTTCTGAAGATAATCAGTCATTACTAGACACTGGATTTGGTTACTTGAAAAGAATCTATTGGATCAGAACCGGATTACAAAAACTGTAAAACTATCAAATGATTGAACTCAATAAGGGGGGGGGGGGGGGGATTATATAAACTCACTTCTTCCTGGTCCTTTTCAAGCAATAAATCAAACTTTACTCTACTTCAGTTAATGATCACTGTATTTAATTAATCAAATGTGAATAAAGTGTCACTCTTCTTTGTTTTTTTATCGATGCATTTCATCATTTCTGTAGTTTGGTAAATCTATGTAAACTCTGTTGCTTTGAATTCTTGAAATCAATCAGCCAATCAAAATCATTTTTGGGGCACAAAAACATAACATTTCAAATTCCAC
>CM043716.1:21906066-21937376 GCA_023969325.1 Oryzias curvinotus
TTTTGAAAATGAAATAAAAGGAAAAACCTTTTCAAAACTTTCCCCTATTTTATGTTCAATGACAGCAACAAAACATTTCCATTATACGTCTGAAAGTTGAAGCCAATTTTGCTTCTTTTCACAAACAGCCAGCGTCGACTAAAAGGATCCACCTCAATAATTCACGATGCCTCCAATTCCAGTTCATGCTGCCTGTGCCTCTATTTCCACTGGGAAGTGATGATAAGTGACACAATGCTGGGATGGATGACAACGGTGTAATCATGCCCCAAAAGGAGGATCCTTGCTCATGTTTGCTTGTAGTCAGATGCCTTTAAGTCCAGCAGAGTCAGAAGCAGAAACACTGGCATCCATAAAAAAGGGCTGTAGAAAAGGAAACTTCTGCACATGTGAAAGTGTTATTTAGGCTGTTTGGTGTTTTATAAGGTTACCAGGGAGCTGGCCTACGACAAAGTTTTAGGGCCACTAAAATAAAAAAGTAAAATTACGAGATGTAAAGTCGAAGATGTACTAGATTAAAGTGGAAGTGAGCGTACAGAGCAAAAAGGGAACGCCACACAGCAATGTAGTAATGTAGTAGAACAGGTGAGCTGAATGTTTATTGATAACGTTACAAATGTTTGGAAGCTCCTTCATTTGATTTATGATTTATCAATGTTTTATTCATTGATGGGTGGTTTGCTGGATCTCTGCAGCCGTTGATGAAGACGTCGGTGTTCCTGCAGATGTCCACTTCAATCCTGTCTTCCTCCACCAAAGACAAGATCTCTACGTCTGTGTGATGCTTCCGTCTGAGGAGGAGCACTTTCTGGCATTTTCAGCATTCTTCTGCTAAAATAACAGACCATTTTCATTTGTCTTTGTTGTTTCATGTTGAAACGGGATGTTTCATCTGGAGGGGGGGGGGTATGGAACTGTTTACACATTGGTGTTGTGTTCATGACAGGTTCATTACGTCATGAGACAAATGGACTTCTTGGTGTGTGAATGAAAAGGAGAATAAAGTATTGGTCCTCTACACCCAAACGTGTCTCTGAGCTCCTTATTTTACAGATGACACTCCGCTTTACCGACACCGAACCCCAGAAAGACGGCTACACTGATAAGAATCTGATTCTATTTCTTTGTTTCTGAAACCTATGTAGAAATAAAGCTTCACAAAATGCTCCGCATCTTTCATCTTCAAGCACGGCTCTGATAAACGGACAATGTTGGAGTTTTTTCCTTGTTAATCTATGACTTTTTTTTCTCGTAAATTACAAAAAAAATGTTTGTAAACTGGCCCTAAAGCTCTGTCGTACTGGCCTCTTTCATTAGGAGAAAAATAGTTCTGAGGTTCTGTGGGATCCTTCAGTCATGGCCCAGTTCTGTGCAAAGCTGACACTGGAGCCTGTCGGTGCTCTGAATATTCATGAAGAACTAAAAGCAGCAGCAGGGAGAGGCAGTAGTGGAGTCAAAAACCAGGTCTGAGCAGATGTGCCACTGTGTTGGTGCTCAGCACCATGAGCTCAGGCACAGCAGCTTTACTGTACGGACAACAGCAGTGATGCATCCAGCCTTCACATCGGGTTCTGAACCGATCCAGGCTATGGAACGGTGGGTTTCCTGGTTCTGTCCAGCACTCACTTTGTGCACAACAATCTGGCCCAGAGCAAAAATGCCACAGTTTGCTTTAATGTCATTTCGTTTATTGATCACATCATCAAATCCACCAGAACCGGGCTCCAGTCCAGCTTTACAAGCCGGGTTTGCCTCTGAGTGCATGAAGGAGCGATCACAGTAGCAAACAAACTACACGTTAGCATCAACAACCTACAGCTCGACGTGTTTGTGAGGAAACTAGCCAAACTTTCTCCTTTATGGTTTTCTTAAAGAAAGTAGTTTAATGGCTTCAACACATTATTTGGGTTCGAAATTATTATTACAAATTATTTGTGTTAGCAGCCAAAACAACTGATCGCGTCTGGCAATTTTGGATAGGTTAACACTGAAGTAAACGTCGCTGTTTGTCCTTCACTGTACAGAAATCCAAATACTTTTTTGTCTTCCATGTACACAAGGAGGGTTATTCTGGATCACTGCAAAAAAAATGAACGGATACAATGCAAAGAAATACATAATTATAAAACAAGTTCAAATGTTGCATTCAAGGAATCAAAAAGATGCTGAAACAACACTGACAAAAAAAAATGGAATTGTGAATCCTTGACTGTATGCATGGCTGTTTTTATGGTTTTTATCCTCAGAATGCCATAATTAATCCTGGAAGAACAGATGTGGCCACAGCTGTGGTGCCAGTTGGTCAGTTTGGTTTAACAGACTCACATCAGACTAAAATCTGAACAAACATCAAACTTTTGTTTGTGTTTGGAAGTTGACGTCAAAAGATGACAACTGGATGGGATTTTTAAGATGAGAAGAGGTCAGACGGATCAATGGAGCATCCAGCAACTGTATGACAGACTTAACAAAGGATAAATGCTAAACATTTTTATATCATGGGTTAAGGAACCAGGTTTAAACTGAAACTAAACTAAACCTGAACGTAGAGGCCCTGGGTCCTTGTTCACACAGCGAAACAGTGTGTACACATCAAGTAGTTAAGGTAGTATGACGTATAAATGTACTACCTTTGACCAGTGGCTGGTTCAGCTAAACATTAAAAGATCCGCTTTTATCATGAAAACAGCAAAATGAAGGAGAAGTGGCATCTTTAAAAAATGCTCAGATGGTTCAAAGACATCGTAGTTCACATCAACGCACGTTTAAAAAACTACAAAAACTGTGTTTATATTTATATTTCTAATTATGTTTTCCCACTTATAGGATCAGACTCAATAGAAAGCAGGCAGAGTTAATGACCTGGACTAAGATCTCCACAGGTAGCCTGGAAAGGTCACCAAGAGGCAAAGCGACGCGTGACCTTTTAGGCTGATCCAGCTGCACGGCTGCAACCAAAGCAAGGCGGTTCAGAAGGAACGTCAGCAGTCGTGATGGAAGAGCACTGCAGTGCAGTTTTTCACACTCTTGGTCAACACGACCTGTCTTATCATTCATGTAAAAGTGCATTTCATGTGATTCAGAACTGTTACAGCAGTTTCTTAAATTGTCTTTAGTTTGAAGAAAAACCTAGTCGATCCATACAGCAAAATGTTAGACTTTATTAACTCTTTGGTCAGATTTACACTTTCTCATTTGACAGAATCCGATTAAACCAAATGGGACAAACCATACGGATGAACCTGAAGGACATAGGGGGTCCTGAAGTGCAAACTACACTAACAAATCACTCAACGCAATAACATTTTACCGATCACAATTCAAAACACCTCAGTCGTCGTTTAGAACAAAGTTTCTGCAGAGGTTCGTTAGAAATTCACCCCTGAGTTGAGGACTGACGGATCCCACAGAGTTGTGTTGGTGCGGAGTAAGCCCACCCACATTTCCCATCAACTACCAGCTTACATACTCTTCCAATATCTTTCAGTAGTGATCAATATCAGAGCTATCCAGCTGTACAGTTGAGACCCAGATTCCAGCTCAGACCATGAAAACAAAAGACATTCATGGATCCTAGTAACCCCAGCGAACACTTCCTGGATGCCCCACACCTGACTCTCTTTCACTCACTCAATCACAGCGTACTTACGCTCTGCACATAGCCTCACTCAGAGCAGAGTCTTGTTTGTGCCACTCTGTCTTCTTTACCGAGCGTTATGTCCAGGCCTGATTTTCTGCTTTCCTGACCCTGTTCTCTCTTTGACTCAGTTTGCCTCACGCCTGGACCCTGACTTCTCCTTTGATGCTCTCATGCTGGTTATTGACCCTTGCCTGCCTGACCCTGATTTGGCTTTGAGGACATTTAGCTGAGCTAATAAACCCGCTGCATTTGGGTCCAGCCTGTTCTTGTGGCAGTCACGAAAATATGTTCTTTTTTAAACAGCATTTTTTTGTCTGCTCCTGATTCACAACAATTTCAATAAAAAAAATGTAAGCTTAATATATTTTATATATGTCCTCCATCATCAGAAAAATGGCACAGGAACATGTTAGAAACACAGTTTTCAACTATTTAAACCATTCATTATTTTCCATCCATTCCATGATTTACCCTTTTTTTTAAACACTGAACATTTTGAATTTATCCCAATATTTTCTGGTTCTCTATGCAGGGGTCACCAACCCTGTTCCTCGTCAGCTACCGCCCTGCTTGTTTTTCAGCTAACCCTGCTTCAGTAATTGCTGCTCCCCAGGATCAGGTGTAATCAGTCAATCAGAATCGCGGCTGATTCAATCCAGCTAATCAGCATCTATTGCTGATTGTTTTTTTTTTTTTTTTGTGCCAATTGTTTCCCTTTAAGTTTCATTTTCATTCAGCAATATAGCATTCAACCCTGCATTTTTTTCTGGAAAAGCAGGGTTGAAAGCGTTCATCCCATTGTTTTCCTGTTTCTCTTCTTTTATTCTAGTATCTTCCACCATTTTTTGGCATTTAACACCATCTACGATTTCTATTGTAGAAGGATTTTAACCATTCAACTATTCAAATGTTCAGCTCTTTCAGGTTTTTCCAGCTGTGACTTTTGGTCCTTTAAATCCTTAAACTTTACAAAATATTCCAGGATTTCCAGGATTTTTTGCCTCCATTGAAATAAATGGGGAATCCTTGGTGCTGAAGCTCGCTGGTTCAATACCCGGCTCTGGTATTTTTCACAAAAATATGTTCTTTGTTAATGTGTTGTTTTCACTTGATTTATGGTCAACTTTGATCATTTTTTTATGTCTTTAATATTTTTATGCCAATTATTACCCTTTACGTTTCATTTTCATTCTGCAATACAGCATCAACCCTGCATTTTCTTCTGAAAAAGCAGCTCCTTCTAGTTTCCATTGATCTTCATTCATGAAGTTGATGGAAATGACTAGAATGTATTCATTCATAATCCATGTCAGGGTTACGTTCAGCTCAAGAAAAATACCAGAAAAATCCAACAATTTTTACCAGAACCAGCCAGCCTTCAAAAGGAAAACACAACGGATGGGTGTTAAGCGTGAGATAACTTACAAGCATATTCCACGTATATGATTAATAAAGTAAAAAAAATGATATATTTTGTTCTTGTGTTTGTATGTGGGCAAGCTTTGAGTGCTTGAGGGCAGAACTGGAAAAAAAAAAGGGGGGGGGGGGCGTCCAGTGTTTCAAACTAGCCAGGACCGCCTCTGGCTGGAGGTAGCAGAGATGATGATGTTGAGGTTCTCTTTGGGACCAAGATGGATCAGGAATGAATCCATCAGAGGAACAGACCATGGTAGATGTTCTGGAGGTAAATGCAGGGAAGCAGATGGAGACGGTTTGGACACGTTGAGACAGGGATCAGTGATGATGGTGGTAAAAGGATGTGGAGCTTGGAGCTACCAGGAAATAGAGGAAGACCAAAGAGGAGGTTCATGGATGAAGGGGGACATGAGGGTGGATGGTGTGCTCCATCTGAAAGACAGAGAGGTGTGATTGCTTTTTATCATGTAATGGGAGGATCCATCCCACGTGACCCCTCTTCAGCCCTGAGAAGTGGTCAGCAGTGACTTCTCCCTAACCTTCATGTGACTGACATTGAAGTAGAACGGTTGGTCCATCATGTGATCTTTGCGATCCAGTTCAGTCTGAGAGTGGAGCTGCCTTGGTGGAAAACTGAGGTAAGAAGTGAATGGACTGACAGAAATCAGCCATGTCCAGGAAGGGCTAAGCTGGAGGCTGTGGTGAAGCAGACGCTGCCAGAATCACCGACTTACACCACAGATTTCTTGAAGTCTAAACTCCAAAAGAAAACCTCGGTTCCAGACTGTGTTTAGAAGGGAGCAGCAGATGTTCTGTTTGTCTTCTCACAGACATGTGCTCTTTAATTACAACATCAGCACAACATCTGTTCTTCTTTCTGTGAATAACACATTAATTGGACAGTTAATTCTAATTTATGTGCATGAAGAAGATTTACAGAGCACGAGAAAAAGGATATCAAACTAAACGTAAAACCTTTGGTGGATAAAATAAATGAAGTTACAAAGGCATTCACTAAATGAAACAACCGGCCGAAAGTAGAACATTCAGTTAGGGTTTTATTAACAGCTACTTACTGTAACCTTTTTTTAATCTAGTTCCTTTTGAATAGAAGAAATACACATGTTGTTAGAGGCTGCTGATGCCTTATTATCTTGGAACATTTAAGGATGGAACTCTGGAAACTGTGGTTGATTCCTGCCCAGCGCCTGGATGTCACAGTTCATATGTTGGAAAAAGGAGTGAAAACTGCACCACAGTTTCACCGGAAACCTACTGCCTCTGCTGGTAGTAGCAGGAGAAGACAGCCGAACATGCCGGTCAGCAGTGAACAGTTTCTCAGCAGAAATGGATCTGGTGATCAGCTGATTTGGTTTCTATTATGATCACCTCATTTTTTTAAAGAGTTACAGTATGACTGAAAGTTGACTGACTAAATGAACTAGGTACATAAACCAAATCCCATGAATTAGATCACACCAGTGCACACTCTCTGTGTGCTGCCAGTTTATCGCCCATGCCAGGAATCCACCTTCACAACAATAAACAACTCTGAACCCAGAGAAAGTCATGCAAAGACGTCAGCCACATTAGATCTGAACCCTTCAGCGTGAGGCTAGAAGGGCCAAACCATCATCATCGTGCAGCCAAACACACAAGAAATGTGCTAATCCCCACTATGAAAGTCGCTTCCTCCTGTAGGATCTCTGTTCGCTTAATGTTATGCAGTCTCAGCAGAAAAGTTCAACCAGTTAGACTCTTCTACAAACTGAATGTGTCACCTGTGAATCTGGAAGGTAAAGATACTGAAGCTGTGCGAGCCCAGATGAGAAGGAAGAACCAGAAGCAGCTCTGAGAAGAGCCAGCCTTGTTTTCCCTTTCAAGCGATCTCTGCATCAACCTCCCTCTGGCCGTTGTTCGGCAACAAGTTGCACCTCTTCACATATTTGCTGATTGCCTATACTGCTTTCACCACCTGCCCACTGCTTGAAGAGACACGTGGGCTAAAATGATGTAATGAAAAACCCCAGTAATATCCTTCAGCCTCCCACAGCACTGTCAAACATTCATCTGGCATCCAGCTCTGTCTGCGGCTCCTTCAATTCCAATAACAAAGTAGAATCAATAAAAGATTATGAAAGGGAGGGAGGGGCCATAAAAACATAATGGAGCTGTTGACATTAATTCTAGAACCCCTTCAGAAAACAGCCTTTGACTAATATCATAAACATTTATCAACTCATACTGTGTTCAGTAAAGGGTTTTCAGAAAATTCACACAATCATATGAAGTGGAGCTTGTTATAACAAACACTTCATATGAAAAAAGGTTGCATTTGAAGTTATTGGCTTTTTAAGTACAGACTTGAAGAGAAAAACACATTATAGTCCTTTGAAAAAGCAGAAAGAATTTTCTCAATTGGGTCAGAAATGATTGTTTTGATAACTGGGTTATTCTCTTTAATTTTTTAAAGGGGCAAAGGGCTTTAAAATCACAGTGATTTTGTTCTTTGGAGCTTCAGGTGTGAATCAACAATACTGTCAAAGGAGATCCTGCTGCAATAAATCTTAAGACTTTGAGCTATTTCAGAAAATGTTTGGGGCACTAAAACACAAGAAATCAATAGTCGTGTCACATTCTAAAAAAAATGCTGTGATGAGAACAGAAGCTTCAACCTGCAGGGCTCAGAGAGGTGATGGTAAAGGAGGATCCTAAGGCAGAATGATGGACTGGAGAGGCGCCACCATTGACTTTAGAGATTGTAACCTGGTCACTTCGGTTCTTCTGTCTTTTGTTGAGTCTGGGTCCATCTGTGCCCCCTCCTTGCTGAGAGTTGCACCTACAGTGGTGGACAAAATAGTTGGTACCCTGCAGTTAAAGTAAGAAAGTCTATAATGCTCACTGAAATTACTTGAAACGTTCAAAAGTAACAATAAATTAAAATTTTGTGAAAATTGAATAATCAAAATCAGCCATTACTTTTGAGTTGTTGATTAACAGAATTATACAAAAAAAAAAAAAAAAAACTAATGAAATAGGGCTGGACTAAAATGGTGGTACCTCCATAAAAGACGGAGAACTAATTGCCCAGGGGGTCATGATGAACTCAGGTTTGTCCTTTAATCGACATCACAGCTGTTTTCAAACCCAGAATCAGTCAGTCTGTCTATTTAAAGGGAGACAAATGGTCACGTTGCTGTTTGGGGAAAAGGTGTGAACCACACTGAACATGGACAACAGAAAGGAGAGAATTGTCCCAGGACATTAGAAACAAAATGATAGACAATCATCGTAAAGGTAAAGGCTATAAAACCATCTCTAAGCAGCTTGAAGTTCCTGTGACCACAGTGGAACATATTATTCAGAAGTTTCAGATCCACGGGACAGTAGCCAACCTCCCTGGACGATGGAAGAGGAACATTGATAACAAATAGAGGAGACAGATAGTTGGAACTGTATCCAAAGAGCCCAGAACAACCTCCAAAGACATTAAAAGTGAACTCCTAGATCAAGGTACATCAGTGTCAGATCACACCATTCGTGGTTGGTTGAGCCAGAGTGGACTTCATGGAGACGACCAAGGAGGACACCACTGTTGAAAGGAAATCAGAAAAAAGCTACACTTGTATTTGAAAAATGCATGTTGACAAGCCACAAAGCTTCTGGGAAAATGTCCTTAGACAGATGAGACCAAACTGGAGCTTTTTGGTAAGGCACATCAGCTCTATGTTGGTAGACTCAAACATGAAGCATCAACCAAAAGAACACTGTCCCTATTGTGAAACATGGAGGAGGCTCAGTTCTGGTTTGGGGCTGCTTTGCTGCATCTGCCACAGGGGGTCTGGAAGTTGTGCAAGGTCAAATGAAATCTCCAGATTATCAAGGCATTCTGGGTAGAAATGTGCTCCCTAGTGTCAGAAAGCTTGGTCTCAGTCACAGGTCATGGGTCTTCCAACAGGACAACCATCCCAAACACACAGCCAGAACCCCCAAGAATGGCTCAGAGAAAAGCGTTGGACTATTCTGAAGTGGATTCTATGAGTCCAGATCTGAATCCCATTGAACATCAGTGGAAGGAGCTGAAACATGCCATTTGGAGAAGACACCATCAAACCTGAGACACCTTTAGCAGTTTGCTCATGAGGAGGGGGCCAGAATACCTGTGGACAGGTGCAGAAGGCTCATTGACAAATACAGAAACCGTTTCATTGCAGTGATTGCCTCAAAAGGTTGAGCAACAAAACATGAAGTTATGGGTGCCATCATTTTTGTCCAGCCCTATTTCATTAGTTTTTTTTTTAATAATTCTGTTAATCAACAACTCAAAAGTAATGGCTGATTGTGATTATTTAATTTTCAATAAATTTTAATTTATTGTTACTTTTGAAAGTTTCAAGTCATTTCAGTGAGCATTGTGGACTTTCTTTAAATGAGAGGTACCAACAATTTTGTCCACCACTGTATCTGGTCCCAAAGCAGCTATGGGGCGCCATAGAGAGCATTTTGTGAGGAACCCAGGTCCATCTCTAGGGGGTAGTGGCCAGGGGAGCTGAGAACTCCTACAACTGCTACATCACGTCATTTTGTCATCAATGTTTTTTCCCTCCGTCTGCCACTTGGGGTTAAGCTCCTTGACCAGATTCCAAGATCATCAGTCTAGGAAGAAATACGCAAATGACTTTCTCATGTCTCCTGCTTCTTTATTACGAATACACTGTTGACCCAAAGATGTTGAAGTGAAAGTGATCCAGTCCAGTAGGCTGCATTTTGGGTGTTTTGGGCGGCCGTAGTGCATGGCGTTTGACATCGGATTGGAAGATTGCAGGTTCAATTCCTGCCTTGCCCACTCATGTGTCAAAGTGTCCTTGGGCAAGACACTGAACCCCACCTTGCCTTTGGTGGAAGGCTGGCGCCTGTGTCGGGCAGCGGAGCCGCCACCAGTGTGTGAATGGGTGAATAAGTTTGTGACTGTAAAGCGCTTTGGGCCTTCCAGAAAGGTAGAAAGCACTGTATAAGTATACACCATGCCATTTATCTGGTTAATGCGAATGCAACGTAATGGATTTAGGCATGTAGACATGGCCAAGATGATCACAAGACCACACCAGGTGCCACTCCTGTCAGCTGAGAACAGGAAACTGAGACTACAATTCACACAGACTCACAAAAATTAGACCATAGAAGATTGGAAAAACATTGTCTGGTCTGATGAGTCTCCATTTCTGCTGCCACATTCCAATGGTAGAATTTGTCGACAACAACATGAAAGAATAGATCCATCCTACCTTGAATTAATGGTTCAGGCTGGTGGTGGTGGTGTCATGGTGTGGGGGATATTTTCTTAGCACACTTGGGGGCCTTAGTACCAATGAGCATGGTTCCATCCTACCTGAGTATTGTTGCTGACCATGTCCAAAATGTCCAAACCCTTTCTGGCCACAGTGTTCCATCTTCTGATACTACTTCTGCAGGGTAAGGCTCCATGTCATAAAGCTGGAATCATCCCAGACTGGTTTCTAGAATATGACAATTGTTCACTGGACTCAAACGAGCTCCACTGTCACCAGATCTCAACGCAATAGATAACCTTTAGGATGTGTGTGCCAGGAGACCGGCATCATGGATGTTCAGCAGACAACTCTGCAGAAACTGATGCTGTCATGTCAACATAGACAAAAGTCTCTGAGGAATGTTTTTAGGACCTTGTTAAATCCATGCCACCAAGGATTAAAGCAGTTCTGAAGGCAAAGTAAAGTGCAACCCGGTACTAGCAAGGTGGAGCTAATAAAGTGGCCGATGACTGTACATTTAAAGTACATGTTTCACCCCAGAACTGTTTTGTTAGTCTTGTGGAAGTTTTTGTAATCTGGGAGACAGACATCAAACTTAATGTTATTTATCTTTGCCAAGCAGCAGGAAAATTGTTCTTTCAGACTTTCCAAAAACATTATTGACTTGACATAGCTGCAAAAATGTAATACTGGGTATTTAAACTGTTAGATTTCATAATTCTAAACTGAATCC
Source organism: Oryzias curvinotus (assembly GCA_023969325.1). Lineage (NCBI taxonomy): Eukaryota > Metazoa > Chordata > Actinopteri > Beloniformes > Adrianichthyidae > Oryzias > Oryzias curvinotus. The sequence continues at coordinate 21,917,147 of CM043716.1, forward strand.
GTGGCAGTGTGTACCTATGAAAAGAAGTTGACTGCTGAGGTGTGACGAAGAGTCCACATGAAACAGCCATCCATCTCAGCTTGACATATATTGACACAGGAGATGTCCACATCTATCTTGTTCTGACAGCAATCTTTGCTGTTTGTAGTTTCTGTCATCTTGAAAAAGGAGACGAGAGCATGCTCTAACACTTCTGACATGACATCCCTATGCTGCCCTAACAGATGGCCACTGTGGAAGGGCAGGACTGCCACTGCTGAACACAAAACAAACACAAACTGACACAGAAAAAGCTGTGCCTCTCATCTACTGAAGCATAACTGACATAAACTGTACTGGCACAGAACCGTTCAGATGTTCTAGGCATTTTAAAATCTGATTTATCATGCAACAGCATGAAAAATGTACAGAAGGACATTGAGCTAAAGCAGGGTAAGAGTGCATCTTGGAGGAGAGCAGCCTGCAAAAAGAAAACAAAGGTAGACTCTCTGTAAAAGGAGGGGTCAAATGCAGGCAGACCAACACTCTACAAGAAGAGGAAAAGAGAGCTCAGAAGGGTCGAGAATCCCAAAGCAGCCCAGCCAAAGGCCGAAGTGTGTGTTCACGAAGAAAGCGGGTGGAAAATAAAGACCCTTTCAACTGAAGAGAGTAATGGCTGATCGACAGTTTGCAGTGATGGGAAAAGAAAAGACCCTCTTCAGCTCAAGCATGCACAATTCAAAAGAACACAAGAGGATCAGCATCTCCTGTTGCTGGACAAACTGCATCCAAATAAAGCATATTGTAGTGACCTGGGGGTTAGCCCCGCCTTCAGCCCCTATGACTCATGGGAAGTGGGGAGTTTTGGGGTGAAAACCTTGAGTGAGAGGGCTGGAAGCAGAAGTGACATCCATGCTGTTTGGGCTGTTTGTGTGCTTAATTGGACAGGCTTGATGCTCAATAGGAGACTTCTCTGCCTATTACTTCTCCTTGAGACTGTCCGGGGTTGTGTGGTGTAAGGGGCACGGGCAGCTCTCCAGTGAAGCCACTTCACCAGCAGCTTGGCTGTTGCTTCCCCGCTAAAGTGACGTACCGGCTGGGTCGTTGCAATATTCTGAAGTAAAAATCCAGCTAGGAACATTTCAACTACTTATTTGAAATGTAAACTCTGACTTAGAAACAGAGACTGTTTACTTGTTTGGTGTTATTTTTGTCCAAGCCTGAAAAAACTTAGCCCACATTCATCCTGCAAGGCCGGGGAGAATTTCACAAAATGGCTTTGACAGCAGAACGTATCGGGATGGACGGTGAATGGACAGTGTATGGATAGTGAGTAACTAGTCAATGGAGGATGAATGGAAGTGGATGGAGAGAGAATTGATGGCGGGTGGATGGATGGGTAATGTTACAACTGGACTAGCGCTCCACAGAAACCCCAACACAGTGGACATCCTGTCCATCCATCAAACGGTCCAGGTTTTTGGGTTCTGGGGTAGCAGTCTCAGCAGAAATCAGATCTCTTTCTGGAGGGGGAACCCAGTCCCGCTCTTATGAACCACAATGTATAAAGGGCAGTCATGAGACCACTTCCTTTGTGTTCTACCTCAGTTTTCTGTCCTTATCAACATGGGCTCGTCTTAAGTCACCATCACTGCCGAACTTTCAGACAGTCTCACTCGCCGTCCTTTACCTGAATTTGTCCTTCATTACCTTTTGTAAGGGCACATTTTTTATCAGAAGTAAAAATCCACAATATTTCCAATGCCTGATAACAAGGTATATCCATCTGAGTTTAATGGTACCTTGTAACCCTTGTGCTATCCTAGGCACTTTACCGTTGGGAGTTGGGTCATCTAGATTCACTAGACAGAGCTCTGAACCTTTTTTTTTTTCTATTTTCTGTGATCTTCACTGGTTCAATGGATTACATGAAATTTTTCCACCTTTATCCACCTTTGTCATGGTAGGGAGAACATGTCAAAGTAAGGGTGGGGTCATCTAAGATAGCACAAGGGATAAGGCAATATGTGCCAAATCTGTTGTACTTTTTTTTATTTTCAGATTTGTGTAGCAACCTTGTGAAGTGACCACTCCCATCCTTGGGGGACTGACTCGCTCTGCTCGTTTGCAGATAAGAACCGTGACTTTGGGTGTGGCGGTGAAGGTTCTCATTCACGCTGCTTTACCTGATGATTACAACACTATAAAAAAGAAGTGTTAAAAATAATCGTTAGTTTAATTTTATTGTGACAATAAAGTTTTTGGTTTGCCTTTGATAATGACTTTACCTTACAGAACTGTAGCTTTTTTAAACATTTTTATGAATATCTCAGAAAGTTATGTCCATGGCATAAACATTGTGTTTTTTTAAATCCTATTCCAATATAGGTCTTTATTGATCCTGGAGGGAAACTGAGTCCTTACAGCAGCCGAACAAGAAATATAACAGTTAGAAAAAACAAATGGCAAGAATAAGAATAAAAAAGTAGTACAAACTACAGAATGGCAGTAAAAGTACACGTCATAAATAAGTAGTTAATGCAGCAGTGGTTTCAGGAGTCCTATAGCGTGTTGCTGTTCACTAACTGCTGTTGGGACAACGGACCTCCTGTTGAGCTCATCTTTGATTTTCTATTTTCTGACTCACATTTCAAAACTGTGTGCCCATTTGTGCATTCATTCTACATTTTGTTCAGTTGAAGTAATTAGATAAAAGACTCAGATCCACCCCCCCCCCACCCCCCGATGTCTGCTGAGCCATGAAACGATGAGCCCCTCCCTCTCAATCAGCTTGTGTGCATTGTAACTCATGGCAGGCCAGGCTTTTCCAAGCACACATCTGCGTAGCTGAACATCATGATCAGGGATGTGAAAACCCGGCATGATTTAATACTTTATCAAGTCTGTTTCTCCCAGCAGAAATAATTTAATAGGAATCCATAACATCAATTATACACATTAGAAACTTCAGCAAATTAGCTTTTTTTTTGTGGAGTGACCCAAAGTTTTACGTCTCCCAGGGATCAGGAGTGTGTGGAAAAGTCACCTCCTGGACGGATCTGTGTCAGGACAGCGAAGGATTTGTCTTTAATGTCTTTTCTGAGAAGTTCAAGAGTTCACCGGAAGTTCAGGCAGAAGGTGGTGCAGAGCAATTTGGACAATTCTGGTGAAATGAACCGGCTCAATGTGACTGCAGAAGGAATTCTTTGAACGTGAGCTTCCACAGACGCTGAGTGCATCAGATTACACATTTCATGTTCACACCGTTGCATGCTAACAGGAGTTGGAGCTCCACATTAGGGCTGGGGATGACGATTCAATTCATGGATCAAGATCAACAATTCACAGTTGAATCCCAGAGAACTGACTATTTATTATATAAAGTATGGTTAACGTCAGCATGGTGAAGAGTGAGACATTCAGTCTAGACTAATTATGTTGTAAAAATGTCAAAAACAGAGAGAACTGTTCAGTGATGTCAAGACCGGCAGATCATCTGTTTCTCTGCTAGATTCTTCCTCTGCCATGCTAAAAAGGTTATGCTAACAGGGTTGTGTGCATGTTGTGGGACACACGTTAATTGTTCTAATTAAGATTTTGTCTGAACATACGGAAGCTGGACAATAAGATTATGATAATAATCATTTTAGGGGGTAATCCAGACCTGTCTGGTATTTTTAAAACAATGTTCAAGCATTTTTTGTAGATTTGGTCTCAAGATTAGTACATTTAGTCAGAAACTGCATGTTTTAGTATTTTGTACATGGATTAATAGAAACATGATGGGTTGTACGTAAAATGTCCTCCAACTCTTTTCCATCAACTGAACAAAGGGGAAACCCCCTCCATCTTCTATTTCTGCCTTTTCCCATATGGGGTCACTCACCAGCTACCGACAGGCAAAGGTAGCAGGAAACCCTGGACAGGTTGCCAGAACCTTCACAGGGCCACACAACCACAATCAAGCGTTCACATCTAAGGAGGAGGTAGAACCATCAGAAACACACATCTGGAGAAAACCCACACATGGGGGAGGACAACATGCAAACTCCACTCAGAAAGGTCACAGCTGGGATTTGAACCGGAGGCTTTTCACTGTAGCACAAAAGTGCTAACCACTACACCACAATGGGAAGACTTTCATTGACATTCAGGAATTCTTACATCATATTCAGAAAAAAGGAGGAAAATCCATCCACTGGTTTTATGAAATTAAACTTTATCTTGTATTTGAAGATTGATTTGATTTAATTTTTTCATTTGATCAAGACACAACCAAATTCAGGTTGAGCATGTGTGGACAGAACTCCTGCGTGCCACCCACTCAACAGAACCTGATTGTGCTGACAGCGTGGCTGCACTCGACAACTTCATTTGATTTGATTTGATTTATTAAATGTCAATTTGGAAGCTTTAAATGACAAAAATATTGATCATGAACGTAGCCACTAAGCATGTCATGATGTTATTAACGTCTAAAGCAGACCTTCAGATGGAGGGGGGCCAGAGGGATTCAGCGGTGAAACACAGGGCCAGCTCTTTAGTCTGCAAGGATCCTCCAAAGATCGTGGCAGTTTGTACGTCCGGTCCAAATGCACTTTTTAGATGAGGATAAGTCATAGAATTGTACTCAAAGTGCAGAATAAGAAGTGGAGGGGGGGGGGCACTAGACCCTCTTATGGACAAAGCCAGATCTGCCCCTCCTCACAGAAAAGGTTTACAAACGTTATGAGGAGCCTCTTCTGTTAGCCTCTGCTGTCAGCAGCTGATGGGCTCTTCAGCTTCACCGCGTCATGACCGTTGGCTTTGGGGGTTTACAGCTGAACATGGAAGGGTCACAAGGACGTTTCATCCAACTTCTCCATGCAGTGGTGGAGTTGTTCCACTGAAAACTCATACATTTCAGTTCTTGGTCACTTGTTGGTATTTAAGATGTTTTGGCCTTATTGGATCGACTGAACTGGGTTATGACTTTTCCTCAGCTAATTCCATTTAGGAATTAGGGCAGCATCACCAAGCGGATGGTGATGTAGACTTTATATCAGGCAGTGGAGGTAAAAAAGATCAGTTCTTTGTTTTCCTCTTTATTCATTTTCCAACCAAACTAACCAGAGGCGCCATGAATGGCTGCTTAACAGAGGAAATGGGGGCAGAAACTAGAGTGATTTTGTTGGATGAGCAGGAAGATGAATAGCAGTTTACACTGACATGAGCAGCATATGGGGCAGTCTCCTGTTCGCTCGGTGACACATGAGCTGTAACAAACAGGGTCTGCAGACACATTGCACCCTTACAAACGGGCCTGCAGCCATATGTGTGTGTTCGCTCACACACTGGCACAGGAGCCGGCAGCCTGGATTGAGCCGTGTTATCTGAATAGTGGATCTGTCCTCTGTGCTGTCAAATGAGCAGCGGTGCTGGCTGCCTCATTAGCCCGCTCAGCTTCCAGCCGCTGTTGGTACGCCAACTCTCAGTTTCACAGGTCGCCTATGATTAATGAGAGCACCGCTCACACGCCCCGTCATACTTAGAAAGGGACTTGTTCTCTGATGAGGCGCTGCCCCACTCGATTTCAGGGAGGTGACAACCTCCTCTCACCAGGTGACACAGACAAACACCTCAAAGAGACGGCAACACTCACATTCACCCTTTAGCACCTCGGTTGGAGTTTCTCCACCTCCTTTCCCACTCACATTTCATTTCCACACATTCAGTGTGGCCTTTCCAATAACAGCGTCTCTAAGCTCCTTCTGTTGCCAAATGTCAGCTCCTGCTAATATTTCTCTGATACAAAGACGGCCCGGTAAATGCTTCACGTGACTTCCTGGCGGCATGGAGGGAGATCTGGCCTCGCGGGAGGCGGGGTCTTTGGGCCAAACACACTCCGTCTGCCACAGCGCACTCCTCCATCTCCCTCGGTCCCCAAAAATCTGTCTGACTGTGTCCACTGTGGCAAAAAGCACGGCAGATTGTGATTCAGTCTGCTCACATGAAGCATCAGCCTCTCTGCAAAGACACACTGGGAGTTCCAGTTCTGTGTTTGTTTGCTTGTGAAACTGTTATTGATGCATAAATGTGTCTCAAGATGTTCCTACAGTAAAAAAAAAAAAATAAATAAAAATAACAGACAAATATTAATATTAAAGTATGAAGAGTGTTTTAATTAGTTTTTACTTTTTATGCATGTATGCTTGTGATTTCACCAAACACAAAAACATGTTTACACATCACAGGTGCAAATCAGAAAAAGCTCCAAGTCCAGCATCAACAGAAAATGAAAACAATTATGCATGACTCATTAAATCATGTCTGATTCTGGTTTAATTAAGGAGAGGATGTCAGATCCCCCCGTTAATGGAGTTTTCAAAAATCCTGGCTGAGACACAGTCAGAGTCTGAATCCTCCCTCTGTTTCCATTTCCTTCAACCAAATGCTGAGAAACCCGTCACCTTTACTGCCCTTTGTTTGCTTAGCTAAAAAACCATCTTAGCTAGTTGTTTTTTTTCTTTTAACTTGTCCAACAGCTGAACAGACAGATGAGAGCTGAAAGACTCTTAGGGGTTATGAATCTTTGACACACTAAGTGTATATTTGAATAAACCCTTTAGTAATTTAGGCTAAACTTTATTCCTCTTACTCATATCTGTAACAGTCTTTTGTTGGCCGGACGGAAAAGAAAAGAAGGGAAGAAGAGAGAGGGATAGAGAGAGAAAGGGTAGAACCGTGAAGCAGCATATGGCAACAAGTTGCTGGATGTTTGCAATCCTCAAAGTCAGGTGTATAAGTAAGATAAATCCAAAAGGGGGCGGGGCCTGTCCACACACACACCCAAATGCCACAAACTACCTGTTGGCTCCAAAAATGCCCACATACAAAACATGTTAACATGTACACAATACAACTGATGTTCACACACACATACTTACATACTTATGCATTCGGACCAACACGTGAAATATTTCATTTCATCACACAAACTATTTGTGCAAAGGTGAGCTAACACCTGTGCTCAAGAGGATCTTTATGTTCCTCTAAGGTGGATGATGGAATGTGAAAAGAAGGAGGGAGAGTACCCAGCCATCCCCACACCAAGACCCCCGCCTGCGGCAGCCAGGACCCCCCCTCCCAACACCCACAACGCAGCAGATGGAGAACAACCGCGCTCCGGGCGATCCCATCCACCACATCCCTGCTCCCTCCAGCCAACTGTTGTCGTGGCCCTGGGCAACACACTTCACCCCCTCTGCCTCCAGAGCAGCTCCACTGGTGTGCAGAGTATCAAAGCCTCGGTGATGGTTAGGTACTGGCAGCCCCCCCTCAGTCAGTCTGCCCCAGGGCAGCTGTTGTTACATCAATAGTTACCATCCCCAAGAATAAATGAATAATGGACACACTGGAAGAACTTTGAGCGTCTGGAAAAGCACAGATAAATCCAATCCAATATTATTATTAGAAATACTACAATAGTTAATAGTACTATAGCTACTAGTACTTATATGCGTGAAGCATAGTTTCTCCTGGTGCAGGTGTGGAACACCTGAAGAAGAATCACTGAGAAGTTGTTCCCTCTCTCAAGCCAGTGGCACTGCTGGGAAGAAGGTCTGGAGACGGTTTAGAATCGTACGTCACCCAAAACAGAGAGCATGTCAGAGTCCATCAGCCTTCGTCATCACGTCCGTTCTCTGCTGCAGCATCACCTGCTGGTTTGGAAATGTGACAGCTGAAGCTCAATCCCAGATTTACAGCACAGCGACACTTAAACCGCACAGGATTTGTTCATGTCACAACCGACAACACAGGACACTCACACTTTGGACTGAGATCCACTCAGTGCAGAGCTGCCGTGTCCATTCTGCAAGCTGTGATCCAATTCAATCAGCTGGAGTGAGCAGTGAACAAATGTGGAGATGATGTTTATGAGTGCATTCATGCCTGTAGTTATGGATTTTATTATTGTTATAATGTCCGACCGTGACGTTCCAGCTGAGACCACAATCCCTACTTTTTAGGACTTGTGGAAATTTGATTAGAGAAGCAGGAATTCCACAGATGAACTTCTTTCGATTTTTTTCAAATGTCTTTTTGTTTTACGGCCAATCCTAAAAGAAGGTTTAACAACTAATCAATTTAATCGATGAATTGATTTTTATTCCTACGATCCAACATTTTTGCTGAAGAAGTCCTGGATTGATGTTAGGCCAGTGAAACGACTGTGAATCGCGTCAGCAACCACAAATTATCATATGAATCCAGTTGTTGTTAACTCAGTCATTACAGCCATAATCCTAAAGGTAAAAAAGTTCCAATCGCAGGAGAAACGGCGCTCGTAGCAAGAGACATCATGAATCTGCTTCAGCGACTCCCGATGATGTGCTCAGTCACCGCCCCCCCCCCCCCCCCCTCCACCGGCGGCTCGTGTCTCTGTGGATGAGGTGCATAAGGAGGCCAACACTCAGTGGAGCGCTTCCAAATTAGAGAGGAGGCCACCCTCTTTCCTTTGTCTCCTCTTTTTTCTGCTCTGTCACTTTCTTTCCATCTCCTCTGATAATCATCGTTTCTCAGCGAGTCACTCGACACGTTTTACCCTCAAAAATCTGACAATTACAGTAATTGCAGAGTTAACGAGTCGTTGCAACTGCTATGACTTTCCGATCACAGAGCTGCAGGTGCTGCTGAAAGGACTTCTCCAAACCATGCTGAAGCACTGAGCGGAGCGTTTGCAGGAACATTAACAGATGACTGTTATGTCGGGGGTCGGTGAAGGACCCAAAAGCAGAGACGGGAGGCAGGCGCTTCCAAAAACAAGGGGTTTATTTGGGTTAACAGAAGGCGCTGCTGAGCAGGGAAATTAAAAAAAAACACACAACTAAAGGGGAAAACAGGGAAGCAGACAGCATGGACCAGCACAAGAGGAAGGCAGGGACTAGACATACACACTCACAGGACTGACGAGACACAGATGCAAACGATCAGGGGAGAATGGGACAAAGGAAGCCAAATTACCCCCCTAAACCCTACATAGTGCATTATATAGCGCGTTTGCCATTTTGTAGTGCTGTCTGAATCTACAATTCCCAAATCCAGTGCCCTAGAAATCACCCAGAAGTCTCTGCGAAAAGCCAGTGTGCATCCACGCTCACTAGTGAGCATAATTCTGTCGCTTCCCTAAACAAACACATTCAGGGACACTCGCTTCAGGCACAGTCAATGAGGCATGTTTGTGTGCAAGCTGGAGGTTGGTTAGTTTGCAACGGGACAAGAAAAACAATAAACGCCAACTTTCTGAACATTATTGTGATTGATAGTTCTAGAGGAAACCCAATGCAATGGTAGAAGTGAAACATGCAGCAAAAAAAAAAAAATAATTATATATATATATATATATATATGTATATATATATATATATATATATATATATATATATATATGTATATATATATATATATTTTTTTTGTTTTTTGTTTTTTGTTTTTTGAAAAAAGAACAATGCAGAGGAAGATTGTTAAAGAGGAAGTTTGCAAGTGAGGATGAAGATGTACAGACTGAATTTGGTAGAAGAGAAGAAGAAAATAAGAAAGGAGGTGCAACTTCTGCATTTATCAAGTTCTTTGGTACAATAATCAATTAAAATATATGTCTATTGTCAGATGACAGCCCTTAAACCTACTACTATGATGGAATCAACCTGGATGGATGAGAGTCTTCATAGACTTATTTCCTCCTTTGGATGTTTCCCTGAAGAAACCGGAACTTTTTTTGGATCTGTTGTCCTGGACAACTTTCATATGAGCATCACCGCTTCAGCGGTTTGAGACATGAAATCAATGACCAAGTCTGGACTTTGGCTACACACGCAGTGGCTGCAGTGTCTGAGTATTTGGTCTGGTCAGGCTACAATGAGTGATTGATTGACCAGCTGAAAAAGAAGGAAACATCATGTCAAAGATGTTGAAGGTGCAGAGTTAAAATGGGAGCTCAAAACTGTGTCTAATTTAAACGATTTTTTTTTAAATTGCTGGATCTTAGTTTTAAAAACAATATGCAACTTTTTTTTTATCTGTTTGATGTATTTAATGCTATATTCTACACATCATTGGGTTATTTCAGCTTATTGAAGCTGTGCAGACATACGTTTGTCTTCTCTCCCTCCTGCATCTTAAACCTTCTGAGCTTGAAGAGAGAATATTCACAATCAGATTAGAAGTTTCTGAAGGAACTCAAAATTTGGAAAAAAAAAACTGTCCTCTTAGCTCCCTGGTGTCTCAGAAGTGGGAACAAATATCTGATGAAAAGTACCAGGTAATTGAAGTTTTGAGACCTTCAGTTAAGTCCTCTTTTCATCAAGTTTTGAGACCGGGTGGTTAGCGCTCTTGCCTCACAGCAAGAAGGCCTCCGGTTCAAGTCCTGGCTGGGGGACATGAAAAACAACATCAATGGGGGACCTTTCTGTGTGGAGTTTGCATGTTCTCCCCGTGTATGTGTGGGTTTTCTCCAGGATCTCCGGCTTCCTCCCACCATCCAAAAACATGCTTCATAGGTTGATTGGCAACTCTAAGTTGACCATAGGTGTGAGTGTGAGAGTGAATGGATGTGTGATTGTGGACATTCTACCCTGAGACAGACTGGCGACCTTTCCAGGATGTACCCTGCCTTCGCCCACAAGTGGCCGGGATAGGCTCCAGCAACCCCGAAAGGGAAAAATGGAATAGAAAATGAATCAATGAAAGGTTTCCTGCTAAAACTGGTTCTCATAGCACCATCAGCATCACCATCTGCAGCACCACCATTCTCACCATCATCAGGACCATCAGCACCACTATCAGCTCGGCTGGTTTAAAGGTTAGATTACGATTTCCAGCTTCCCTCAGAATGATGCACAGACGGGAATCCCAAACATTTATGTGCAGTGTCTTCTGAGATTCATTCTTTCTTGCGTTTTTGTAAGACAGAGTAAAAAACAAAGTTCCACTAGAGGAGCTGAAGTTCCTAAAACAAACCAACCATGATTGTTCCCCAGCTGTTGCGTCTTCAGTGGTTGCATTCCTCTCCAACCTTCGTGGGATTCTTCCTCATGTAAATCACTTCCTGGATAATAGGATCAGTTATTGGCACATGTACAGTTAGAGAATAGCCCACTCTGCCCTCTGTCAAAAGTCTAAAAGAGCCTTCAAGAACGGCCAGGAGGATAACAGCTTTCCCCTTGTAACCCTTGTGCTATCCTAGGCACTTTACCGTTGGGAGTTGAGTCATCTAGACCCACTAGACAGAGCTCTGAACCTTTTTTTTCAATTTTTTGTGATCTTCACTGGTTCAATGGATCACATGAAATTTTTCCACCTTTATCCACCTTTGTCATGGTAGGGAGAACATGTCAAAGTAAGGGTGGGGTCATCTAAGATAGCACAAGGGTTAAGGGGGATCAGGCCTCAGTTTCCTCTGAAATGATAAGAATCTCCAGGTGAATCTGCTTCTCAGGCACAAAACAGACTCTGTCACAAACTGTCTTCATTCACCTCAGTGCTTCTTGAACCACTTAGTGGTTCAATCTCTTGAAACGGAGATGATTCTGCAACTGCCACGTGTGAAAAAGGCACTCTAGAGCAGCCTAGCCTAGCCCAGACCATGACAGAGCCTCTGCCATGTTTCACAGGCTCCTTCATTCCTTAGAACCCATATCATGAAAAACAATTTTTAACAATAGTTTTGCCGTGGTTTTTATTATTCACTCTAGTTTTTGATATCATCAGTTGAAATTGTGTGTTTTTTTTTAATTAGCAGTCCTTTATACATTCTGCACAAGATAAAACTAATTTAATTACAGTTTGATTTAGTAAAATACATCCTGATGTGTTACATGTGACGGGGTACAAATATTATAGTTACATCTTTGAAACGAGGAGTATTCTCACTGCACCTTGGGTGGACTTCTACTTGAGTAAATCTGTACCATGAAGTGAGGATGTTTTCTACGTCTTCCATGCTGAGCTGCAGTCATCAAATGGCATTGCTCCAGTAAAGCCTGAATCCCTTTTGGCTGCTGGAGCCAACCCAGCTACTCTTAGTCAAGTAATGGATTGGACTGTTAATCAGTACTGGAGAAGTTTGATTGTATCTGGAAACCCTCCTGCTCTGACTGAGGAGGGTGTGTGCAGAATTTGTGAAGCAACTCATGGTCACTGCTGCGAACATGTGAAGCCTGGACTCTGCTGGTTTGCTGCAAAAGACTGGGATGAGGTTCTGGACGGAGCAGCAGTCCCATCGACCATCTTCACTTTTCAGCTCCAGATCCATGTTTTACTGCCAATAATCTGTCAGTTTCCTTCCTGTTTTCCGCTCCAACGCTCTTAGTGAGTTTCTTTCTGTTGTTAATGAACATAAAAAATCTGTTAGAAGTTTAGAGCAAACGTCATAGTGATCTCTGACCATAACCACAAACATTACAGACACTTCGCTTTGTGGATCATTTATGTTTTCCAAAATGCATTGAAGACCCACTCTGATGAAAATGGTGTTTGTGTTGTAGCATTTTTTCTAATTATGGAGGACATGTACAAAGTAAATTAAGTTTAAAAGTGCATTCCTGAGTATTTCTTTATCCAGGTCGTTGTGAAACAGGAGAAGACACAAAAATGCAGTTTGAAAAAGATCGTGTTTGAGACACAGAAAATCTCCGGGGTGGGCCACAAGCTCCCTGCTTTCCACTCGTGTTTCTTTGGTGAGACCATCGGGAGAAGCAGTCTGACATCTCTACACATTCAGGCGTGATAAGCCCTGCCCATCATTTACTATCAACTGTATGGATCATTCTGACATTTGAGAGGAGACAGGAGAACATTGCTTTCTCTGTTGTCTGTTTATGATGATCATTTCTGATTTGTGTTGCAGTAGCACTGAATGCCAGCGGGAACCTGAAGAGTAAAAAGCTCCAGAGCCAGAAATGAGGGGTGTCAGGGTTATGACTTTTTCCCAGCAAAGAGAGACGAGGCCTGCAAATGTCCTCCCAGTGCATGGAGCCTCTTTTTATTGAAAGCTGCAGGTTGCAGACATGAACGTGGGTCCTTCAATCAGGCGGAACAGGAACATCATGTCTGGTATACTGAGATGATCATAGATGGTTACCACAGGTGGTTATGGTGTGTAAACCAATGATGATTACGGAAACCCCAACAAGAAGCAGCTCCTGAAGATGGAGGAACTCGATTCAAAACGGCACTTAAAAAGGGAATTATGCTCTTTAAATTTACAGCACCCCCCCACCCCCATCCCATGTCTTCTTACCCCCAAAACCTCCCCTTTCTAGGGGGAGGACTTGGATAGGGAATCAGTTCAAACAGTGACAGGGAAAGGGGGTTATGCTGCATGAAATGAGGGTTTTCTTTTAAACCTCCAGACTTTTTGTTCTTATATTAACATCTCATGTTTCTTTGTTCCTGAAACGACAGGGGGGTGAAGCAGACGGCTTCTCCCATCATCCCTTGCATTTCACATCTTCTTTTAGCATAAGGTTTCATCAGGGAGGCGCATTCAATGACGAAAGCCCAGCTGACTCCGAGTCAGAACCTGTCAGAACGAACGTCAGTGGATGATTTCGGACGCACAGCGTCTGCATCACAAAGGCTTTACCAACTCTGACTCTCTGACATCCTGTCTCTCTTTTTGACCCTAATCTTGAATGTCTCCCAAACTTTCCAGTCTTCCTCCTGGGATGCGAATATCTGGCTCTACATCTGCAAAAACTAATTATGCTGCTGCGGGCTGTCGGACGCTTTTCCTCCTACATGTTGGTTTCAGTTGTTTTCCTTTTTATTTCTGCCAGTTAAATAGCTCTGATTGTGGCAGCTCCTCAAATGAAAGCAATCATCAGGCCAATCATTCAGAAGCCGCTGCCTTCACGTGCATTAAGCAGCCTCCTCAATTGGATTTCAGCACAAGACAGAACAAAGACCACGGATGCACAGGAACACAACGGCACGAAATATAAATGAGATTCATCACTTTTAGACAGAAAATATGAAATCAGGCTGTCGCTCACATCAACACCAATTACTTTTAGATCAGAGTTTTCCATTTTATCTGCCTGTAAGACTCAGATTCAAAGAATTTTCAGCAGATGTGAGTCCAAAGCATCATCTTCAGCGCGGAAAGACCCACAAAAACAGCTCCTTCGCTGTTTTCAGCCTTCAGATCAAAAATGATGAGAAATCAATGGGAGAAAAGAAAAACTCTAAACAGTAATTAAGCAGCCCTTATCTGACAGTCAAAGCAGGAGTCATGAGAGGAGGAAGGGGATCATCTTCTTCTTCTTCAGTGACTTTTCCTCAGAAACATCTGCAGGAAGCGCCGCGCTACCTAACCCGCCGGAGCTGTGAGGTTTGGAGCAGAAAGGAACCGTCTCCATTCCTCTCAACCAGAGCCGTCAGCACTCATCTACCTCGCCTTTCTCAGACCTCACGGGAAGTTGCCTCTTTGGCGCCGTGACATTTACCACACGGACATTCCTGTGATTCCAGGGCGAAGGTCAAAGCTAAAACATGGAGGTAGCTTGTGAAACTATCTAAGCGGGCAGGTATGAGATCTACCACCACACGGGCCACAAATAAAGGCTGGCTTTGGCGGCTGGACGGCTTTGTTGTCAGAGAATGGGAAGGTTGAAAGTAGCAAAGCTTTTGTGTCCCTCAGACGGCTCTCAGCCCTGTAGGCGCCTGCCTCACTGTGACAAAAGGACGGCGAACGGAACGTTCACAGGAAACGCTTTATTTGTTTGGATTCATTTCCAGTCCTCCACAGTGTTTGCTTGAGTGAGCATTTGTGGTGTTTCAAATAAATGTAGTAAGTCCTGCGCTCTTCCTCTAATGTCAAAGACAAAAAAAGGACTGTACTAAGCAGTGTCTCCTGTTACCATGGAAACCACATTCAAACTGCACATGGACAGTATTTGACAGGCTCCATGTCTGCTCTTTAAAAAGGGATTGTTTGAACTGTTTCTACTTCAAACTGTGCAAACCACAAGATGGATTTTTCCTTTCACAATTGTTGTTACTATAGGAACAATAATATGAGAGTGTTTTTGAGAGTAAAAACACTCTCATATTCCCCTTCTGCTAACTTCATAGGTTCCTGCATCTTTTAAGCTGAACGAGCAGTTGGAAGCCGCCTGTGGTGTCTGCGTGCCTGTGTCTGCGCAGTCGCACAGCTCCACTAAACCCTATCAAAGTGGCAGGACTCAGCAAAGGAGCAAAGGAGATAAAAACAGGGTGTGTGAAAAACAACAACAACACCTCGCGGCGCCGCTGCCGTGAGAAAACATTACCTTTTGGAGCAAACATTTTATTTAATCATCTGCCATGTAAAGCAGGGCTGGAATCAAAGGGCAACACTCCACTTCCTCCCTCAGCCTGTTTTTGTTTCCAAACCTCTGAGACCTTCAGGTTAACTGAACTTTAGAGAAATACAGTAAACTAACCACAACTAACTAACCCCCCCCCCCCCCCCCTCTAACATCCCTCTCTCTTCTTCCCTCCTTTCCTTTTCCGTCCGGTCCAACACCAAAGATTTTCATATATGATTCAAAGAATAAAGTTTGGCCTCAACTACAAAAGGGGTTTATTCAGACATTCCTCTGGTTTGTCTGTAGATTCATAACCCCTGTTGTTAAAGTTAAATATGTCCAACACAAGAGGCCTTCAGCTCTCATCTGTTTGCCCAGCTGTTGGACAGGACAAGTTAAAAAAAACAAAAAAAAAAGAAATACGGTGAACTAGATTTAGCTGCGTTCCTAACGATCAGCTCCTCTAGAACCACTGAGCCGTGGAACCTGAGTGGGTAGAGGTTTTGCTGCTCCTCCCACTCCTCCACCTCCTCTCCTCTGTGTTTGTGGAGCAGCAGGAGAGTAATGAGTCCTTCTCTGAGAGTTCGGAGAGGATCAGCCACCGTCTCCTGATCAATACCTCTCAGCACACACCTGAGGGACCAAGCAAGCACATCCCAGAAATGTGGGCACAGCCAGCAGCTGTGTGCATGCAATTGTGTATTTGCACCACACATGTCAGCAAAAGGCTGGATTCACAATGCCTGGGAGGTGATGGAAAGTGCGCATGTGTGTGTGTGGGTGGGTGTGTGTGTGTGTGTGTGTGCGTGTGCATTGTTTTCTGTTCTGCAGGCTCAGACTCGGGTTAACAGAAACTGCAGCTTATTAGGCCTAATTGGGTTCTTTAAGGACCTTCAGCTCATTATCTGGACACTTTCAGAAAGAGCAGAAACTGCAGACTTAACCAAGTTATCAAGTAAGTGAAATATATTTCCCATTTCTAACTTTTGATTAGGTTTCCTAAAAATTCTGAGGCTAAACTCGACACACATCAGTGCAGTTTTTCAATTCCTGGATTGAATCCTCTTAATGTGTTTCCTTCTCCATGGAAAGGCCTTTGAAAAACTGGAGAGTTGTTGATTTGTGGTGATGCTGCACGTTTTGTTGTTCTCAGCAGGATTTTAATCTACCTTCAAACAGCACCGCACATTATGTACAAACAATAAAACCCACTCTTGTCAGTGTTTAAAAATCCACAGCTTTTCCCATGATCCCCCACTGCTTCCTGACCCTAAATGAAGGACAAAAACCTGTGTTTGATCTGCTCTGCTCTTCATGAAACGGCCAACGTGGAGCTGGAATCACAGGTTGAAGTGGAAGCTTTGAACTCAAAATGTTCCTGTACTAACAACAGAACTGAAACCAAAACTCTGGAAAGCAGCAAGTTACCACAGACATAAGTATTTGAAAACCTTTTTGAACCATTGACTGTATGATATAACTGCATGACTCTTGTGTGACATCATCCATAGGAATTGTCTTCTTCCGGTTCCAACCGAATGGAGGCAATTTTGTCGCCATTTTACTGCAATATAACCGTCGCCATGTTGGAACCACACGTCCTTGGCAAACTGTCTACATCTCTATGACAACCAATCAGGAGTGATAGAAGTGTTAGAAGGCCACACCTCTTCCAATCAAACCCTTGCGAGGCCATACACTGTTGTTGTGAAAGGAGAGGACTTCCTGGACACGCCACCGGTCTGTCGCAGGGCCACAATCACACAGCCATGCACTCACACATTCACACCTAGGGACAATCTAGGTTCAGGTCTCCCAGAGGAGGGCTTCAACCGGCAGACTTCTCAATAGAAGTCTACGGGATTTTGGCTTCGGAGGCCAGCGGGTACTTCCGTTTTGGAATGCAAAGGGGGAGGGGTCGCTCAGTCCAGCTCTCATTTACTGTCAATGACAAAAACTTGATTTTGATTGGCTGCTGGGTGTGGATTAAAAAGTGACATACCACAGTGATATACCACGCCTAAAAAAGTAGTTCCGGTCACATAGCATAAATGTTCTATATCACTACGCTGGCTTCTCTAAAACTAACTTTTGCTTCATCATCTGGACAAAAACAAGGGAGCACTGGCTCCCCATCCGTCTCTGTCTGCATTTTCAAATCCTGGTTTCAACATCCAGAGCTCTTAATGGCCAAGCACCGGTCTATAGGAAAGACCTTGTGCAGTCGGACACTCCCAGCTGGTCCCTGAGGTCATGTGACCAGGGTCTGCTGGTTGTTAAAGACTAAAGGTGACAGAGTCTTTGCAGCAGAGGCTCCATCCCTCTGGAACTCCTTCCTCTCAGCCTCAGATCTGCAGACTCACTGTTTTCTTTTATAAAAGCAGCTAAAAACATCTTTTTAAAATTGCTTTTTCATAATCCTGTTTTTACTTTTGTTTTAATTTGTGTTTTATTGTGAAGCACTTTGTGATTTTCATCTTGAGAGGTGCTATGTAAAAAAGAGTTTATTATTATTATTTATCATTGATTTCATGTTATAAAGTATTCAACAATTGTTTTCCTGTTTCTCTTTCTTTATTATAGCATCTTCAAACATTTTTTGGCCCTTAACTCCCACAATTTTTCAGCTATTTCAACCATTCAACTATTCCAATGTTCAGCCCCTTACGCCTTTTCATGCTCTGACTTTTGGTCCTTAAAATCCTTCAACTTTTCAAGATACTCCAGGATTTCCAGGATTTCTGCCTCCATTGAAATACATGGGGAATCCTGGGTGCAGAAGCTCGTTGGTTCAAGACCCGGCACTGGCATTTTTTACAAAAAAAATGTTTTTGTTATTTTGCTGATTTCACTTTATTTATGGTCAACTTTGATCATTACTTTATTTATTTTTACCAATGTAAGTTTCATTTTCATTCAGCAGTAAAGACCCTGCATTTTCTTCTAGAAACTTTTTTTAAACCAACGGACAAAAAGCATTGGTGGACCGACGTTATTCCACAGTTTATCACAACAAAAAGACAGTAGAAAAGATCTTTGCCCTTCAAATGGCTCCATGACGGACACGACAGCATGTCTACCACATTTTACCATCAACAGCAATGTTACTTTTAAATTGTCCGCTGACTACATTTCTTAATATGGCGTTGAGCACACTTTCCTCTGCTGCAGCACAGCCAGATTGGTACAGGCTGTTACCATGACAACATGCCCCACCCCTTCTTGTAAAAGAAATATTTAAGAATGACTAACAATACCTGTGTACTAATAACTAACGTAATATCTTGATCTTTTGTAAGTGACCATGGCATCAGCCCAACGTGGTGACCATTATCATAGTAGACACCACGTTTGGGCAATATCCATTTTATTTGAACCAAACTATTGATTCCAACAAGCCTCTGTGTTCATCTCTTTGCACTATCCAGCTGAAGATCTAATGATTGTATTAAATTAAGCTTTATAGTGTTGGATTTATGCGGACTGATTTTCTACTGGGAGTGGTCCTTCTTTCCATCAGTGGATCCCAGTAGAATCTCAGTTTTTCTGTTTGTGTTTGCAGAGCTGCTCAGGGTGGATTTGGATTGGCTTTATCTCAGTGAAAACAGGCCTTCAGGATCAAGAACTGGAGTTCTGTCTGGCTCTCTGATGAGCTGCGTACCACAAAGTGGAGGGGCTGCCCCACAGTTCCCAGGATTTCAATTAATTAAAACCATTGCTAATACAGAAAGGATTTTCTACTCCATTTTCAATTTTAGTTATTTAGCCTAATATTAAAACAAAAGTTGTCTCAGGGCTTTTTATACTGGAAAGTGTTTTTTGAAAATGTTAATGACCTAGTAAATAAAGTAGCGTTAAGGCTGATGTAAAAACTGTTTTTTTCTGTCTGATGCATCTTTAATTGAATCAGTTTGGCCCTTTGTAAACTGCTGCAGAAAAAAAACGGACATTCAACACTGAGAATAAGCAGCTCTTGATGTAACATTTTACTGAATGGTGGAACTTTTTCCATCCTGTCCCACAATGTTGTTCTCTTCTTTTATTAGAACTTTAAAGATCCACTCCATAGAAAATGGTGTTTTCTGTGTTTTTCACATGTTCTTGTGGTATTTTTTTCATGATGGTGTTACGGTGGAGGTTGGGGGAGTACCAAGGTGCAGAGAGGAGGAGGCAGGAGGTCCCAGGGGAGCAGGAGCTTTAATTGCTTCAAACTACAAACCCAAATCACAGCTGACCAGGCTAGAAAAACTCAAAAGGAGAAACATTAAAACTACACAGAGACAGGGGAAAAGCATAATATGGAGCAGCACAGCAGGAAGGGAAGGACAGGACTTAAATACGTACAGACAAACCAAACACAGGTGGAAACAATCAGGGGGGTATTCCAGAAAGCAGGTTATGCTAGCTCCCACGATAAGTTTGAGGCTAAGGAAGTTGATAACCTCAGCTTTCGGTTCCAGACAATGGAAGGTATGTCTCAGGGTAGGTCAAGTTGCCACGGCACTCATGCTCTGAACATAACCTGGTCCGGAGCAGGTTTAGTTGAAGCTTAGTTTGTTTGAGAGAGGTTAAGCAGCATGGCGTGGTCCATTTGAAGATGATTTAGTGGATGAAGAAGCCCAGATAATACTTTTTCCACAGTGAGAGGGTGATGGGACCACATATGGATGTTGGAAAATTAAACTTGTTTACTTTGATCTAACTTAATTATTTGCTTCAGTTAAGAGAAATCATTTTTTTGTTAAGTCACCTTAAAAATAACACATAGTTTTCAGACAATTATTTTCCTTTCATTCAAATTAATTCAATTAAGTAGGCGTAACTTTGGTGCTGCTGTTAGATCGGCACCGCAAGGGATTCTGGGATATCATTCCCTTTGCCTGTCTGGACGGATTTGGGTTGAAGTGTGGCTTTTTGACTAA